>JANAVB010000197.1:199875-384732 GCA_029216955.1 Iris pallida | reverse complement strand
AATTAAAGCATATGCGACATCTATCCAAGGTAATTTTGAATAAATTTAAATATAACTAACTGAACCTTGGTATATATATTAGTCTTAATTAATATTCGACGCCATCAAATATTTCGAAGCCTATTCTTTATAACTCCAAATCTTTATTTAAAGTAAATGGGCTAGACCTTATTTATTAGATCAAAATAAATATAATTTTCAAATCATTTTGCGTCAATCTTTTGAAGGTCCAGAATAATAGACATCATAAATTCAACAGTGAAGTTAATAAAATAATTTTATTAAATCGATATAGTATTCGATTTAAACTATCCTTTGATATCAAAATAATTGTAAAATATCTTTTACAAGATTTTGACAAATTTACATATAAACAGATTATAAATTTAATAATAAAATAGAGATAATAAAATTGAAATCTGGGAAGAGGGGTTACAAGAAGCATCACTGTAAATTGAGAAATCGCCGGTACCTGCGAGTAGCGTAAGTATCGGTGCCGTTGTAAGTCTCTTCTTCAGTTCCTCAAATGCTGACTGACAAGCTTCAGTCCACACAAATTCTTCGTTCTTCCTTGTGAGCTTTGTCATCGACTCAGCAATCCTGGCGAAGTCCTTCACGAATTTTTGGTAGTAGCCACCTAAGCCCAAGAAACTTCTGATTTCAGCAACTGAACTTGGTGTACTCTACTTCTCAATAGCAGCTATCTTCTTTGGATCTACCAAAATTCCTTCTCCTGTGACAACATGGCCTAGAAAATCCACCTTGTCTAAGAAGAATTCACATTTAGATAGCTTACCATATAGCTTCTCCTTCCTTAAGGTTTCCAGAACTTTCCTCAGGTGCTCTTCATGCTCTTCTTCGATCTTCGAGTAGATCAGAATGTAATCGATGAAGACAACAACAAACTGATCTAGGTATTCATGGAAGACCTTGTTCATAAGGTTCATGAATACCGCAGGGGCATTCGTCAATCCAAACGGCATGACTAAAATTTATACTGTCCATATTTGGTGTTGAACGTCGTCTTTGGAATGTCCTTCTTCCTGACCTTAATTTGGTGGTAGCCAGATCGGAGATCTATCTTCGAGAATACCTTAGCTCCACTTAGTTGATCAAACAAGTCATCGATCCAGGGCAGAGGGTACTTGTTCTTGATGGTTATGATGTTCATCGCCCGGTAGTCAATGCACATCCGTACGGTCCCATCCTTCTTGGGCACGAACAAAACTGGTGCTCCCCAGGGTGAACCTCCATCTCTGATAAATCTATGGGCCTTCAGTTCGTTGATTTGGTCCTTCATTTCCTTGGCCTCCTTAGGGTTGACTCTGTAGCATCCCCGATAAATAGGGGAAGAGCCGGGAACTAGGTCGATGGTGAATTCCACATCTCGATCCGGGGGCAATACTGGAAGACTATCAGGGAAGACGTCCATGAATTCTGCTATAATAGGATGAGGAGGTCTGGATTCTTCGGTGATAGAGGAGTAGGTAATACCCTCCATATTTCGGAGCTCGAAAGATTTCAAACTCTGGCTCTCCATGTGGGCTGAAGACTACACATCCTCTGTGACAATCTATCAACGCATGCTGCTTACTTAGCCAGTCTACTCCTAGGACTACATCATAGTTAGGTAAGGGCATCACAAGTAAGGGTGCTAAGAATTTGTGTCCTAAGATAGTTATAGGACAGTTACAGGTCTCAGTGATGGGTATGGGTCCACCACCAGTCATAACTCTACATATCTTCTTGCTAAATCCCGTAACTAGGTGATGTGTAGAGATGAATTTTGTTGCTATAAAACTGTGTGATGCACCCGAATCAAATAATGCTAAAGAAGGATGCGAATGCACATAAATGGAACCTGTGATGACATCAGCGTTGGGTTCCTGCTCTGGCTCTTGCTCATCTGCTGTTAGGGCAAAAGCTCGCCCAGTCTTCTGTTGGTGTTGTCCAAACTATTGTTGCTGAGTGGGTAGGGGAGCCTTCTGCTGTGTTATTCCAGTTCGGTTGAATGCCGTGGGGCAGTCCCTCACTTGGTGGGTGGCAGACCCACAAACTAGGCAGTGTCCGAGTCTTTTTCTGTAGATGTTCGCCTGATGTCCTGGCCTCTTGCAGTAGCCGCAGACAGGAATCTGCTTCTGAGGCGCTCTTTCATTGGTCTCGCCTGATGGTGCTGCTGTGGTGAGAAGGCCTGTTGCTATTGTTGTGGTTGGGCCTTTTCTGGTTACTCTGGAATTTGCTAGTTCCAGAATACTCCCTCTTTGAACGAGCAGACTGACTCTTCTCTATATCCTGAGCTCGTGTTAGGATCCTCTCGTACGTCTTGGCGCCGCCTGCGATCACAGGGGTACGAATCTCTTCTCTCAGTCCATACCTGAATCTTTCAGCACGATCGGCGGGGTCAGCAACCAAGTTCTTAGCAAAGCGACTAAGTTGACCAAACTCTGCCGCATATTCACCAACCGTCATGTTCCCTTGCTTCAGATTCTGAAATTGTCTTTCCATCTCCCTCAACTCTGATATTGGGAAGAACTTCCTGCGGAACAACCTATTGAAGGTGTTCTAGTCAAGCTGTCTGTCCTGGAGTCGGGGTTCATTCCGATACCAGGTGCTTGCGACATCTAGTAGTTGGAGTCCCACATCTTCAACTTGGAGGTCATCAGGAAGTCGAGCGACACTGAGGAGACGCTCCATGCTGTCGAGCCATTCGTCAGCATAGATAATTCCCTCGGTTCCCTTGGAAAGGTCGAGGGCCCAACTTCTTAAATTTCTCAATATCTCTGACTTTAGCAGGCCTTGGTTCCGATTGTGCTGCTTTTCCTCTCTCGAGGGCAGCCATAGCCACATTATGGACATTCTCCATGCCTTCTCTCATAATCGTATTCTGTTCGCGATGAGCTTCAGCTTGGACTCTCTGGGACTCAAGCACTCCTCGTAACAGGCCTACGAGATCGGTGGGGTCCACGGACACTGGTGGGGTAGCTGGATCAGGCACTACCGCAGGGACTTGCTGTTCAGTCCGGAAGATGTAGGATCTGTCACTTGAGTAGTAGTGTAAAATCTACGGGGTGCTGGTGCATTATAGGGACGATCAGTCAGCTGCCGAGGTGTAGGATCCAAACTTGATTGAGGAGGTGGGGTGTGATCGGGTGATGACAACCCATCTCCAGCAGTGTTGGTCTTGTCTGTGGCCATACTCTGGAAGGTTTAGGATTGCAAAACATAAGCAAGGTAGCCTACCAGTCTATAACAAACAAAAATTTTTATTTATAATATATTTCAGTCCTATGTTGTGACAAATTAATGTTCTAGTGTTCTAATTGTTTCTAGATAGTTTACCTAAGTTGTTGATCTGACCTGTATGGGCCACCACTAAAAAATTGTCACGATCTGGTCCCAAATTGTTGGGTCGAATCGGATCATGTCCAGCCTGCACCATTGTGAGACGGCGGCAGTAAGCTGTATCCATTTGCAGGTAATCTCAACAACACAATATATTTGTCAACTTCTAAAATTACGAATATTAAAAACTTTGTCCAAAGAAAGATACATCTGATACTGATAATATAAAACTGAAATAAACTGTTTAAATTCAAACATCATAACTAGAAAGGAAATGTCATCATCTAGAAAGTTGGCTCATCAGCCCCGAGATCAACATCCTCCGATTGGGACTCTGGCAGCAAAGCTGGGTAAAGCTCAGGATCGTAATAGCTATTAATCAATAGCTCAGCTTCATCAATGGGACCTATTGAGGGTGGAGGATCCAGTCAGGAAAGGAGCAAAGTACAATTATGAAAATCTAACAATTCAAATAATAATGGAATAATTGCAATCTTAACATTTTGAAATACTTGAACAATATTTTCTATGTAATTTTCCAACAATTGAAAACAAAGTGATTTGAATAGGTAATGTATATGACCGACTTGGATTGTACAATAGTATCCTAGCGATACGATACGGCTTATCCCCGTGTGTAAGAGGGGTAAGCTCGCACAATTATGCAATATGAAGGTATTGATCATAAAATACTACACTATTTCCCAATATCCCACAATCAATAACAGTCAATACTCTAGGAGAGAGTTCCGTGTAGCAATGTGGTTTAAGCATGCAAATTATTAATTACTAATTAAATTGCCAAATAAACATAACCGTACTTGTCTTGGTTTATGACTGGATTGGAAGTCGGTACTGGAAAGAAATCAGACTCGTCCTCGAAATCCTACAGTTGAAAAGTTCTGACTTAGAACCATCATCATTGAACCATATCTAGGTGTGCTAGTTACAATCTCTAAAATTGATCCTAGTCAAGTTTTATGTTATTCTATCATAACACGTTTATCGATGCGATTTAAAATTATTAATTTAACGAAATAAAGTCAAGTTAACATTTATTGGAAAAATTCGCATTTTTCGATTATTTGGCAAAACTTTGTATTTTGTAATATATCTAAAACTAGGTTTTTTCTTTAAATGAGAAAAACGTGAATTTGTTTAAATAATACAAACTTATATTTTATTATTAACTAAATGTGGAAAAATTATTTAATTTTTTATAAATATTCAATTTATTATTCTACGCGTTTATCGATAACTAACGAAACTAGAAAAAACCAAAAGAAACCAAAACTATACTACACAATTACAAAACCACAGAGAAAGAAATAAAGACTGGGCTTATGCCCTTACAACACTTTACATAAATTAATTGAATTAAAGTAATTAAATTGCTGGTGAACTCTGAATGCCGGGAAGCGATCCATTCAGCAGGCCGAGGCCCTGCACCCAAAATACTATTGGCCAGTAACACGTTCTAAAATAATAATTTGATTTAAAATATAAAAATATGGCAAGTCTCAGACTTGGTCCCAAATGTCATGTTGCATTCTAGCTTATGCCTCAACGTCCAAAAATTTCGGTTTCGTTTGCATTTCGCTAGGGCCCATGGACCGATATGGTCGTCGCCTAAAAGCGGTATCCGAAAGTCAACCAACCCAAAACCGTCAAATTTCAAGAACTGAACTCGAGAAATAAACCAAAAAGGTTTTCAAAATATTTTAGAAAAATCGTGCAACATCTCCTTTGTAACTAGGATGATCTAGCCACATTGGCGATTCCCCACACAAAATCCAGTATAGACAAATATAACTCTAGCCTTCCAAATTTCATCCACCAAAATACATAACTATTTTCCAATCATTTTTCATAAGCCAAACCAATGGAAAACCACATCAACTCACAAAATATATCCACAGAAGAAAGCAATTATCCACAAAAACCTAAACTAGAAATACTCTGGACCACAGAACCATTTCGAAAAGAGTTCGAAAAGTCCGAAACCTCAACCGAAACAAAATTGAGCCAATTCTCATAGCGAAATGGAGACCGTGTCATCATCGACTCTACGGGAGGGATGAAATAATGTGATTAATCAGAAATTACCCAATATTCGTTGGTCGGGGAGCCGCGGGATAACTCGGGAATATCGAAACAGCGTTCGGACAACGGATCGGTGCTCGGAACAGCGATGGACAGCGGGCAGTGCTGTCACGGGGTCACAGAGCACGGGAACAGGGAGACGGAGACGGGAGGCGGCCGCGACGGGGTCGTCGGGCTCGCGCGCACAGGGGAGTCGCCGGCTCGGACGCACAGGGGGTCGCCAGCTCGGGCGGAGGGGACGCAGGCTCGGGCGGAGGGGGCGCTGGCCTCGGGCGACGCTGGCCTCGGGCGGCGCCAGAGGTCGCCGATGTGGCTCGGTCGGGGTCGCCGGGAGGGGCTCGGGTTAGGGCTAGGGATTTGGGGATGGGAAAAGTGATTATGAGAGTGGAGAAGGAGAATGGAGAGCTTAAATAGGAAAGATTGGGGTTACGGGAGGGGAAATGAGGGGTCGGAGTTTCGGAAGGGAAGAAGACTCGGCCGTTGGCCGTTGGTCGGAAAGGAAAAAGGAGGCTGGTTTAGAAAGTGAGAGGGAGAGAGAGAGTTAATGAGAATTAAAAACTAATTAACTTATATAAATAAAACAAAACAAAACTTTTACTAACAATTTCCATTATTAAATCTAAAGCTAATTATAATTGCTTATATTTTAGGAAAATAATTTTTTTATAAAAAATAAAATATGATTTTTCTAATTATAATAATAAACTGACCAAACTAAATTGCAACCAATAAAATAAAATAAATCCAAAATTTACGGGTTTCACAACTTCCCCGCAAGGTTAGGCACCATGTCACCCAACCGTTCCTCGATAGCCCGCCTCAGCAAGCTGACGAGATCCCGCCTCAATAAGCTGGCCAGGGGACTTCGCAATAGGCTGGCCAGGGTTCTTCCCAGTGGGCTGGCCAGGGTTCTTTCTAGTGGGCTGGCCAGGAGACTTCTCAGTGGGCTGGTCAGGAGACTTCGCAGTGGGCTGGCCAGGGTTCTTCCCAGTGGGCTGGCAAGGAGACTTTCCAGTGGGCTGACCAGGAGACTTCCCAGTGGGCTGGCCAGGGGACTTCGTAGATTGGTTTCAAAGCTATGGTTTGGATGAAAATTATTATACACAGATACTAACGACTCCATCAGCACCAATACCCACACAAGACAAAGGTGGTGATGCGTCCCAGGAGAATACGATGCGAAAGAGAGCTCGACTCAATCTCAGAGAAGTTGATCGTCCAGACTATTGGGAATTAGACAGACAAGGAAGATAGATGAATATTTTGTACTTGTATAATGTTTTGTTTTTATTTATATAAAAGTCACCTTTCTTTGACAAACTATTACAGTTACTTCACATGATGTTTCTTTTTCATTCTTTTGGTTGAAACCGAGGGCAAAAAAAACCCACCCAAACCAAACCAAACCAATAAAACTAAAAAACTAATACCCAACCCAACCCAACCCACTACGTCCAATTTCAGCCATTCCGTGTGTCGGAATTGGACTTGTCCAATTTCGACAGACGGTGTGTCGAAAATTGGGCATGGCTCAATTTTCGACACTTCGTCTGTCGGATTTTATCGTTTGACCAAATATATTTTATCGTTTGACCAAATATCCCAAACTTTTATCATTTAAACAAATATTATATAACTTATTATTGTTACAGTAAATTTTCTGTAAAAAAATGGGCTGTCCTGAGTAAATTCCCCCTAAACTTGGGCTAGCCCCGATCAAAATTGGTGTGCCCTTATAAATAACCAATATTTAGAACTTTCTTACAACCCACACCCACCCTTGCTAATATGGTCCCATCCGATCCCACTCGGTCCCTTCTCTTCCCCCAATCAATGGATGCCACATAGGCGATTGTAAAGCTTACAACCAAATTTGGTTGTAAGGATAGCATTTTCCATACCAAAAACAGGTCATTTTGGGAAACGGAGTGTCCAAAAGAAAACTAGGGTTTCAATTTGGGCCTCCATAGTGTCGAATCCGAGTGACCGTTATCGTCAACGGGAAGAGATATAATAGTTCTGTCAAGGTAGCAGAATATTAGTGGATCGAACCATGAAAGCGTATTATTCCTTTTATT
The DNA here is from genome assembly GCA_029216955.1 of Iris pallida. Taxonomy (NCBI): domain Eukaryota; kingdom Viridiplantae; phylum Streptophyta; class Magnoliopsida; order Asparagales; family Iridaceae; genus Iris; species Iris pallida. The sequence goes on along the minus strand of JANAVB010000197.1, from coordinate 377,209 downwards.
TATTGTAGAAATTGGGAGGCAATGGACCCAAAAGACGTACAATGCAGTGTACCCAAAAAAATTTGAACTTTATGTCGGGTACCGCAAAAAAATTTGGGCCTCCATAATAACTGTTCCTCGTTTGGAAGCACTCGTTTGGGAGCACAAACACGTTCGGAGGTAGAGGGAGCAAATTTATTAAAATAGAGTTAGATTTATTTTTGTTATAATTATAGATGGTTCACCACAATTACATGGTCTCTATAATTTTTTGTTACGCATAACATATGTCTTTTGATATTTCTTCTCTTTATTGTCCTTATGATATTAACCTACATTGTAAGAATGTATAAAGGGCTCTTCTAGTTGATTGATAAGTGAATGTAGAAACAATTTCTCCATTTTTTCTCTTATCTCCATCTCTTTACTTTACTAGAACTATCTTACTTTATAATTTTTTCTGCTTTACAAAAGGTTATCAGCATAAATTGCTATAGGAAATAGAAGAAGGGAGAAATATTTTAAATAAGGGAGAAAGAATTCTCTTAAGTAAAGAGAAAAAAAGCAAAAAAAGCACTTATATTGAAAATGTAAGTCTAATCTTGTACACTTAGAAACATATTTTAGTATAATTAAATACATATTTGATTTATTAATTAGAACATAAGTTTTCTAGATCTATTTTCGTTTTTAGTTTTAAATCTAATTTGTATGAACATGTTCACAATTTCATTCAAAATAGAAAATTCATGATAATGTCTTTAAATTATGTATAAACCTCATTTCTATATATTTTCTTATGAAATTTATCAAATTATAAAATTAATCTAGAATATCTTCAAAAAAATTCATTTATTTGGAATTCGTTAATTACAATGAATTAGTTTATGTTATTTTGCTATTTTCATTCTTTTATTTTATTTATTTGAATTATATAAAGTACTAATTTACATTGTTGTACATGTAAATTGAATTATGAGAAAGTACCAAAAAATACATTATTATATAATGATCACATTGTTGTATATGTGATACAAGGAAGACATAATGTTCTTTGATAGTGTTTCATCATATTGTGGCATATGTAAAGTTTTATAATCTTGAAAGCACTTATCAATTTTATTATTTAAATTAATTTGTCTCTAATATAATTATTTTCTGTCATATAAATGTCGAGTCTTGCAAAGCTTGAATTCAAAGCTCTTGATGTGAGCGGAGATAATTATTTATCATGGTAATTGAATACGAAGTTGCAGTTGCAGTCCAACAAGCTTGATTGTACTATTAAGAAGGAAAATAAAGAATCTTTTGAAGCCAAGACTAAGACTTTTATTTTTCTACGACATCATATTTATGATGATCTAAAGGCATAATATCTATGTGATGATGATCTATTGCATATACGGACATCTCTAAATGATAGATTTGACCACCAAATGATGGTAATTCTTCCGATTGCTCAAAGTGAATGGTTGAACCTAAGGTACCAATACTATAAAATTGTTAAAGAATATAACTGCTTTGTTTAATATTATTTCTCGTCTTAGGTTGTGCGGAAAAAAAAGTAACAGAAGCTCAAATGGTTCATAAAATCATCTATGTTAGCCCAACAATTGTATCATATATTTGAATATGGCTAATTAATTAAGTTTAACATAATGATGTCACTAATATTCATGTAATGACTATCATATTGCTACTTAAACTTAGCATTGTCTTTTGTTTATTAAATTTATCATACTGCTATACTGCTTTGTGTGCCTAACATGTACTTGCAGACAAACTGTAAGCATGTTCAAATAAGGACATATACAATAAAGAATTAATGATGGACCAAAGAAGGTGTTATACAAAAAGATTTCTCTGAACCATCCAACGCATATCCGGGACCTCGCACTCGGGGGTTCCGATCTTTGGACAACTATCGTCAAGGAAAAAAAGCGCCATCAAAGTGCTCTTGGTTTTTATATTTATTTCTGTATTTAATCTTTATTTGAGTCTAGGCAGTTTGTACATCGGACTGATTTGGCACTTGGCTTAGCTTTCTATAAACTCCACCAAAAAGCCTACATAAAAGCTTATATAAATCTTGTTCATTCAAGCCCACTCAAAAAGAGCCCAAAACGTTCAATCAAAAGAGCCAAACCTTTCTGGATACTGAACAATCGAACTTGGACCAAGTTCTGCCCGAACTCGGTCCCCTGACCCAGTATTCCATTGGATCAGGTCAACCTATTGAATCGGCTCTAACGTTCGAATTTATAAACTTTAGGAAACCGAACTCTTTCTGAGTTCGGTCCTCCAGAACCTTATAAATAGAAGAGATTTCTTCATTATAATCATCTCATTCCATTCCCTTCTCTTCTATTCCTTAAGAGTTTTCAAAGCTATTTAACCATCCTATCTAAGCATTTATGACGCCTAGCTAAGCAAGTGCCAGTTCAGTTCGATATAAAAGTTGGTTCGAGTTGTAAAGAAGGTTTGAAAACAGTTTGTTTTCATCCCATAAATGAAGACAGCAAGTCCTTTGGATTAAAAGCTTGCAGGTGTGAAGTAGTGCTCTTCGGATAAAAAATACGTGTTGTAAGGAGCTGCAAGCGCTTCAGATTCAAAGCTTGTGTTTCACGAAATAGTGGATTAAATATCGAGCTGAGTACTTGAGACTAGACTAGTCCTCCCAGTTGAGTTTGCTCTATCTTAACTCCTTATATTACGTATTTATTTAAATACTGCCTACTTCATATTAGATTGTTACTGCCTTATAAATTTATAGTGGTAATTTTTTTCCATTGCACATACGCACTCTATTCACATCCCCTATAGAGGTGCTCAATGGTCCTACAATTGGTATCAGAGCTGGTCATACCAATTGTTTCGACAATTGGTATCTGAGCAAAGACTATATTATTTGGCTTAACATCCTTAGAGTAGATCATTGTTATCAATTGTTATACTCTGATCCAATTCCTACAATTGGTATCAGAGCTGATTCTCTTTATATAGGTATTACTGATCATACCAATTGTTTCTATAATTGGTATTAGAGCGGATTATGTTATGTAACACTATAGAGGTGTTCTGATTCCAATTTTCTATAATTGGTATCAGAGCATGTTATATTCATATAACACTCTAGACAATATACATATGGTAGTCGTAAAATTTATATTCACCGGTGAAGGACAATCCATAAATAGACCCCCACTATTTGATGGAACAAACTATACTTATTGGAAGACACTGATGAGCTTATACCTGAAGTCTCTAGACTTTGACTTATGGTCATTGTTATGCCCCAGAACCAGAATACTGGAGAGCGAGGGCAGACATAGCCAGCTACGTATATTGAAGTGCAACTCACCTCGCTATACGGTCACGGCTGTCTAGATACATGAGGGTTTAACGACAAGCCATCAGTCTCATATGGTCAAGAACAAGCCTATTGTCTCAATCACAAGCAAGTAAGTAATGTTATAAGATGTCAGAGCACCAAATATATAATAGCAAGGCGTCCCATACATTACATATTCGGATGATCATGAAGCTAGTCGTACAAAATGTTAGGACTAGCAAGAGTTTCAGTCATACATGATCAACCCTAGGATTTGCCAATCATGTTACAGCCAGTAGGCAGACAGTAAATAAAGGTACAACCGAGCTAACAAGTGCTCGTCGGCTAAACGCCTCAAAAGAATAATTTTATAATAAAGTGGGAGAACAAAAAGAAACCCACTCGTTGCCAGGGTTACGCCTGGTGGTCACCATCTGGCTGAAAGGTCGGTAGATCCTCTGGTGCTGCTCCGATATCTGGCCACACAAAACTAGCTGGATCAGACCCCAGAAAGAGCAAGTGCCACAAAAGAGGCTTCATTTAGGAACTAAAACCAGCATATCACAATAAAATATTAAAGATAGATAATAACTAAAGAACTGATAATAATAGAGATAACAACAGTAAACTGAGCACGAGGAAACCATTCAAGTAGCCAGGTCACAACCCTTAAACCAAACAAGGACCGGGGTTGCAGCCCTTTCACCTGAATAGAAACCCGTCTCAAATACTATTAGTACAGAAAGACAATAAACGAAGAGAGGACACAGAACTGCTCCGGAAGCCAGGTTACAACCCTTAAACCAAACAATGACCGGGGTTGTAATCCTTCACCTGAACAGAATTGGACCCCTGATCTTTATTGCTAAGGCCAGTATAAATAATCATGGTATTGAGGTAAGGTAAAACAAGACGAACATGGCATGGGGTTGCAATAAGACAATAAATGAAGAGAGAACACATAACTACTCCGGGAGCCAGGTTACAACCCTTAAACCAAACAAGGACCAGGGTTGTAATCCTTCGCCTGAACAGAACTGGACCCCCGATCGTTATTGTTAAGGTAAGCATCAATAATCATGTCATGTCATAATCTTGCACATGATCAGGATAAGACTAAGCTGGAATAAACTCCATCCAATCATTCACGGCCAATCAAGAGTACGGCTTGATACTTTTAACTTACTAGGGTTATCACAGGCCTAGTTACTAGCAAGATGCAATGAGATTATCCTAACAGCCACAAGTCCTGCAGACCATCCTGTTATCCAGGTCGAATGTCCGTTTATGAAGAATGCAACTCGTGACTGTGTGTTGGAAATGTTCCCTACTCGTCGGTAGGCTACAAGTCCACTTAATGTGCCCAGATAACGGGATTGCCTGTAGCTAGGAATCTCTTCATGTCTACTGAATTATTCTAGTTTATTAGCCTTAGTCAATTTCTGTAGGTATCCCTGACCGTGGTACTCAGGGATCCCTATCCTAGACATGATGCAAGACAGTACTGGTTTATTTATACAAACGCAATCGCCCACGGTGTCCAGGTCATTCATACTTGTCATGTCAGGCTAGTTGTCGTAACAGCATGTCGTGGTATATCATGTCAGTTTACTGGTCAAGAGTGCACCACGAAGGGCCACTTATCATATTCAGGAAATATGTGCAAATCTTCATAGTACGAGCCTTCTATCCAGAGACCCAAGTTATATAAGCATTATGTAACATTCTAACATAAGAACAAGAATAATAATAATAATAATATAGGAGAAGACTGTGGAGGGAGCCATGCAGCTAAGAGAATAGAGCTCATGCGGCCAGAGATAATAGAGCTTATGCGGGCTCGGGGTTCAGGAGTCCATGCGGCTGGGGGAAGACAGGAGCTTATGCGGCTCGAATAATGCGGCCGGGAAGGAGTGGGCACATACGACTGGGGAGTGCAGGGCGCATGCGGCTAAGGGTTCGGGTTATATGCGGCTGAACAAGGGAACAACTCATGCGACTGGGAAATGAGTGATCCCATGCGGCTGAGACGAAAGGTCTTATGTGGCTGGGAAAGCAAGGCCTTATGCGGCTGGAAAGGAATCAGTCCATGCGGCTGGGGGTATGGCAGGGGCGCATGCGGTTGGGTAAAAACAGGACTCATGCGGCTCGGGGGTGGCAACCCTATGCGGCTGAGAATGAAGGCAGCTTATGCGGCTAGCGATGCAAGTGCTCATGCGGCTGCGGACATGCAAGTGCTTATGCGGCTGAGGGCCAAGCCATCTCATGCGGCTGAATCAAAGGCAGAGCTATGCGGCTGGAAAGAGACTTGCCGCATGAATGTTCATGCGGTCAAGTACTTCATGCGGCTGAGAGACTGTGCTTCTTCTCCACTGATCCGAGAAGAATAGCCATGAAGTCCATGTCTTCAAAGCTTATAAATCCTTCATCCGAAGTCGAAATTCAGACTTTCATAGGTTAAAATAGGGCAGAACGAGATTCTCTACAACATGGAACCATCAAAACTTGGAAATAACAATATTAACTAGATCAAAACCTAAGAAATCCAAAAATATAATAAACTTAGATCTACACAAATTGAGCCATAAAAATTAGAAATGCCAAATACTAAAGTGTGTTAGAATCTCGTGAAGAAGAGAATGGAACAATAAAATTTGGGCTCCTCCATGAAGCAAGCTGCACTTGCCCAAGCTCTATCTCTCTCTCTCCTGGTGGTTGAAGAAGTAATGGTGGAGAAGAAGTAGTAAATGAAGAGAAAGAATGAGGGAATAGGTTAATAAAGGATGATGGTGGTGGTAGGTAAGGGTTCTCCCCTTGGTTCATGATGAACCAAGGCAACCCAAGCCTAGCCGAACCAACCCAAAATAGACCAAGCCATGTAATGCCAAGATAAGCCAAGCAAGAAATCATACAATACAAGATAAAATACGTACACGTATTTCAAAATACGTAATACAAACTAGAGGCATCACAACTCTACCCACCTTAAAAGAATTTCGTCCTCGGAATTTAATTAAGAGGCTAGAGGGGCAAGGACAAGCTATACTAATCACAGGCAAGTTATAACTAAGCAACCAATCAGGCAATCAAGTAATCATTCATGCAAGCAAGGAATCGAAGGCATGAGGCATAAAAAAGATATTATACCTCACGAGTCAAAAAGGTCGGGATATCGCGATCGGATATCATCTTCACGCTCCCACGTTGACTCACCCAAAGAGTGATGACCCCAAGCAACTCGGACTAACTTGATAGTCTTGTTCTTGAGTATCTTCTCTCTTCGGTCCAATATAGACACGAGCCTCTCCTCATACGAAATATTGGTACCAACAACCAATTTCGAATGATCCAGGATGTGGCTCGGGTCCGGGATATACCGTCGCAGTTGGGATACATAGAATACGTCATGCACCTCACGTAGCGATGGTGGAAGAGCGAGACGGTAGGATACATCTCCTACTCGCTCCAGAATGTCAAATGGCCTTATATACCTAGGATTAAGCTTTCCCCGTACGCCGAAACGAATAATGCCACGGTTAGGCAAAATCTTCAGGAATACATGGTCGCCGACAGAAAACTCAAGAGGGTGCCAATGAGAATCGGCCCAATGACGCTGGAGATCTTGGGCAACTCGAAGATGATCTCTGACTCTCCTGACCACCTCAACGATCTGAGCAATCATTTTTGGACCGAGCATCTGCCTCTCTCCGACATCGTCCCATGCTAGCGGGGATCGGTACTTCATACCATATAGTGCCTCGAACGGTGCCATCTGGATACTAGCTTGAAAACTGTTGTTGTACGAGAACTCTACCAGGTGCAGGTGATCTTCCCAAGAACCACCGAAGTCGAGTGTACAAGATCTCAACATGTCTTCCAAGGTTTGTATGGTACGCTCTGACTGACCATCTGTCTGTGGATGATACGCTGAGCTGAACTGGAGGCGAGTCTCCAAACTCTTTTGCAGGATACGCCAAAAGTACGACATAAATCTAGAATATCTGTCCAAGGTGATACTGACTGGTACACCGTGCAATCTGACTACCTGCCTGAGGTACATCTCTGTTAGCTGAGCCGTCGACTGACCAACTCTGAACGGGAGAAAGTGGGCCACCTTCGTGAGCCGGTCAACTATAAACCAAATAGCATTTTGACCAGCTGGGGATCTAGGCAATCCAGTCACGAAATCCATGGTTATATGCTTCCACTTATATTCTGGAACTGGCAAGGGCTGAAGAAGTCCAGCTGGCCTCTGATGTTTAGCTTTAACTTATTGGCAAACCAAATATCGAGAGACAAACCGGGCTATCTCCCTCTTCATGTCATTCCACCAAAAGTGCTGACGGATATCACGGTACATCTTTGTATCGCCGGGATGGATGGAATATTAAGAACTGTGAGCTTCTGCCATGATCTCATGTCTGATATCTCCACTGGGTACACAAAGACGCCTCCCATGCCTAAGTGTACCGTCTTTATGGATACATAACTCTGGTCTTCGTCCTGCCTCACACTTTACTCTGAGTCGTTGAAGCTTGGAATCTGCTGACTGTGCTATCCTGATCCTCTCGACTATAGTGGACTGAACTTGTATGCTGGCCATCAATGCCACACTGGAAGGGAGGAAAACTTCTATTCCCATCTTCTGAAGATCGGCTAATAACTCCGACTGCGCTATGAGAAAATAAACTCCAGCTCTCCTGCTCAATGCATCTACAACAACGTTAGCCTTCCCAGGATGATACTGCAAGTTGATGTCATAATCCACAAGCAGCTCTAGCCATCTCCTCTGACGCATGTTGAGATCCTTCTGGGTGAACACATACTTCAGACTCTTGTGGTCGGTGAAAATCTCTACCCTATCTCCATACAAGTAGTGCCTCCAAAGCTTAAGTGCAAACACTACTGCTGCCAGCTCCAAGTCATGGGTTGGGTAATTCCTCTCATGATCACGAAGTTATCGTGACGCATAAGCTATTACCTTTCCATGCTGTATCAGAACACATCCTAACCCTCTGCCCGAAGCATCGCAATATACTGGGAATCCTTCGGTTCCATCTGGAAGGGTGAGAATAGGAGCCGTCATTAAGCCTCGCTTCAACTTCTCAAAAGAATCCTGGCACTCTGCTGTCCAAGCAAACTGCACATCCTTGCGGGTCAACTGGGCCAATGGCGCTGAGATCCGAGCAAAGTCTGAAATAAATCGCCGGTAGTAATCGGCCAATCCAAGAAAACTACGGACTTATGCAACTGTGCTGGGCACTGGCCACGACTCAATAGCCACGATCTTCTGGGGATCCACTTCTACTCCTCCTCGGGTGATGATATGACCCAAGTACGAAATGCGATCGAGCCAGAACTCATATTTACTGAACTTGGCATACAATTGGTGCTCTCTGAGAATCTGGAGGACAACTCGGAGATGCTGCTCATGCTTCGCTTTACTCTTGCTGTAGACCAGGATGTCATCTAGGAACACAATCACGAACTGATCCAAATAAGGCATAAAGATGCGATTCATGAGGTCCATGAATACAGCCGGCACATTGGTTGCTCCAAATGGCATCACAAGGAACTCCCAATGCCCATAACTAGATCTGAAAGCTGTCTTCGGGATGTCCTGCTCTCTGACTCTGATCTGATGGTATCCTAACCGCAAGTCGATCTTCGAGAATACTGCTGCCCCCTTGAGTTGATCAAACAAGTCATCTATCCTCGGGAGAGGGTATCTGTTCTTGATTGTCACTAAGTTCATGGTACGATAATCAACACACAATCTAGATGTACCATCCTTCTTTTTCACAAGAAGCATCGGGGCTCCCCAAAGCGATCCATTAGCACGAATGAATCCCTTGGTTCTGAGTTCTTTAATCATCTTGTACAATATCTCTAGCTCTGACAGCGCCATCCTGTAGACTCTCTCTGACACTGGGGCTGTCCCAGGAATCAAGTCGATGGTAAACTCGATCTTTCGCTCTGGCGGCATCCCTGGAAGCTCTTCTGGAAAAACATCTGAAAACTCTTCGACTATCCGAGGTAACTGTACTACTGCTACTGCCATCCGCAATACTGGAGGAGAAGGTTCAACTTTGCCTCGGGAGAAGAAAAACTCCGGCTCACCTGGAATGCTAAAAATAACCCTGCCAATGTGGCAGTCTATCCTAGCATACTGGTCCCTCAACCAATCCATCCCTAAGACCACATCATAATCGACCATCGGGAACTCTCTCAATCTAGCGGAGAATTCTCTACCACTAACTACGATCCGACACGAGAAAAACACTCTATCTACTCCCACAAGTGTAATGCCCCAGTCCCAAAACACGTATAGGACTAGGATACGGTACATGCCAGCAACACTTCACCAATGGGCCAAATCTCAAATAAGTCCATTAGCGAAATGCTTAAGCTGTAAATCATGATAACAACCCAGAGTATAATACAAGTCACAGGTCACAGATAATCTCATCCACACAGAAAATAAAACATGAGATATCAAGTCCAATAAAATGATACTAATAAAGAAATCTGTCCAACATGAAATATGAAAGTAACTGTACGGGTAAGACATCCCAAAACCACAGTAAAAGAAATACATAATCTACTACATGTCCACTGAAAAGAAAGAAAATAAAATAGCAAGTCTATGAATGAAGAGACATGTCTCAAGAGAAGTCTTCAGCCACTATCTCGTCCTCCTGCGAAGGTGCATCACCTGTCTCGACTCCAGGACCGTATACCTCCGGGTAGTCCTCGTCTCTAACTAAGCCTGGAGAGATCACCAGGTCCTCAGAGGACTAGCAAGACACATAATATACATGCCTACTGTATAATAAATAATATGCGAGAAAATAGGAAATGGTACAAGGAACAATGTGAGACTAAAGAATAAGCATAATTGGCATACCGTCAAAGATAGTGCTATCAAGCGTGACTAATAGAAATTCGGGGTAATCGCAGCCCGATGGGAGCTCACAGTCCTATAGTTAGTAGCCGATGGGGAATCTCTAACCATAGTAAGGCTCATCCGCACTCGATGGGAGCTCACGAACGAGGTGGTCAGGTATAGTCACGTCTAATAACAGGTCAGGGTCAAGTGAAAACAATAACGACCAGGTCAAGTGTATCAACTACTGGTAGTCCAAGTCAAATAGGTCAGGGGGATCATGGCATAGACAAAGAAATACTACTTCTAGACATGAGCAGTATAAAGAAAACAAAGCAAGTAATATGGAAAAAGAGTAAAAATCTACGTGCACGTAAAACTAGAAAATAACGATGACATGAAGCAAGATAAACATGGAATCAGTATGACAGAAAAGAATATCAATCTAGAAATGCATATAAATACTGTAGAGTTTGGCAAGGTGTACTTGCCTGGTGTAGACTCAACCATGTCTAAATAACCTGTCAGATCAAATGTCCGCGAAAGCTGAACTCCTGCAACAGTCCTCGGATGCTGAAACAGATATTTCCAACAGTCCCAGAATAAGCAAAATAGCTAGGATAGGCTACCCATAAGTCCAATTCTGGACACAGGGGTAAAACGATAATTTTAGATCAAAACGGTATCCGTCGTTGGACCTGCTTTGCACCGAAAAGCGTGCCAGAGTCAATGGTCTCTAAAGTTGTCAAACTATATGTCTACAGATTTATTTTGATGATACGAACCCAACGGTATGTCCAATTTTGGATTCCGATGAGCCGTGCACAAAATCGCCCGTTGAATCGGACCGTGAGGCCCGCAAAACGGCGATCCAATCAACTGTCTCGGAATCGGACCAAACTTGGCATACAGAACCAGAAAAATGATACGGTCCTGTTGGCGTAAGTTTCGTCTCGATCTGACGAACGTGCACAAAGTAATTGGAGAATTTCGAAAAGGGCCGATACGGTAATTTTTGACGGATACGTATCAAATTCGTCGCGCACACGCGACCAATTTAAATTTCGTCAAAGCCCACACGTACACGAAGTCCATACGCAGCTTTCGATGCTTTCGGTTTGCGACCACGTCGCCCGGATTGGCGGGACGCACGTTGGTTCGGAAGAATTTTAAAGTTTTTAAACTATTTTGAAATCGATTTTTCTTCGTTTTGGAAAACAAATTACGCGGCATATAAGCGATGAATTCAGAATCTACAAAAAGGATTCTAAAGCCCTATGGGTTGTCTAAAATACTGTTCAGGTCAATTTTAACTATTCACATCATTCTGGTTGCAAAGTGACGACAAACATGTGGTGTTCGGGTTCTAAAATCTGTCAACATGACAGTGTTTTTACTAAACTTCCAGGAAATTTCCCGTGCTGTGCTGACCAAAATAGACTAATCTATTTATTGCGTTTGGAAGAGGGTCAACTGGGCTCTATGTAAAAATTTACGGTTCGTAAAACGGTCGAGTATCGAGAAAGAAAACAGGGTACGAATAAGGGTACCTGGCTGCGGCTGTGTCCCCTGTTCTCGTGCGCGGGTTGGCCTCCCGACGTTCATCCGACTGTGCAGGCGGCGTACGACGGCTGCGGTGGCGCGCCTGGCGTCGAGGAGGGTGCGCTGGGGTCGCCCAAGGACGAGGGGTAGGTAGAGGTCGGGAGGATGTCGTAGAAGTTGGGTTTTTTCCGAACCTTCGACCTCGATCACGCATATATATATATCCGATTTTTAAATCCTATTTTAGATTTATTTTAAACCTAAATTCGATTAGGTTTTGGACTTATCTAATGGAGAATAGTATTAGGATGGGGTAGGGAAAATTTTGAATTTAAAAGATTTGAAATTGATCGATTTTCCAATCGATCAATCGCTCGGAAGTTTGCTAATAGCGCAGTCGGTTTTCGGCATTGGTTTTTATCTCATGAGAATTTCAATATCTCGTGAGATATTGAAATTCATTTTTTTTCTTTTTCTTTTTATATATACATATATCTATAACTATATATATCAATATATATGCACATAATATATAGTATATCTAATAATCTCCATAAATCTAAAATAAATTAAAAACTTACTAATCTCTATTTCTAGTATAGGGTTTTATCTATAGGAATATGTACACACATAAAATTATATATTTATTTTACCAATTATAGAATCAATAATAATAATAATAATAATCTTAATAATACTAAAAATAAGCCAATGGTAGTGTTGGGTGAACATAACCTACGTACTCCTCATTTGGCTCCGAAGAATCGTACAAATATTGTCAAACACCTATTTAATAATATTAATACCAATATTGTACAATATTTAATAATTAGAAATACAATATCAAATTCTAAAATAATTTTAAGAAATATTTGCACACAAAATATATGCCTACATGGTCGTCTTTGGTCCACTACATGCCTACGTGGGCTTGGAATTGGTTTGGGTCCGGTTCGGGCTGATTGGGTACAACCGGGTCATCTAAAAAAATTAATATATTAAATAATACTAATTAAATCATTTAAAAGAGTCTTTTCACAACTTGGTCTGGTTTTCCTAGTTCGGGCATCACTATGGCTAGACCTCCCTTAGCAGAGCTAATACACTAGTCAAGGCCCACTGCTACATCTTCTGTGCCACAATTCCTAGACGTCTTGTGCTCCAAAACTCAACAATGGCTAAGGTCATATTTTATAATAGTAAAAAAATACTCATAAATTCCATAAAACCCTTTTTAAATCAAATAAATAATAATAAAATAATTCAAAAATTCAGGGGTGTTACATCCTACCCCCCTTAAAAGAATTTCGTCCTCGAAATTAAAATCACTCACTACAGAAAAGAAAAATAGGTCTATGGTTCTAAGATCTCTAAGGTGTGCTATGTTTCTATTGTTATTCCTAAGCAAACATGTAACAAGCAAGCATAACTAATATTCTACTCTCTATCATTATCATAAAAGTCTTAAGTTGTTACCTTCTCTTGTTCCTTGTGTTGTCGCACCGTCTTCAATCCTCATGGCAAAGGCCTGTCCTTGTCGTGGTGCTTCCGCCTGTTGTCTCGCCCGCTCGAACTGTGTTGCCTGGTTGGGAAGTGGTCCTCGTGGATATCCTCCTTGAGCTGGTACTGTTGGTGCGGGTGGTGTTGGTGGGCCTCTTGTTGGGCAATCTCGAAGTTGATGTTGAGTTGAACCACATCTTAGACATTGGCCTAATCTTCGGTGACATGTTTGTTGAGTATGACCTTTTCTATTGCAATACTGGCATGTCGGGTTATCTTGGTTTTGGTATGGGGCGACTCTTGGTTGCTGGTGTACGACGACGCATCTTTCAGGTCCTCCTGATGATGCTTTTGCTGACTGTGTCGCTGGCTGTGGTCGCTTCTCGCTGGTTCCCTTTCGATGGACTCGCTCTAAGCGTCGTGCTGCAGTAAGAACTTCAGAGTAAGTGGTAGGTGCTACATCCCCAATAAGCTCCTGTAGTCTGTAGCTCAGTCCTTCGTAGAATTTTTCGGCCTTCTCTTCTTCAGTCTGGATCAATGTAGGTGCGAAGCGGCTCAGTCATAGAAACTCAAAATTGTATTCTTCCACGGTCCGGCTGCCTTGTTCGAGGTGCAAGAATTTTCTTCGAAGCTCTGCTTTGAAAGTTGCAGGGATAAACATCTCTTGGAAGAGTTTGGAGAACTCCTCCCAAGTGACCTTATCCTGTCCAAGTCTTTTCTCCTCTGTAAGCCACCAGTGGTGCGCATTACCGGTCAGCTGCATCATGACGGCAATCATCCAACGATCTCTTGGTAACTCGGCTGCCTCCAACTGCTGCTCAATATTGGTGAGCCATTCATGAACTTCGGTGGGCTCCTCCGTGCCCGAGAACTTGTCTGGCTTCAACTGGCAAAAGTTTGCGATGGTTCCCGTCGTCGTCTGGGGTACTGGAGGAGTGGCTCTCTCGAGTGCTGACGCGATACGATCCTCGATGTGCTCCGTCTTTCTCTGCTGGGCCTCCATCTGAACTTGTTGTTGCGCTTGCATCATCACGTAGATGGTCTGGAAAAGCTGCTGGGGATCCATCGTCTGTCCAAGCTGGGGAAACATCGTCGGTGGCATCGGTGGCAGTACTGGCATGGATGGGATGTCTCTCTCCTGACCCTCGGTAGGTGCGAAGCTGCTGGATTGTCAGGTTGGGTAGAAGAACCTCCAACCGGTGGCGGGATCGTGTCGACATGAGTTACTACAGTGCCCTGTGGGGTGACAACGGGGTTCTCGTCACTGGCTTGCGGATCCATTTTTCTGCACTCAACCGAAACTTATAAGCTTAAAGGAAAGTTGATATCAAGCAGGATGCATGTCAAGGAAATAATTTCGAAGTCGAAATATAGAGTTCAAGGACGTGAAAAAATATAAATATATGGATGAGATCCTAAGGGTCTTTCTATCCTATTCGCAGGCTCACTTCGGTACAGTAACGTAACCGAAGTGATTAACGTAGACCTGCATGGGCCAGCACAAAAATATGTAACGCCCCAGTCCCAAAAATACGTATAGGATTAGGATACGGTACATGCCAGCAACACTTCATCAATAGGCCAAATCTCAAATAAGTCCATTAGCGAAATGCTTAAGCTGTAAATCATGATAACAACCCAGAGTATAATACAAGTCACAGGTCACAGCTAATCTCATCCACACATAAAATAAAACACGAGATATCAAGTCCAATAAAATGATACTAATAAAGAAATCTGTCCAACATGAAATATGAAAGTAATTGTGCGGGTAAGACATCCCGAAAACACAGTAAAAAAAATACATAATCCACTACATGTCCACTGAAAAGAAAGAAAATAAAATAGCAAGTCTATGAATGAAGAGACATGTCTCAAGAGAAGTCTTCAGCCACTATCTCGTCCTCCTGCGAAGGTGCATCACCTGTCTCGACTCCAGGACCGTATACCTCCGGGTAGTCCTCGTCTCTAACTAAGCCTGGAGAGATCACCAGGTCCTCAGAGGACTAGCAAGACACATAATATACATGTCTGCTGTACAATAAATAACATGCGAGAAAATAGAAAATGGTACAAGGAACAATGTGAGACTAAAGAATAAGCATAATTGGCATACCGTCAAAGATAGTGCTATCAAGCGTGACTAATAGAAAGTCGGGGTAACCGCAGCCCGATGGGAGCTCACAGTCCTATAGTCAGTAGCCGATGGGGAATCTCTAACCATAGTAAGGCTCATCCGCACTCGATGAGAGCTCACGAACGAGGTGGTCAGGTATAGTCACGTCTAATAACAGGTCAGGGTCAAGTGAAAACAATTACGATCAGGTCAAGTGTATCAAGTACTGGTAGTCCAAGTCAAATAGGCCAGGGGGATCATGGCATAGACAAAGAAATACTACTTCTAGACATGAGCAGTATAAAGAAAACAAAGCAAGTAATATGAAAAAAGAGTAAAAATCTACGTGCACGTAAAACTAGAAAATAACGATGACAGGAAGCAAGATAAACATGGAATTAGTATGACAGAAAAGAATATCAATCTAGAAATGCATGTAAATACTGTAGAGTTTGGCAAGGTGTACTTGCCTGGTGTAGACTCAACCACGTCTAAATAACCTGTCAGATCAAATGTCCGTAAAAGCTGAACTCCTGCAACAGTCCTCGGATGCTGAAACAGACATTTCCAATAGTCCCAGAATAAGCAAAATAGCTGGGATAGGCTACCCATAAGTCCAATTCTGGATACAGGGGCAAAACGGTAATTTTAGGTCAAAACGGTGTCCGTCGTTGGACCCGCTTTGCACCGAAAAGCGTGCCAGAGTCAATGGTCTCTAAAGTTGTCAAACTACATGTCTACGGATTTGTTTTGATGATACGAACCCAACGGTATGTCCAATTTTGGATTCCGATGAGCCGTGCACAAAATTGCCCGTTGAATCGGACCGTGGGGCCCACAAAACGGCGATCCAATCAACTGTCTCGGAATCGGACCAAACTTGGCATACAGGACCAGAAAAATGATACGGTCCTGTTGGCATAAGTTTCGTCTCGATCTGACGAACGTGCACAAAGTAATTGGAGAATTTCGAAAAGGGCCGATACGGTAATTTTTGACGGATACGTATCAAATTCGTCGCGCACACGCGACCAATTTGAATTCCGTCAAAGCCCACACGTCCACGAAGTCCATACGCAGCTTTCGATGCTTTCGGTTCGCGACCACGTCGCCCGGATTGGCGGGACGCACGTTGGTTCGGAAGAATTTTAAAGTTTTTAAACTATTTTGAAATCGATTTTTCTTCGTTTTGGAAAACAGATTACGCGGCATATAAGCGATGAATTCAGAATCTACAAAAAGGATTCTAAAGCCCTATGGGTTGTCTAAAATACTATTTAGGTCAATTTTAATGATTCACATCATTCTGGTTGCAAAGTGACGACAAACATGTGGTGTTCGGGTTCTAAAATCGGTCAACATGACAGTGTTTTTACTAAACTTCCAGGAGATTTCCCGTGCTGTGCAGACCAAAATAGACTAATCTATTTATTGCGTTTGGAAGAGGGTCAACTGGGCTCTATGTAAAAATTTACGGTTCATAAAACGGTCGAGTATCGAGAAAGAAAACAGGGTACGAATAAGGGTACCTAGCTGCGGCTGTGTCCCCTGTTCTCGCGCGCGGGTTGGCCTCCCGGCGTTCGTCCGACGGTACAGGCGGCGTACGGCGGCTGTGTGGCGTGCCTGGCTTCGAGGAGGGTGCGTTGGGGTCGCCCAAGGTCGAGGGGTAGGTAGAGGTCGGGAGGATGTCATAGAAGTTGGGTTTTTTTCGAACCTTCGACCTCGATCACGCATATATATATATATATCCGGTTTTTAAATTCTATTTTAGATTTATTTTAAACCTAAATTCGATTAGGTTTTGGACTTATCTAATGGAGAATAGTATTAGGATGGGGAAGGAAAAATTTTGAATTTAAAAGATTTGAAATTGATCGATTTTCCAATCGATCAATCACTCGGAAGTTTGCTAATAGCACAATCGGTTTTCAGCATTGGTTTTTATCTCATGAGAATTTCAATATCTCGTGAGATATTGAAATTCATTTTTTTTCTTTTTCTTTTTATATATACATATATCTATAACTATATATATCAATATATATGCACGTAATATATAGTATATCTAATAATCTCCATAAATCTAAAATAAATTAAAAACTTACTAATCTCTATTTCTAGTATAGGGTTTTATCTATAGGAATATGTACACACATAAAATTATATATTTATTTTACCAATTATAGAATCAATAATAATAATAATAATAATAATAATCTTAATAATACTAAAAATAAGCCAATGGTAGTGTTGGGTGAACATAACCTACGCACTCCTCATTTGGCTCCAAAAAATCGTACAAATATTGTCAAACACCTATTTAATAATATTAATACCAATATTGTACAATATTTAATAATTAGAAATACAATATCAAATTCAAAAATAATTTTAAGAAATATTTGCACACATAAAATATGTCTACATGGTCGTCTTTGGTCCACTACATGCCTACGTGGGCTTGGAATTGGTTTGGGTCCGGTTCGGGCTGATTGGGTACAACCGGGTCATCTAAAAAAATTAATATATTAAATAATACTAATTAAATCATTTAAAAGAGTCTTTTCACAACTTGGTCTGGTTTTCCTAGTTCGGGCATCACTATGGCTAGACCTCCCTTAGCAGAGCTAATACACTAGTCAAGGCCCACTGCTACATCTTCTGTGCCACAATTCCTAGACGTCTTGTGCTCCAAAACTCAACAATGGCTAAGGTCATATTTAATAATAGTAAAAAAAAATACTCAAAAATTCCATAAAACCCTTTTTAAATCAAATAAATAATAATAAAATAATTCAAAAATTCAGGGGTGTTACATCCTACCCCCCTTAAAAGAATTTCGTCCTCGAAATTAAAATCACTCACTACAGAAAAGAAAAATAGGTCTATGGTTCTAAGATCTCTAAGGTGTGCTATGTTTCTATTGTTATTCCTAAGCAAACATGTAACAAGCAAGCATAACTAATATTCTACTCTCTATCATTATCATAAAAGCCTTAAGTTGTTACCTTCTCTTATTCCTTGTGCTGTCACACCGTCTTCAATCCTCATGGCAAAGGCCTGTCCTTGTCGTGGTGCTTCCGCCTGTTGTCTCGCCCGCTCGAACTGTGTTGCCTGGTTGGGAAGTGGTCCTCGTGGATATCCTCCTTGAGCTGGTACTGTTGGTGCGGGTGGTGTTGGTGGGCCTCTTGTTGGGCAATCTCGAAGTTGATGTTGAGTTGAACCACATCTTAGACATTGGCCTAATCTTTTGCGACATGTTTGTTGAGTATGACCTCTTCTATTGCAATACTGGCACGTCGGGTTATCTTGGTTTTGGTATGGGGCGACTCTTGGTTGCTGGTGTACGACGATGCATCTTTCAGGTCCTCCTGATGATGCTTTTGCTGACTGTGTCGCTGGCTGTGGTCGCTTCTCGCTGGTTCCCTTTCGATGGACTCGCTCTAAGCGTCGTGCTGCAGTAAGAACTTCAGAGTAAGTGGTAGGTGCTACAGCCCCAATAAGCTCCTGTAGTCTGTAGCTCAGTCCTTCGTAGAATTTTTCGGCCTTCTCTTCTTCAGTCTAGATCAATGTAGGTGCGAAGCGGCTCAGTCGTAGAAACTCGAAATTGTATTCTTCCACGGTCCGGCTGCCTTGCTCGAGGTGCAAGAATTTTCTTCGAAGCTCTGATTTGAAAGTTGCAGGGATAAACATCTCTTGGAAGAGTTTGGAGAACTCCTCCCAAGTGACCTTATCATACCCAAGTCTTTTCTCCTCTGTAAGCCACCAGTGGTGCGCATTGCCGGTCAGCTGCATCCAGAAGGCAATCATCCAACGATCTCTCGGTAACTCGGCTGCCTCCAACTGCTGCTCAATGTTGGTGAGCCATTCATGAACTTCGGTGGGCTCCTCCGTGTCCGAGAACTTGTCTGGCTTCAACTGGCAAAAGTTTGTGATGGTTCCCGTCGTCGTCTGGGGAACTGGAGGAGTGGCTCTCTCGAGTGCTGATGCGATACGATCCTCGATGTGCTCCGTCTTTCTCTGCTGGGCCTCCATCTGAACTTGTTGTTGCACTTGCATCATCACGTAGATGGTCTGGAAAAGCTGCTGGGGATCCATCGTCTGTCCAAGCTGGGGAAACATCGTCGGTGGCATCGGTGGCAGTGCTGGCATTGATGGGATGTCGTCTCTCCTGACCCTCGGTGGGTGCGAAGCTGCTGGATTGTCAGGTTGGGTAGAAGAACCTCCAACCGGTGGCGGGGTCGTGTCGACATGAGTCACTACAGCACCCTGCGGGGTGACAGCGGGGTTCTCGTCACTGGCTTGCGGGTCCATTTTACTGCACTCAACCGAAACTTATAAGCTTAAAGGAAAGTTGATATCAAGCAGGATGCATGTCAAGGAAATAATTTCGAAGTCGAAATATAGAGTTCAAGGACGTGAAACAATATAAATATGTGGACGAGATCCTAAGGGTCTTTCTATCCTATTTGCAGGCTCACGTCGGTACAGTAATGTAACCGAAGTGTCACGACCCGCACCCGCTTTTCGGACGCGAGCTCGTGAGCAAGCCAGCTACGTATCGAGCGGACTCCAGCCCGACTCGAGTACGTATAAGCTGTCAAGGTCATGGGTATCGTGTCTAATCTAAGCTATATCTCAATCCACATGAATCATATAAACAAGAATGAACAAGTATGGGTCATGGTCTGCAACCCATTAGCATATTGTTCAATTAGACTCTAAAAATGATATGAGTCTATAAATAAGCAGAGTATATCATGATATGGAATATAAGCACGAGAAGATAATAAAGAAATAACACAAACCAATACCTGTATCATGCATCGCAATCCTCTACCATCCTGCTCTGCTAACTAACACCATGCAGCCGCTAAACCTGAAGAGATCATCAGGTCCTCAGAGGACTAGCAAGATACATAAAAATAAGCCTTTCTAACAGTTTATTATGCATAGAGAAAAGTACGAAATAAACAAGTAAAACGGTGCAAATGAATAAAGCACGAATCTATACACTGTCTACACGAAAATAAACTGCTGAACAAGGACTAGAGAACTCATGTCAAGATGTCAACGGATAACCGAAACGAATACTCAAACCCTCGTCCCTAATGTGGACTCGCAGGTTTGAACTACTAACCCTTGTCCCTAGTGTGGACTCGCAGGTTAGCATCACCCTCGTCCCTAGTGTGGACTCGCAGGCTAGCCCTATACTACTAACCCTCGTCCCTAGTGTGGACTCGCAGGCTAGCATCTACTACTAACCCTCGTCCCTATCGTGGACTCGCAGGCTAGCATCACCATCGTCCCTAGTGTGGACTTGCAGGTGTAAACCCTATACTACTAACCCTCGTCCCTAGTGTGGACTCGCAGGCTAGCATCTACTACTAACCCTCGTCCCTATCGTGGACTCGCAGGCTAGCATCACCCTCGTCCCTAGTGTGGACTCGCAGGTATGGACCAATAGTTACTAACCCTCGTCCCTATCGTGGACTCGCAGGTTAGCTTCAAGGTTCAAGACACGGTGGCACGACTCAATCAAGGCACAAGGCTAACTGTGAACACTGTCTAAAGCAATGATAAAAATATACCAGCTTGATAGAAAAGATACATGGCAACAATATGAGAAACCGGATAAAATAATAGGCAGTGCATGTAAATAAAGCTGTGTAGAAAGGCAAGGTATACTTGCCTGAAGATTGCACGCAGATCCAATAACAATCTAGTCCACTGCTAAGCCATAAGGCCCAAATCATCACAACTGTCTCCGAAAGCTGAAACAGACAATGCCAACAGTCTCAGAATAGTCAAAATAGCTAGGATTGCCTATCCTTAAGTCGAATTCTGGATACAGGGGCAAAACGGTAATTTCGGACAAAAACGATGTCCGCCGTTGGACCCGCTTTGCAACGAAAAGCGTGTCAGAATCAACGATCTCTAAAGTTGTCAAACTACATGTCTACGGATCCGATTTTCCGATACGAACCCAACCGTATGTCCAAAGTTGGATTCCGGCGGGCCGTGCACAAAATCGCCAGTTGAGTGGGACCGTGGGGCCCGCAAAACGACGATTTTATCAACGGTCTCAGAATCGGACCAAACTTGGCATGCAGGACCAGAAAAACGATACGGTCCTGATGGCACAAGTTTCGTCTCGATCTGACGAGCGTGCACAAAGTAATTGGAGAATTTGCAAAGTGTACGATACGGTGAATTTCGACGGATACGCATCAAATTCGTCGCGCACACGCGACCAATTTGAATTCCGCCAAAGTCCACAAGACCATGAAGTCGTTACGCAGCTTTCGATGCTTACGGTGCACGACCACGTCGCCCGGAATGGCGGGACGCACGTCGTGTGGAAGGATTTTCTATGTTTTTAGTATTTACAAAACAGGTTTTCGTCCAAATTGGAATTTAATTTAACCAGAAAATACCGCGCTAAAACTACAAGTGTCTGAAAGGATTTAAACTTGGTTAGGTTGTCTATAAAACGGTTCCAATACTTTTCTACTTTGTGCGATTGGTTGTCATGAATCGTCAGTTGAATATAGGGTCTCCAACTAGAAACTGTTCTGTTTCAGGACAGACTTTCGCCCGTCTTTGGGCTCGATGTGCGATGCATATACCGCGAATCAAATAAAACTATTTAGAGGAATTCAAAGAGGGTAGGGTTGGGATTGTACCAGCGCCATTGGCTCGTGAAAGCGTTGATCATGGAGAGAGAAAACACCTCACGAAGTGGGGTGAAAACCCGTTTTTTTTCCGCTGCTGTCGTTCTCCGTTGCTGTTGCTCGCGGTTCCTGGCCAACTCCGGCCGGCCGACGGCGACTCCGGCCGGCGCGCGCTCATGGGGGGGTGCGCCCTCGTGTGGGGGTCGGCGGGGGCACTGCTTGGATTAGGGTTTCGATGCAACTTCTCTCCCTTCTCGTTACTTCTCTATATATATACTTACCGAACACATACTGAACCGAGTTCAGTTTAGCCTCTGAGAACCCGCTCGGGCTGAGGGAAGGGGTTCTCTGCTGCTGTGGGCTGGGCCAGCTCGGGGTGGTTGGGCTGGGTTCGCCCAGGTAGGCTGGTCTGGCCTTTGGGCATGGGGTTCGGCTAGAGCCCCAATAGCTGGGCTGGGTTTGCTCAATGATGATGCTGTACCAATACTAATGTTGATAATGGATACTCGAAACAGAACATATCTCCAATGTTACTGAAACTAATGTAAACTATCCAAGTGCTTAGGTTCTGAAACAAGGCATCCTACTTTCTCATTTTCAATCCGAAAATGGAAGGAGAGGTGAGCAAGCTTCAGGCAACAAATAAAATAACAGACAGTAAAGAAATTGAACAATAAGCACACAATCAACCCTTAGTCCAATGCATACAAAGAAAATGTGAAAATCTATGAACACAATAATAAAATGACCAAACAAAGAATAGAAAGAAAACTCTACAATCAGAAGAAACTAAGATACATGTAAATTACAGTCATTATTATTGAGCCCTCAGGGAAAAATAATTTTTACTGGTTGGTGGGCTGTGCCTTGGACTGGCTGGCCTGGGAACGTTTGGGCCCTGGGCTATTGTTGCTTCTCCTTTTTCTTTTTATCTCTTTTCTTTTTCTATTTAACTATTATATATTTAACTAAGTAGATATATACATATCTATATATATATATATATATATATATATATTCTTTATATATATACATACCTACACTATTGTATATATTTATATATACATACACATGCACACATATTTAATATTAAAATAATATATAACCAATAAAATAATAATATCAAATAACAATTCCCATGAAAATAATAATAATAATAATAATAATAATAATAATAATAATAATAATAATAACGAAATTTAATATACCAACAATAGGCATTGCATCTACTTGAAATATGTCTACATGGTCGTCTTTGGTCCACTACATACCTACATGGGCTTAGAATTGGTTTGGGTCTGGTTCGGGCTGACTGGTTACAACCGGATCATCTAAAAATCAATATATTGAATAATAACTATTTAAATAACTTAAAATGAATCCTTTCATAACTTGGCCTGGTTTTCCTAGTTAGAGCACACCTATGGCTGGGTCTTCCCTACCAGGGCTAATACATTGGTCAAAGCATGCTACTGCACTATCCGTGCCATGGTTCCTAGTCACCTTGTACTCTAAATTTAATCATGATTAAAAAATATCTACCGTAATAATTAACTAAATAAACATTTATAAAAATTCTAAAATCACTATTTAAATCAAAAAATATTTCGAAAAATATTTTCCAGGAAGGGAAGCTACACGAAGTGATTAACGTAGACCTGCATGGGCCACCACAAAAATATGTAACGCCCCAGTCCCAAAATACGTATAGGACTAGGATACGGTACATGCCAGCAACACTTCACCAATGGGCCAAATCTCAAATAAGTCCATTAGCGAAATGCTTAAGCTGTAAATCATGATAACAACCCAGAGTATAATACAAGTCACAGGTCACAGCTAATCTCATCCACACAGAAAATAAAACACGAGATATCAAGTCCAATAAAATGATACTAATAAAGAAATCTGTCCAACATGAAATATGAAAGTAACTGTGCGGGTAAGACATCCCGATTCTTGGTCACTAGTCAAAGCACGCTACTGCAGTATCCGTGCCGTGATTCTTGGTCATCTTGTACTCCTAATCTCAACCATGGCTAAAGCCATCCACCGTAATAATTAACTAAATAATTATTTATCATAAAACAAATTTTAAAATCACCATTTAAATTAAATAAATAAATAAGAAAATATTTTAAAAAATTTTTGGGAAGGGAGGCTAAAAATCTACCCACCTTAAAATAATTTCGTCCTCGAAATTCTAATTCATACTATCCCGTAAAATTCAAAGTCTACTATTATCTTAATATCCTCAAGTTTAATCTCTCAAAATATTTCTATGACCTTCTCTAGCCATTTGGTATTTACGAAATCTCGAGGACTTCTACCCACCTTTGGTCACACTTCTCCCTTGAAACACAGGTCACTAAAATCATATAATCTTCTAACTAGTGACTAATAATTCTACCAAAAATCTCTAGGACATATGGTATCTATAATCTCTCATATCTATAAACAACCAAACTCAATAATCATGCAATATTATACTATAATTTAAGAATTTTTGATGAATCCTAGACATCACGATCATTCGTCATCCCAGAATAGGAAGCGACGAGAATCAATGGTACGGAAAACAAGGAAGTATAATCGAGAGCAAATATGGAGTTTTCAAGGACGTTGAGAATTTTTAGGAGAGTTTTCAAAGCAGAGTAGATTGAGATTTCTAAGGTTTAGTCAAAGCCGCAGGCTCGTACCAGTACAGTTACGTAACCGGTACGATATGCTCTGACCTGCATGGGCCACCAAAAAAACTTGTCACGACCCGTACCCGCTTTTTGGACGCGAGCACGTGAGCAAGCCAGCTACGTATCGAACGGACTCCAGCCCGATTCGAATACGTAAACGCTGTTACGGCTATGGCAATGGGCCTAATCAAGGCAAGGCAAAACTATATCTCAATCCACAGTAAGAATAATAAACATGAATGAACACTATGGGTCGTGGTCTGCAGCCCACTAGCATACATGTCCGATAAGAATCTAAAGAAAATAATAAGAGTCTAAACTGAATCAGAAAACATGATAAAGTAAGAAATTACGAAAGGATAACAACGTAATAATAATACCTGAATCCCACAAGAACCGTAAATCCTCAGCCATCCATAACTACTAGCTAACTTCATGCAATCGCTAAACCTGAGGAGATCATCAGGTCCTCAGAGGACATAGCAAGATACATAATATATATGCCTATCTAACAGTTTTATCATGCGCAAGAGGATAAACAAGAAAACAGGAACACGACAAATGACTACGGACACGAATACGAACACGAACACGAACACACGAACACTAGAACAACTACGTATAAATGAACTGCCGGATGAACGATAATCACGAGATCAATGGAAGAAACCAAACCCTCATCCCGAGTGTGGACGCACGGGTTTGAACTAAACACTAACCCTCGTCCCGAGTGTGGACTCTCTGGTTAGTACTAACCCTCGTCCCGTGTGTAGAATCTCTGGTGCAAGTCAAGTCAACACCCTCGTCCCGTGTGTGGACTCTCTGGTGCAAATAATCGACATCCTAGTCCCGAGTGTGGACTCACGGATGTAAGCAGATCAAGAAAAACACCCTCGTCCCGAGTGTGGACTCTCTGATGGAAACACCCTCGTCCCGTGTGTGGACTCTCTGGTGTAAGTCAAGTCAACACCCTCGTCCCGTGTGTGGACTCTCTGGTACAAATAATCGATATCCTAGTCCCGAGTGTGGACTCACGGATGTAAGCAGATCAAGAAAAACACCCTCGTCCCGAGTGTGGACTCTCTGGTGCCAAGGAAACAATATCAAGGATTTAGCAGTTCAATTACACATACTCGTTCTATGACACGACTCAAGCAAGGTACTGACGAGAACTCCAAGGGTGAACCACAAGACCAAACATGAACACGGCTATATGCAATAAAAATAACTCAAAAAATATAATATGAAAAGCACATGTCCATAAACAATCAAAACTGGAAAATAAAATACAATGCATGTAAATAAAACTGTAGAGGAAGGTAAGGTATACTTGTCTGGAGGTTGCACGCAGATCCCACAAATATAGTCAACTGGTGAGCCATAAAGTCCAAATCATCATACTGTCTCCGAAAGCTGAAACAGACTTTGCTAAAATTCTCAGAATAGTCAAATTAGCTAGGATTGCCTGTCCTTAAGTCCAATTCTGGACACAGGGGCAAAATAGTAATTTTGGGCAAAAACGATGTCCGTCGTTAGACCCGCTTTGCACCGAAAAGCGTGCCAGAGTAAATGGTCTCTAAAGTCGTCAAACTACATATCTACGAATTCGTTTTGATGATACGAACCCAATAGTATGTCCAATTTTGGATTCCGATGGGCTGTGCACAAAATCATCCGTTGAGTCGGACCGTGGGGCCCGCAAAACGGCAATCCGATCAACTGTCTCAGAATCGGACCAAACTTGGCATACAAGACCAAAAAAATGATACGGTCCTGTTGGCGCAAGTTTCGTCTCGATCTGACGAGCGTGCACAAAGTAATTGGGAAATTTGCAAAGTGACCGATACGGTGAATTTTGATGGATACGTATCAAATTTGTCGCGCACACGCGACCAATTTGAATTTTACCAAAGCCCACACGACCACGAAGCCGTTACGCAGCTTTTGATGCTTTCGGTTCGTGACCAAGTCGCCCGAAATGGCGAGACGTACGTTGTATCGAGGGATTTTGTTGATTTTCTAAACTGTTTTTAAACTGTTTTTGACCATTTTAGAAATAGAATAACTTTGCGCATACTCCATGAAATTGGGATCTACAAGATACGTTTAAATCTCCTATATGTTGTCTCTGACTCCCTTCAAGTATTTTCTAATTATTTTTAATAGGTTGACGAGAATCAGACCGTAAATAGGGGTGTTCGGCTTACCCTATTCCCTGTTTACGAACAAGTTTTTCTTCGACTTGGTATCGAATTTTCGGATTGACCGCTCAACCATGACTGTATCTACTTGTTGGGATCTCTAGATGGTCATATGAGGTTTCTATAGAAACTTACGAAATCAAAAATGATGGAGAATACGTGAAGAAATAAGATGATGAATCGATACCTGCCATGATGTTGCTTCTGTTGCTATTGCTCTGTTCTCGGCAGCGCGCGCGCGGATCTGCCGGCCGTGGCCGCGCACGGCGGTGGCTCCGGCGGCGGGTGGCCGCCCACGAGACTGGGAGGCGCGGCGTGTCGAGTTCTTTTAGGGTTTGCTCGAGAACTCCTCGCTCTCGCTATCTCTATATCTATGTTTTGCGGCTTTGCTCTGTTTAAAACAGAGGGGTCGGCTGGTTGGGACTTTTAAAGGTGGCTGGTTGGTTTGCTTTGTGGGGAAATTAAGTTCGGGTCTGTGGGTGATTGGGCCGGGCTCGGGTATGGGCCTGGCTGGGTTTGTTTATATATGTACACACACATATACATACATGTATATCTACATTTATATATGTATACATCTACACATATACACAATATATATATTTATTTATTTATATACAAGCACACATGCATATATACTTATATAATGATATATACAATTTTAGGTAGATGTATATACATATTGTCTCTATATATAGATATATACATATACGCATATATATATAACACATATATATTGACCTATTTATATAATGCATGTATACGATAATTAGTATATAGATGTACATATCCAATACAACCTACTAATATTCATGTATATAAAATAATATACATTATAGTTTTTTAAGAGAAAATATTTATAATTATCCTATACTTATTTATGGAAAATATATAGTCTCAACCATATCCCAAATGCACATTTATATATTTATAATAATCTCCAAAAATCCAAATAAAACTCATGATTATCTATTCCTAGGGTATGGCCCAATCCTAGGAGTATTTATATATGTCTATATACATATTGATATATATATATAGAGAGAGGGGTAATTTCTTTTAACCATGAAATAATAAAATAACCAATAATAATAAATAACAATCCTAATAACAAATAGTAATAGACTTGTAGTCATTTCTGGTGGATATAGTCATGCACACCACTTATCTAGTTCCAGAAGATCATACAAAAATTTGTAAAACATTATTTAATAATAATAATACCTATAATGTACATACAAAAAATATTTAGAAAATAATTGCCAAATTCCTAATATATATATATATATATATATATATATATATATATATATATATATATATATATATATATATATACAAAGTATTTGTATTTACCAAACATGTCTACATGGGCTGGAGCTTGGTTTGGGGCCAAGTCCGGACTAGCTGGGTACAACCGGGTCTCTACAAGTCAATAATCTAAACAATAAATAATTAAGACGTCTTTAGAGGTTAGGTCGCAACTTGGCCTGGTTTTCCTAGTTAGGACACTCCTATGGCTTGGCATTCCCCTACCATGGTTAAACACTAGTCAAAGCACGCTACTGCACTATCCGTGCCGTGATTCTTGGTCATCTTGTACTCCTAATCTCAACCATGGCTAAAGCCATCCACCGTAATAATTAACTAAATAATTATTTATCATAAAACAAATTTTAAAATCACCATTTAAATTAAATAAATAAGTAAGAAAATATTTTAAAAAAAATTCGGGAAGGGAGGCTACAATTACAACGCCCGATCTCCATCGACACACTTTCCCAGAATCTTTATTTGTATTAACAAATCCTTCTGTTATGGTTTTTGTTGTACTGTTCAAAATCGTATTATATGAAGGAAAGGAAAGGAAATGAAGAAAGGAGTCTTGTTTCAAACTATCTCTTCTTCTCTCCTCCTGAAAGATACTTGTCATCCCAAGCAATCTTTCTACTCACAAAAGTTCGATGGCGAACAAGCTGGCCACTCTGCTGGGGTCAGATTTCTCTACCGACGAGAAAGCAGTGACACAATCCGATACTTCCAAGTTGGGTTCGTCCCAACAGACGTTGGTCATCCCGTTCGACTAACAGGCTTATGAAGACATGCTCTCTGAAGGTTCAATCCCGTCCCCTAGGTCGGCGAAACCCAGGAAGACTCGCAAGGTTTGGGTGGTCAAAATTGATGTGCCACCACCAGCGACTGTTGAGGATGCTCTCCCGGCTTCTACCAGAGCCCAACGCTCAGGTCCTAACCGAAGAAGGCGATACAACGCCAGGGACTCAGAAGCGCGTGCTCTCAACAAGCCATATTGGCCACTCTCTGCTCAAGAAGACAAAGATGCACCAACTCGCCAGCAGGTAGTACAAAAATCGACCTCGTCTATGTCACGTCCCGCTCCCGTAGGAGCGATCGTCCTCGCTAAGGCATGATGCCGCACGAGCCTAGATTGCGCTCGTACAAGGCGGGTTCCATAATGGCCAATTTTAGCGGCTGCGACGGGGTCATCGCACAGAAGTCCCATGCAGAGACATTGAATAATAGCAGCAAAAATTTAGAACAAAACACAAGTTATTCAAACGAGCTCTTTATTGATATTAAAACAAAGGTTACTGTCACGACCCGCACCCACCGTGAGGGTACGAGTACGTAATAGCGCCCAGCCTACGCCGCAGTGTCGGCAGTAGAATGTTGTTCTAGGTCATGAACTATAACTAGCATAATATGAATACTCTCCAAAAGGAGGCCAACACAGAGGTACAACTCAATCACAATCTAAGGTAGAATGTAGCACGATAGAATAGATAAAAAAATCCTCAACTGAGGTACAGCAGAATGAAATAACAAAGTTAACCACTACCAGTCTCAACATCTCTAAAATATACAAATCTGAAATCAAAGACAATAACCAAACATGAAAAGAAGGAAGTCTAAGCTATCTACACTATGCAAGGTATCGTCCTCAGCAGCTGTCTGAACCTCCCCAGGGGTCCAGGTCGCGAGTGTCATCTAGGCAAGCTCTAAGGTAAGGGGTGCAGGGTTCCTCATCATCCTCTGTAAATTTTTTAACAGGTCCAGTCAGGACGGAAGCGAGCACAATACATCTCACGCAGATCATAACAGGTTAGAGAATATAAACATGCAAGAGAGTACGATACATGAAACTGAAAAAAAGTACATGATGTAAACAGAGAGAGAGAATGTAATAGAAATATCTACTATAAGTAGAGAGCTACCAGTGACTAGTGATTTAGAGTACAAAGTCGACATGTGAACGGCTTGATTTGCACATGGCTATACTAAAGAGGCGTACATAGCTATACTACTTTGGAATTGTTGACATGACTATTTATACTCCCCATACCCCAATTAATACACAAGGATCCAGACAAGTTATGTTACGTACATAGTTTTCACATGAAGCCCATAGATGGATGTACATGAAGTATTCATGAGAGCTCAGAGAACTGAGTGCACATGAATTCTACATGAAGGTCCATGAAGGGTGCACATGAAGTATAGGTTATACATGAGATACATGAGAAACATGACCGAACATGATAGTACATGAGAGTACACGAGCGAGCACGAACGAGCATGAAGCACATGATAAACATGAATAACATGAGAGCGATGAATACACGATGTACATGAAACACACGACACAATGTATCCGATGCTCCCGAGGGGGATAACATCTCAATGTAGGGATCCATATAGTACCAATCTGTGATAATATCGTGACAGCATCAGATAAGGTAAACTAGAGCAGGAATATAATTCTAAGCAAGTTATGAAATGATCAGAGAATGTACTCGCCTGGTATCTGAATAGCTGTAGTAAATATACTGTCCGAGATGAGGTACCTGACTCCTAGTTAGAGCAACACAAGTCAAGATGTATACAGAAGGTGATAGATGAAATTTACAATGCATCTGCATGCTGTCTAGGTCAAACTAGACTAAAGTCAACACTTGGTCAACTCCAGTCAACTACACTAGTCAAACTAGGTCAACTAGGCCACTCCTAACCCCAGCAAGTCTTATTAGGCCTAACCAAGCCTAGTCTAGCAATCACACACCAATCACAAGGCTATACAAGCCAAACACAAGCCACACATCTAGGCACATTCACATTTAGCTATTTATCAACATTGTATACTGAGAGAGAAAGGGTTGCATGTATATCTATGTGTGTGTGTGTGAACATGGAGGTGCACAACAAAGGGGAAATCAAACACTAGTTATAGATTACCCTAGAACATGACACAAGTTAACAAGGTTACATCTATTTACATTTTAGAAGTAGACTAGTTATGATATATGTAACATGTATCTTTACTCTACAATTATCTATATACATTATGGCAATCATCAGAGGAGGGTTACATGGCATGGTGGTTTACATATGAAATCTGAAATTAACTAGCATTTCAATTTAAGGGGTTATGGGTTGCATTACATACAGGCATTCAATTAGGCACTCTATATTAGGCTTACAATATTAGGTATTCATCAACTATTTATATATAGTACATAACATTTATGTACATACATACATAAATATATATAGATTCATGATACATATATTATTATACATTACAACATATTATATATATATATATATATATATATATATATATATATATATATATATATATATATATATATATATATATATATTTTTTTTTTTTTTTTTTTTATATATATATATATATATATATATAAAGAGGGAAGGGCCAACAAGTGTGTGTATGTGAATGGGTACATGGGAGTGTTCCTGTGTGTGAGGGTTATTTGTGAGAGGGAATTATGCAAGGGTGTTTGTGTATAGGCAATTGTGTGTAGAGAGTGTCAATAGAGCGTGTGGCATGTATTCCTGTGGGTGTGTGTATGGGCTGACAGTGAAACAATATGTGAAGGGTGATGTTGTGTACATGGTTGAGTGTGTGAGTATGTGAAGAGTTCTCAGTGTCAAAATTCAGTTTTGTGTGTAGACACTGAAATCAGTGACAAAATCTCAGGAATTCAGTGGAGTGACAGTGTCATGAATATGTACAGCAATTCTTGTGTACAGGAACTGCACACATGTGGCTGCCTCCTCTCTACCAGAATGACCTGCACACTGCTGTAATGCATAATATTGCAGGCCAACTGCTAATGCAGTGAGCCATGGCCAAGCCCAGGGCCAGGGAATTCCTGCAGTGCAGTCCATGTGCACAGGCCTCCAAGGCTCTGCACAAGAGAGCAGAGGTTGGGCTCTTTCCGAGCCCCAAACCATTCACAATCTACATCTAAAGCACACATAAGAACACCTATGAAACCAACAATGCTCTACCTTTCAGAACAGTGCCATATGGCAGTAATCACGCATTCACAGGTTACATAAATATACATATCCAGATTATATTTGAAGATCAACTCAGGTATCACCTTAACTCAATCACAAATGCATATATAAGATCACCTTAACTCAAAACTGGAAAATAAGAAAAAATATATAGTGTAATCCATTGAAACCCAACATATACATCCCAATCTGTCAACTGAACAATTTCAGAAAAACTCATGCATCTAGCAGTCCAAAATCCCATTTACTTGATAACAACTAATCTAACATGCAAATCCATCCTAGAGTTAGCTAATACATATGTGTAAGGAATCAATTTATGGCAAATCAAACATCAAAATTGGTTTGAAACAGAACTCAACTCAGAATTTTTGAACAGAACACATGGTATCAGTGATATTTGGAAAATGCGGATTTCGAATTCAAAACATGATAATATGATGAAATAAAGGTTGGTAATTGAAGATCCATGTGTGCATGTATTGTGGAGTGTCTAAGTGTCCACGAAACTGGACACAATTCGAGTCCAAACACTGCTCGTACACAGACACAAAAACTGTGCACAGCAGCGTCGTGCACGCGTGCACGTGTGTCCAGTGCACGGCACAGGCCACGTGGTGACACGTGGCTGTGCACACGTGTACGCCTAGACTAGGGGGACGTGTCCAAGTGCCTGTCCCATGTCCATGTGGTATCTACGTGTTGATACGAGACCGTATCAGTGGATCGAAATTCGCGTGTGTGCGTGCTAGAAATTTCAGTGCGAGTGAGATTTCTCACTAACCACTCAACGAAACCCGACCAAATTTTGTGAGTGTCGTGTCAGACACTAGGCGCACGTGTCCACCAAAAATCAGGCCATGAGAGGCCGTGTCGTGTCCTGTGTCGACCCCGAGCAGCAGGACAGTGCACGGTGTCCTCGTGCATGCGTGTGTGTCCAATTTTGGACACGAAAAGTGTCAGAAACATGCTCAGTAAGACACGAAATAAATAAACACATATAAAATAATATTTTCATTCAAATAGTTTTCAAAAACAACATAAAAATTTCCTCACAAATATTTCATCAAACACTTGTAAACAGGGACTGATATGTGTCCAATAAGGACACGAAATGGACACCACTCGACACCAAACCTATGCTAGCAGCTAGGGGACTCCTAGGGCTATGCACTCATGCAAAGAAATCAAAATTTGAATGGGTTTTGAGAGTTTTACCTATAGGTTTCAAAGCTCCTTGAAAAGCTCCAAAATAGGGGTTTCTCCTTGCTAGCTAATCTCTCCAAATTGCACCAAACCTGAGAATACTCTCCATGAGCAGCAAGAAGGGATAGATTAGAACCTAGTGCAAAAGATTTGAGCTAAAAAGAACCTAAAATGGAAAAGTTATGGATTGGGGAAGATGGCTATACCTCTTTCTTCAAAAACTTGAAAACTTAATGAAAGAGGAAAGAACAATCAATGAAAGACTTTATAGGGGGCTCTTAGGGTTTATGTGGCCAGCCATAAAGGGATTCTAGGGTTAGGGTTTAATGGCATGGGCCTATGGGCTAAGTCACATGAGCAATGGGCTCTCTACCTTAGCCTTAAGTCCAACATTAAAATCCTTCCTAATTTCTCAAGAGCTAAATCACTCAAGTCAAAACCAAGTCAACTTAAGTTAGATTAGGGTCTCACCATGCTAATCAAGTCACCTTAACTAGGGTCACATCTAGGTTAGTCTTCTATGACACAACTAGCAAAAGTCAAAATCAACAACCGTCAATCCAACAAATAAATCAATAATTCTAAAAATTCAAAATGACCCAATTACCCCTAGACTAAAAATGATAATTGAAACACCCTAATCACATGGCTAGGCTCTAGGGCAGACAGTCTCTACGGTTTCAACAGCTGTACACCAAATCATAAGTCATGATATTTAATAGTTTTAAAATGATTAATAATCACTAAAAATCATATTATTATTTAAATACCATAATTAAATAAAATAAAATACAAAATTTCAAAATTACCCTCATTTTAGAAACTGGGTGTTACAGTTACAATGGGACGCAAGGCCAAGATTACAATCACTCAAGCTCACTCTTCTCATATTACAAATCACTCAGCTCTCTCTCATCTCTCAATTATAAGTCTTGAACCAGCGGAAGCTTCGGAAGGCGACGTCCATACATTATGTTTCGTATAAGTCTTGACTCTATGCGGCCGCACGTTTCGAATCGTCAAGGAACTCCGTGTCTCGACGCATCCAAGCCAGCTTCGCACCACGAGCTTCTACCTGTGCCAGCACATTAAAACTATGTGGGTGTCAGTACTCAACTGTACTGGTGGAATGAGCTCGTCGCCCACCCATACAAAATTGATACGTTCATTTACTTTGTGCAACGTAACTCTTTTTTTTATTGTCTTTCTACTCTTTGTCTTAGGATCGGTTTTAGGACAGACTTCTTGGCCTATTTGGTGTCTCTAGACCATCTCGTGCTTATAACAACAACGTCGACTCAACAACGTTAACCTATCAAGTCGTGCTTACCTTTCGGCCAAAATCAGAGACGCAACTACGCGATAAGACTCCATTTCCGTGTGACCGTGCTATAAGTCCTTGTTGAGGCCGTGCCTCTCAACTCAATGAGACTCAATCATATCGCCGCCTCACAGCCCTTGCCGCCCCGTGGCCCTTTGCTACTAAATTATCAACTGACCCAATCAATACTTGTGGGTTAAGTGTCACTCGACCAACTTTGTCTTGCGGCATTTCCTGACTTAAACTCAAGACAACTCACATCCAAACTATGCAACTTATATGCCGATAACTCAAGACTCGACGCCACATCTCGTGCCGAAGCACGTCGTCTACGCTACAACCAAATCTTAGGACCAATATTTTGTGTTTCAACTATACTCACACATTCAACTCAACTTCCTTGATATACTACACTCAATACTCGACTCAATCCAAAGGCATACACTCGGATTTGTTGCCATGCCGACTCATCTATATGATTTGGTCACTGGCTCCCAGAGCTATTGTGGACTCCCTTTTAGCTGAGTATAGGATGGACCGGTTCGGGTAGCTAGCCCTAATGAGCGTCCACCGAATACTTTGCCCCAGGCTCAGCTATTTTAGACTCCCAGAGCCATTTTTGTTTCCTTAGGCCGTATCGGTCCCGTGGCCACGGGTTGCCGTGCGGGAAAACTCTACCTTGTCGACAAGTTGTCCATGACCATGCAAGACTCGACTCAAACTAACGTCTCAAATAGTCAATCTACTTCTAGTGTTACCATCTCTTTTAGGGCCAAGTTCAATACTTCTCATATTTGAGACCTTGTCTCGACGACCCAGTCGCGAGCATTCTTCTTTCTTGCCTCGATGACCCATTCGCGAGCATTCTTCTTTCTTGCCTCAATGACCCATTCGTGAGCATTCTTTTTTCTTGCCCTATCATTTCACTCAACTCAAGAACAACTATTGAAACACTTTCCAAACTCAATAAATCAACCGTGGCCCGTGCTTTAAAATACTAAGTCCGTGCCATCGTATCTTAAACCAACTTAAAACTCTATGTGACACCACTGCCCAAGTCATACTCTATATGACGGGCCTTACAATCGTGAGACTATGTGGTTATACCCAGCCGTAGAACTCATAGGGTCGTGCCTGCTACTACTCCTGTTAGCTTTACGTAACTTGCCTAACTTACTTTACAACAACTTGACGAACAAAGGCTGCGTCAAGCCTTGTATCATGGGAACGTGCCGTACACGCGTTCGACTTTGAACAACCAAGCTATTTGGTGTGCCTAGACTTATGCCACAAGCCGTACAATACAACTTAACTCGTCGGCGAGCAGAAGCTATGCCACGCCTTGGGCGAAGAGACCGTGCATGCTTTATGAAGCATTTATGCGGACGACGCCTATAAATTTGGCTAACTCTTAGCTTGTGGCAAAGACCAACTTTTTTTCTCCCAAGCCACGGGACGAAGGACTGAGTGTCATTTTCAAAGCACGCCGTGCACCAACTCTAAGACGATCGTTTGACCTTTCCATATTCTAACTCAATTTGACCCGTCGGGATTATTCCCTTATCTATGTTGATTCGTCTCTTTTATTATCAAGCCTACTTGTGCAAGTTGAAAACATGCGATTTATTATAAGAAGGCAAAGATGAGGCGAGTTCACCGAAACTACCCCACCTGAGCGAGCGGTCGTCTCGACCGAGCGATGTCTCTAAGCAGCCGTTGCAAGGCTAAGTCTGAACGACGTTGGCATTCCGATTCCTTCGATTGACTGAGCGGGATGGGGTACTACATCATACACCACTCAGAACAAGTTTCGTTCTCGAAACTAACTGAGTACTTACTTATTGTCTTATCATTTCTACTCAACGTTCAAGAACTCTCGCACACGCTTCTCCTACTACTATCAATCTTTTTTTATACAATTTCAAAATCCTCGACACTTTTTCATTCTTTAAGTCTTACTTGATTCAACGTACCACTTAGTTGGATCATGCACATATTCTAGGCGTCCCCAAAATATATGCATTTCAGCCAAGCCTCGTGATAGAGAATCCACCATCACTACTCGAGTCGGATCGTATACATATTCGGACGTCCCTGATATACATGCATGTCAACCGATACTCGCGAGTGGTGCCTCCATAAATCCTACCACTTCGTACTCGGACGTCTGCCTAACCGCTAGGCTATGTCTTTTCCGTCAGTATTGGAATCATAGTTTCTAAACAATGATATCAACACTGACCCCATCCTAAGGTCAAACCAAGTTGATAGTACGGGGGTTTGCTACCCAAGCTCGCATCACTCCGATTTCTAAACTTCGAGCACAGATTTCTTATACACATCCGAACGTTCGTCGCACGAGGTCCGAGTCATTCAGCAAAGCCATCCTACGACAACTCACATTTCAATCAATTCCTTGACATATCAATATCACTCGTTCATCAAGCCATTTCGCATAGTCTATCTCTCCGAACACGTTCAACATAATCCGCCTATCAATCCTGCTCAATTCAAGCACGCTATGACACAATTCGTCGCTAACCAAAATTTTATATTCTACATTTTTTAAGTCATCTATTCCAATTCACGTAATCGATCATGAGGTTGTCTAGCTTAACAATATGTTGTTCCCCGATCTCACGCGATTCTGATTATCCACGGTGGGCATGAATCACCATGCACGCTCCCACGGAATAATTATCCTCATCGAGACGTAACTCTTGTTTTGCATCTAGACTAATTCATTCTCGATACGCGGATTGGACCTACTCAATCCTCAAGTTTATTTTATCCACCAATCGTAAGTCCTAACATCCTCAAATTTTTCTTCGTATCAAACCGACAAGTCGAGACAATAAAAGTTACCGCATCCTGATTTTTTCGAGTTCGATCATTCCCGCGATATGAATCACCATGTCAACGCTCACGCGGAACGATCGTCCCAAATCTGACGCAACGCATATGCGAGGCTAGAGTTGCACTCGCACAAGACAAGATCGTCGACGTTGTGATTATCAACGTAACCATCAAGACACGATCATTTTCATCTTACATTCATCTCAATCAAAATTCTAAGTATAGCATCCAACCGAACAATAACACTTGCATGATCGTCTTTTACCGAATTAGAGTGCCCCCGAGTTATCGTATATCGATCTTTGATACGCCTCAATACCATCGATGATATGCGTAACTTGACGATCTTCCTTTGTAATAAATTTCGAGTCGTGCGAACGATGCTATCGTCCGACTGGATAGTCTCCTCGACATTCAAATTCAAGTTCGATCATTATCCCTCGAATCATTCACAACATCAATTTCCTCAAACCTAAATTCGCGTATTGTTCATCCGTCTATATTAAGTCATCGACCAAAATTCATTCCAATCCTTCGTGTTATTTTAGTAACTTCAAATCAGACCTTTCATGCACGCTATCTATTTGTCGTGCTAATTTTTCGTATACGATCCGTATCAATTTCCTCGAACAAGTCATCGTACATCCTAACTTTTCCTTGATTCAATTTCACCTACTCAATTATTTTTGCGTTTCATACTTCGTACAATCCTCAATCCCGTGCATATTTCGTGCACGTCAATTTCTAGTTCGTTCGAACCAACTCGTCCAAATCTTCAAGACTACATCTTGTTCAACGACACTCAATCTAAGGCTTTGTATAACGCGATGCTTGCTGATA
Source organism: Iris pallida (assembly GCA_029216955.1). Taxonomy (NCBI): domain Eukaryota; kingdom Viridiplantae; phylum Streptophyta; class Magnoliopsida; order Asparagales; family Iridaceae; genus Iris; species Iris pallida. The sequence goes on along the minus strand of JANAVB010000197.1, from coordinate 338,721 downwards.
GACTCACCGACATCCCGCATCCTCAATCGATCGATCGACATCCCTGAGGCTATCACATACACCACTCAGGGATGAAGTCATTTATCAAATCCTCAACTATCATTCGAATCAAAATCCACTTCTTCAAATTTTTCGTTCGAACCATTCCTCAATTTCCAAGCACGCTCATCTATATCGCACCGACATTATCTTTGCTCGATAGCACCCCTATCGATAGTCATCTCACTTTACTCAATCGAGTTCAATTCATTATTATTCGACACTATTCAATTCCCGCACTCGACTTTTCTAAGGTCGACGCAACTTTGGTGTATATGCTCAGCCCGACTTAGCCAACCGTGCTTACGCGAACCATCTTTTTGTTTTTATCAAAAACTGTTCTCCTATTTTGTAAAATAGATAGTCTTATTATATGGACATCCCGTGGGACATTTGAGAGAGAGCACACCAACGATATCAATATGCGGAAGCAACATTCAGAGTTTACGGAAACAACGAAGTTAAAGAATTCAATCGATAGTCTAAGAACGTAAAGCCGTGCTCTGATACCATTATGTCATGCCCCGCTTCCGTAGGAGCGATCGTCCTCGCTAAGGCGTGATGCCGCACGAGCCTAGATTGCGCTCGTGCAAGGCGGGTTCCATAACGGCCGATTTTAGCAGCTGCGACGGGGACGTCACACAGAAGTCCCATGCAGAGACATTGAATAATAGCAGCAAAAATTTAGAACAAAATACAAGTTATTCAAACGAGCTCTTTATTGATATTGAAACAAAGGTTACAATGGGGCACAAGGCCAAGATTACAATCACTCAAGCTCACTCTTCTCACATTACAAATCACTCAACTCTCTCTCATCTCTCAATTACAAGTCTTGAACCAGCGAAAGCTTCGGAAGGCGACGTCCATACATTATGTCCCGTATAAGTCTTGACTCTATGCGGCCGCACGCTTCGAATCGCCAAGGAACTCCGTGCCTCGACGCATCCAAGCGAGCTTCGCGCCACGAGCTTCTACCTGTGCCTGCACATAAAAACTATGTGGGTGTCAGTACTCAACTGTACTGGTGGAATGAGCTCCTCGCCCACCCATACAAAACCGACACGTTTATTTACTTTGTGCAGCATAACTCTTTTTTTGATTGTCTTTCTACTCTTGTCTTAGGATCGGTTTTAGGATAGACGTCTTAACCTATTTGGTGTCTTGGCCTATTTGGTGTCTCTAGACCATCCCGTGCATGCAACAACAACGTCGACTCAACAACGTTAACCTATCAAGTCGTGCTTGCCTTTCGGCCAAAATCATAGATACAACTACGCGATAAGTCTCCATTTTCGTGTGACCGTATTATAAGTCCTTGTTGAGGCCGTGCCTCGCAACTCAATAAGACTCAATCATATCGCCGCCTCGTGGCCCTTGCCGTCCCGCGGCCCTTTGCTACTAAATCATCAACTGACCCAATCAAGACTTGTGGGTTAAGTGTCACTCGACCAACTTTGCCTTGCGGCGTTTCCTGACTTAAACTCAAGACAACTCACATCCAAACTATACAACTTATATGCCGACAACTCAAGACTCGACGCCACATCTCGTGCCGAAGCACGTCGCCTACGCTGCAACCAAATCTTAGGACCAACATTCTGTGTTCCAACTATAGTCACACATTCAACTCAACTTCCTTGATATACTACACTCAATACTCGACTCAATCCAAAGGCATACATGCAGATTTGTCGCCATGCCGACTCATCTATATGATTTGTCACTGGCTCCTAGAGCCATTGTGGACTCCCTTTTAGCTGAGTATATGATGGACCGGTTCGAGTAGCTAGCCCTAATGAGCGTCCACCGAATACTTTGTCCCAGGCTCAGCTATTTTAGACTCCCAGAGCCATTTTTGTTTCCTTAGGCCACATCGGTCCCGTGGCCACGCGTTGCCGTGCAGGAAAACTCTACCTTGTCGACAAGTTGTCCATGACCATGCAAGACTCGAATCAAACTGACGTCTCACATAGTCAATCTACTTCTAGTGTTACCATCTCTTTCAGGGCCAAGTTCAATACTTCTCACATTTGAGACCTTGCTTCGACGACCCAGTCGCGAGCATTCTTCTTTCTTGCCTCGGCGACCCAGTCGCGAGCATTCTTCTTTCTTGCTTCAACGACCCGGTCATGAGCATTCTTCTTTCTTGCCCTATCATTTCACTCAACTCAAGAACAACTATTGAAACACTTTCCAAACTCAATAAATTAACCGTGGCCCGTGCCTTAAAATACTAAGTCCGTGCCATCGTGTCTTGAACCAACTTAAAACTCTATGTGACACCACTGCCCAAGTCATACTCTATATGACGGGCCTTACAATCGTGAGACTATGTGGTTATACCCAGCCGTAGAACTCATAGGGTCGTGCCTGCTACTACTCCTGTTAGCTTTACGTAACTTGCCTAACTTACTTTGTAACAACTTGACGAGCAAAGGATGCGTCAAGCCTTGCGTCGTAGAAATGTGCCGTGCACGCGTTCGACTTTGAACAACCAAGCTATTTGGTGTGCCTAGACTTATGCCACAAGCCGTGCAATACAACTTAACCCGTCGACGAGCAGAAGCTATGCCACGCCTTGGGCGAAGAGACCGTGCATGCTTTATGAAGCATTTATGTGGGCGACGCCTATGAATTTGGCTAACTCTTAGCTTTTGGCGAAGACCAACTTTTTCTTCTCCCAAGCCACGGGATGAATGACTGAGTGTCATTTTCAAAGTACATCGTGCACCAACTCTAAGACGATCGCTGGACCTTTCCATATTCTAACTCAATTCGACCTGTCGGGATTATTCCCTTATCTATGTTGATTCGTCTCTTTTATTATCAAGCCTACTTATGCAAGTTGAAAACATGTGATTTATTATGTGAAGGCAAAGATGAGACGAGTTCACCGAAACTATCCCACCTGAGCGAGCGGTCGTCTCGACCGAGCGATGTCTCTGTACAGCCGTTGCAAGGCTAAGTCCGAACGCCGTTGGTGTTCCGATTCCTCCGATTGACTGAGCGGGATGGGACACTACAGTCTAAATCATGATGAGTGCCTATAGACGCACATCAAGCCACCCAAAATGGTGCCAGATGGCAGCACCCACAAGGAAGACAAAGGAGATCTGTCTTCCACAGAATCTTCCAAAGTACAGCCTACAAAGAAGGCCCTGATGCGTTATACTACTCGAAGACTAGTACAAACAGGTCTAGAGCAACGCAGGTTCAACAATCCGGACTATTGCCTCGGTGGGTATTCATCAGGAGGTGCTCCGGATGACTATACGACCCCGACGGAAGGCTCTATCAGACGCATACATGCCCCCACCATAATCATGTACTTGAGGTTAGCCAAACTCATAGATCCTTTTCGGAGAATCCCTATGGAGAATCAGAAGTCTCATTTGATCAGCCATGCAACCTAAGCGGCATAGGTAAACATCCTATGCCAGACTTGCGTGAAATAATAGAACGCAAGCGCGGGTCGAAGAAAGATGGTGGTGCATGCAGCAAACTTTCCATGGGACACTGCACCTAAATCACCACAACTGTGGTTGTTCTCAAAAAGTAATACATGTAAACAAGCCGTCTGTCTTCCAACGACTGCAACGGGCGATGAAAGATGAACCAGTTCATGCTTCCTGCTAATTTTCCCGAAGGGATACTCCCGTCCCGAAGGGTTCAAAGATACCTTTTCCCTCAACCAACACAAAGAAGCCGTATGCGCAAAGATTAGCCCACCCGGCTATACCTGTGGTAGGGGTATTCCAAAAGCTCCAAAAGATCTGTACTTTATTTTAATTGCCTGAGCAGTTTTCTGACAGTCTTTGTCCCTGCACAGACTTCATATCCCTCCACCTCCCTACCCACACATTCTAGAGATAAGGTTTAGACTAGACATCTTGAGTATGCAATTACATAGCACATGTCCTAGTCCGTTCGTCACAACTCAATTAAGAAACTGCATCATCAACAGAAGTCTGAACATTCGATTGATACTGAACATCTTTCCAAAGCATGTTTCTGGCCAAGAGTCCAACATCTTGCCAGCATGAATGTTCATCTTCAAGTCCGTATCAAACAACAGACTTCCAAAGATCAAGTCCTCAAAAATAACTGGTACGTGCTACACGTACACCAGTGTCAGCAACTTTCCAAAAGTCCAAGACTATGATTTCGATCCCCAGATCTTCTACTAGCAATATATTCGCCATCGAGACTTTCATCACAGCTAGGCTCGTCCAAGGTGAACATCTTCTTGCACGTGTGGCTAGATGTACCAGTGTCCACCCACTAGTCAGCTACCATACTAGATGACTCAACCTGTGCATACCAAGTTTAGCTTTACCTTGCTATTTTGGTTTTGTATTTCTCCTTCAAGTGACCTTTCAAGCCACAGGCGTAGCTAACTCTACCAAGATAAAACTATCTTCATGTAGGGTTATTACACTCCTGAAGAATTTTTGTGCTTTATACAATCGAAACCATGCACATATTGGAACAAAACCTATGCACCAATCCATGCGCTTCATCCGGGCTGTCCCATGCACCTGATCCGAGCGGACTCATGCGCAAAGGATGAGCATATGCAGATAACACATCTGCAGTCATGCGTAGACTCTACCATGCGCACAAATTCCTTGGTCTTCTTCTCATTTGTCTTGAGATGCTCCTTGAGAGACTTCTCATCCGCTTTAGCACAAGTTGTAATCTCTATGCACTATCGGCAAATCCGATCAGCCATGAAATATGCATCATCCTCCTTGGATAGTTAGGTCCAACACTCATCCAACCATTTGACAAAGAAATTTTCCTCATAAAAATGTTGGAAGTGTTGCCAGTCAATCTTCTCAAGTTTGTTAAAACTTGTATCGAGAAAGATTGTACGGCAGTTCTCCATCTGATCCGAATCTTGCTTTAAGATTGTTGTTCCCGAAAAAGATCTAGATGAAAGAACGAACAAAATTTTAGAGATGTACCTGCAAATAAATTTTCTCTCTATTCTGTTATAGCAACTCTCAGACGCAGAGATCCACTTGCAAATAAATTTGCTCTCTGTTCTGACTTTTTAGGATTTCGGACAATACTTGCAAATGAATTTGCTCTCCTAATTTTTTAAGTTGGTGCATCTTACAAAGGAGGCCAGGAGATTCTATTTATAGAGTGGAGTGAGGCTTCACCATTTCTCCTAAAAAGAGTTTGATATTTTAGATAATCCCACAATTAACATAGTCGAGTGCCAGTCCACGCCTACCCCACGAACACACGCCCGTGCATGCACGAGGCATCCTGGAGTCCGAGTCCGAGTCCGAACGACAAAAATCAACTTGCTTCCTTGTTTGAATTAATCCTTTTTCCTTCAAGGAAAATACTCCCACTTGGCACCCACTTATGCTCCACCACACCTCATGTGCATACCTCAACACAAGTAAAATATTATATTGAGATACTCACCATTTGGTATAGCCGATGTGGGACTAAAATTCTTAGTCGCAAAAACACCAACAGTTATGTAACTTAATCCTTTCTGCTGAAGTCTGGGTATAGAATGTGGATTAGACAGTGTAATGATGGACTTGAATTACAAATTTCATATGAACTTATGCTATTGTTCTTGGCCATGGATGCAGCAGCATGCATGGCAGTAGGAAGAGAGCGTATTTGGTAGCCATTTGTTCCGTTACTGATGCTGGATGCCATTTGTTCCATTACTGATGCTAGATGGGATTTTTTTCCCATTTCAGATGAGCTTTCAGAATTAATTTAGCATCATTTTATTTGTCCAAAATTAATCTTACAGCATTTTATTTGTCCACTACTGGTGCTAGATAGAATTTTTTCCTATTTATGTAATTATTTGTTCTATCCTTTCTATTTATATTTGTTATATCCTTTCTATTTATAGTTCTTTTCCAATTTTTTTTTTCTAATTTATGGCTAACTTTAGTGTGGATTAATATAGAATTATTTATTTATAAAGAATGTGTTGCACGTGTGACACGTGACGTGTGTGCGTGACCACTGGTCAATTAGAATGTAAGTTCTGCCAATTAGAAAGTTTAGATTCTAATTTTTTTTTTTAGTTTCTTCCTTCTATTATACCTTTTTTTAGCACTATCTGTTGTTGTTATCCTTATACCCTGTTCAGGATATAATAAAAAAATTAAGAAAAAAAATTCAAATCTAAATTTTCTAATACCAAAATTCTAGAGGACTCCTGAGTTCTTAATTTTAAAAGCTCCAGTCTTTGAATTACATATATCTCATCTCTTGATTTTTAAAGAACCTAAATAAAAAAATTCAAGAACCTAAATGCAAAAATTATAACACACCATATTGTGAGTTGCTATTTGAGTTCTTAAATTAGATATGCCAAGACTTAGAGCATCTCCAATCCCATTGTGAGTTGGAAAAAAAGTTGTTGCCACACAGGAATAAAAAGTTTTTATTGATAAAGTCTTTCTTCAAAGCAAATGTCACATGATATGATATGACACAGATATTGTAAAGTTGGTTGTCTAGTTCTAGACAATGTATTTGACAATGACTTTACCTCCACATCATCAATTATGAATAAAAATATTTATTGAAAATAAAAGTAGATTTTATTGTCTTCTTAATACTTTTGAATTGATTTTTTTTTTCTACTCCTTGTCACCTGGTAAAGATATTGTCATGTGATTGGTAGCACATAAAAATCACATCATATTACAAGACATTAGGGTTGGTGATCATCTTGTTAAGGCTTTTTATAAAGGCACTGCACTTTTTGATCAGGACTAGCCCATTTTAAAACTTTGTATTATTTACAAGTTTGCCATCGAAAAATTGATCAGGGCTATCCCACTCTTTGGTATAAGTCACTAGTGCAAACAAGGACTGCCCAATTTTCTGGCAGTCCTACAAACTGAATGGACTGCCAGAAAACTGGGCAGTCCTAAGTCACAGCATGTGAAACAAAGGACTGCCTATTTTTCTGGCAGTCCTTACTGTATGTAGGGCTGCCAGAAATTTGGGCAGTCCTTATTTGCACTAGTGACTTATACGAAAGAGTGGGATAGCCCTGATCAATTTCTTCAATGACAAACTTGTAAATAATACAAAATTAAAAATGGGCTAACCCTGATAAAAAAGTGAAGTGCTTTTATAAAAAGCCCTTGTTAACTCTAAACTGATATAAAATTCAGAGTCATAAACGTAAGTTACAGGGAGGATAAGAGAAAACAGCGAAAACAAACATCCGTCGTCATCAGATAACATCAAGAAACAGAAGGACAAGAGAGCGCTTTGGAAGTAAAGGAAGGAAGGGAGGGGTTGAGGAGGTCCGCGAACTCTTCCTTTTCAATACTTCGTTTGTAATTTGTTGCAGTCACTAGACCAGGACTCTGGCAATTAGAGAGAGAGAGGAGAGAGAGGAGCAGCAGCAGCAGCAGCAGCAGCAGCAGTTCTTTGTCGACAACTGTTCTCGTTCTTTCCTTTTAATGGAAGGATTCTCTCCGGCTTCCCCACCCCGGATTTTCTGGAATTCCCGCAAAAGATCAGGTACTTTTGTTTATTTATTTATTAGTTCGGACCCGATTGTTCGTTTGGAAATCAGACTATTAAGCATGGATGCTCTCGCACATCAAAAACAGTGCTGCCATGCCTGTGTCCCCGTGTCCATTTTGGCTCGGTGCAGCATAACGGGAATCCGGCTTTTCTTATTTATTTATTTTTATTTTTTGAAATTTTGCTGCATAATTTTGGTGGGATGTGGTGGTTGGGTGGGTGGGTGGGAAATCCAAGGGACGGTTTCAGTGTTTGCTTAGCTTTGCCGGCACGACTCTCCATCTACCTATTGGTCAGATATTTCTTCCTTTGTTTATTTTTTTTTGTTTTTGTTTTTGTTGGTTCTTCACCTGAGGGGGGAGAGGGAATATATTGATATTATAGCTGGTTCATTTATTTGTTTGACGTTTTTATACCATCATGCCAGACGCGTGCTTATGTGGACTAAAAAAGTCTATTACTATAGGACGAGATCCGGAGGAATTTTTTTAGGAGTACTATTTGGACTATGTAAATTTTAGGATGGGTAAATTGCAAACCCCACCCCCCCCCCCCCCAATCTACGAAAAATGCAATTAAAGAGTCATTGCTTTGAACAATCCATTACGTTTCAATTATGCTCAAATAACCCCCTTTTGTGTTAACTAGTGTTAAGTCGGGACTGTGATGACCATTTTACCCCTCCCCCACTCTCTCTCCCCCCTTCTCTCCGGTGGTGGGAGGCGGGGAGGAGACGCGGGGGGCGGGGGGGAGGAGGGGGGCGGGGAGCTGGCCGGCAGAAGGAGGAGGGGGGGCTGGTCGGCGGAGGGAAAGGGAGGGGGGGGGGGGCTGGTAGGGAAGGGGGGAGGCTAGTTTAGGTATTAAAAAAAACGTCATTAACGGCCATTTCTAACGTCTATCAGACGGTAGGGACCATTTTGAACAAGTCATATATTGCGGGGGTGTCACGACCCGCATCCGCTTTTAGGGATACGAGTGCGTGTCCAAGCCAGCCTACGCCGCAGAGTCGGCGGTAAAACGCTGTCACGGCCATGATGCTCATAATCACATAAATAACATTTATTGCTCATTCACATTTCTAAATTGATTACAACATTTACAACATTTATAATTAAAGAAAATACAAGTTTCTTACAATTAATGAAAATGATACAACTTCTATCTAATTTCTAGGTTTCTGCCTGCAAGTACACCCGTATCTCCCAATGCTAAGTGAAAAAGGGAAATAGTTGTGGGTATCAACTTGAAAAACGAAAATAGTTGTGGGTATCAAGTTGCAATTAAGCCTATTTTCTTTTTACCCCCCTTGGATTCTCATCTTGGGTATACAAGCTCTCTTTTTCCCACATTCTCCTGTATCTTGCAAATATTTCTCTACATCGAATACATTTGCTTCCATGAAATTGTAGGACACTCCTAAGCCTAACATGTCGAAGAAATACATACAAAGAAACTTGTTATTATAATGTAAATGACTATTTTTCTTTCCTTTCTTTGACCTTTCTCTCCCCCATATGCATCCAGTATTAGTTACTGCCATAGAAGTTCATACCCAATACTTAAACAAATTCATTTGAGGCCTGATTTTATGCTCTTCGTATATCTGTCTTAAATTTAATATTACTCGTCTTCAGCCTTGAGACCCATCAAATAGGCTTGTTGATCAATGCCTCCAATACATCACCTACATTAGCAGTTAACCCTCCTTTTGTTGGATGTGAAGGAATTATATGATACGCACACAAGTGAAATATGAGAAATCTATTCTCATGAGATGATCAAGACAAAGTGTATCCCCTTATTGAAATGATGAAATTCAAACAAGATTGACAGACTGACACAAATGCTGCTTCCAGCTGGTGTCCGGAGCTTGGAGAATGAATTGAAAGAGAACACGACAACAACAGCCTATCAATCCGAAGATTCAACAATGAAAGATGCTGAAGTGGAGCAACTAAAGGAGGACCCAAAGGCCAATCTGTCCGAGCGCCGCAAAGCCCTTTTTGAGCCCTTGGAGCCGCACAAGGGCATCTCAAATCGCACCCGTGCAGAAGATCTCCTTCCTCCACCTGATTTTGACACTGTATCCTACCCAAAAGGATGGCTTGTTGGAAAGAGGAGGAAACTTGTAAATGTTGATGTCGTGGAGAGCATGAGAAGGATTGCCGTACAGGAGATGAATAGAAAGGTTTGTAGCATAACTTTGAGCAAAATCCTAGTTCACCTTCGAGTGAGAAGTTTGTGAATCAGTCATGAGCATTTCAGTTATAGGTTAGAACTGAGTATACCACTTGCAGGTTAAATTTGTATCTTGTTTCTGTCTTTGACACAGAGACGCCATATAGGGGTTCTTATACTCTTTTAATTTTTTTCATCATGAATCATGATAACACTAACAAAAAGGACAGAAACAAAGCTTTTATCCCACATTTTGGGATTTGCTATTTCCTTTTGTTGGCTGTGAAGGAATTATATGAGATGCACGCAAGTGAAATATGTGAAATCTGTTCTCATAAAATGATCAAGACAGTGTATCCCCTTTATCGGAATGATGAAATTCGAGAGTTTTTATCCCAAATGTTCATGCCCATTGTAAAGTTAACAAAAACCATATCCTTCTTCAAGCCTCAATCTTAGTTAGTTTTAGGCGTACCTTAGTTGTAGCAGCTTCCATTAACCCTAACTTGATTGTTATGGGAACCAAACTAACCCAACTTGGTCATATTCAGAGTTCATCAGTTCTCCCCTCTCATGTTAAGCTTCAGTTACCTGTCACGACTCCTAGGTAACCACTGGATCCACTGCTTTCCTCGAAACAGATAGCTTCAGTTACCTGTCATGGCTCCTAGGTAACCACTCAAGTTTGATGAACTAATACTTGTGGGAGTTTTATGAATGTTAATACAGGATAGAGAGATTGATGGACTTAATGAGCAGTTAGAGGAGGACTCACGCTGCCTAGAACATCTCCAGGTCCAGCTACTACAGGAGCGAAGCAAGCGGGCAGAGGTGGAGAGGGAAAACACAATGCTCCAAGACCAAATTTCAATGCTTATGAACATGCTAGAGGAGACCCAAGGAGCAGAAGAGGACGAAGCAGCTCCTGGGGATTCTTAATGCCTATGCAAGCCTGTCGTCTTTCAGAAATACAAGTCTGTCTGATTGAATATCAAAACCCTTGCTCAGAGTCTCTCCCCCATATACTGTAATTATTGCATATCTTCATTTATTATCCCTTGGCAACTATACATGTGTAGTTATTATTGTAGTGCATATCTTTTGCTTATATGATTTCTGCTTATCCCTTATGATATGTACCGAGTAAAATATGAAACATGAGAACAAAGAACAATTTATCAAAGTTACTATTTGTTAAAGAATTGTCTTTTACCACTGTTTTGGGGAATTATATGCATGTTCCTGGCCTTTGCATTTTAGCTTATATGAAATATCTTACTAGTAAGGATTTATATATATTTACAGTGATATATGTCAACATAGTTCCCTCAAGTTTGTTATGACCGGCAGTCGACCTCTAATTATGCGTGAGTTGGAAAATTTGTCAGGTGCATTTGGGTGCACGCACATGAATTGTGGCTTGGATTTCGATTGTTAAGTTTTGTTTTTTGGTTAATGCAACCCATTTAGTCACAATCCTTAAGAGAAGTTTTCAATTTGAAATTCAGATGGGTATTCTCAAATGGGAAATTTTATGAAATGTCAAAAAAACGAAAAAGACCGAGACAAACGGCAAAAGTGTAGGACAAACGGCAAAAGTCTTCATAAAATCAAATACATCAAAAATCTAGGTTTTCTCCTCAAAAATCTTCAAAAACTCGTCGGAAAATTTCGGAAAGACCGAGACAAACGGCAAAAGTGCTAAAACGGAGGTCCAAACATCACTTTTTTGCGATTCTAAAATTTCGGAAGGCCGACAAACGATAAAATGGTTTATTCAGGATCTTCGAAAATACGCTCATTTTGCGACAAACCGGACCTCGTTTTGACCTCCCAGTCAAAAGTTATGGCCCTCCAAAGTTTCAACTGACCATAAAATGCAGGAGAATGGCAATTCTCCGTGTTAGAACACGAAGAATGTTAATTTCGCATGAGGGTGACCATTCTCCGTGTTAGTAACACAGAGAATGGCATTCTCCGTCTTAATTTACACGGAGAATGGCCATTCTCTGTGTTAGTAACACGGAGAATGGCATTCTCCGTCTTAATTTACACAGAGAATGGCCATTCTCCGTTTTAATTTATACGAAGAATGGTCATTCTCCGTGTAATTTAGCACGGAGAATGGTCATTCCAGTGTTAAAACGCAGGAGAATGGCAATTCTTCGTGTTAATTTATACGGAGAATGGCATTCTCCGTGTTAATTTACACGGAGAATGACCATTCCCAGTGTTAAAACGTAGGAGAATGATAATTCTCCGTGTCATTTAACACGGAAAATGGCCATTCTCCGTGCTAAATTACACGGAGAATGGTCATTCAAATGTTAAAACACAGGAGAATGGCCATTCTCCGTGTTAGAAACACGGAGAATGGCATTCTCCTTGTTAAAATGCAGGAGAATGACTATTCTTCGTGTTATATCGACGGAGAACAGTTGACATAAATCTATTTTTTTATTTTTTTGTTTTGTGGAAAGAAATTTGACATGAATAAAGATTCAAGAGTTTTCGTTCTTCTTTCAAAACGATGCTAACTCTTATGGAAAAAAAGAAGATATTCTCTCCATAATTGACCTAATTGTCGGAAAAGAAGAAGAAGAAGAAGAAGAAGAAGAAGAACGATGATCGGAGTTCGACTGAAAAAAAGAGCATGGTGAACTACGAACGGTCTTTGCAATCTCTGCTGAAGATGAGAGCAATGAATTTAGATATCTCGTGAAGAAGAAGAAGAAGAAGACGACGAGAATCGCAATCCAAATATGAGTTTGTGCGGAGGGGTAGTTATGGTATTAATTTTGTAAATACAGAACATCTAAAGGGAATCTTGGAATACTTAACGTGGAAATATATAATTCTGGGCATTTCATAAAACCCATCCTGCGGGTGGGTTTTTCATAAAAACCAACCCCGAAATTGGGTTTCTCAGCAATTTCCAGTTCTCAAATCTGTCCACTGGTACGTTCTTTACAGTGGAATTGCTATTATACAGGGAATTTGTGCCTAATTTTGTGCATGAAAAGAGAACTCATAGTCAAGCAGCTGTGTTTTTTGTTGGAGTCCAGTCTGGATTTGGTAACAACTTATTTGTGAAATCTAAATCTAGTTAAATATTTGATTTGATTAGATTTGGATGTCCATAATTAGTGTTGTGTTATTTTAGATACAATAGGATTCCTATTTTAGGAAATCCTATTATGATCTAAAATAGGATGTTGATAGAATATTTTAGGTATAATAGGATTCCTATTTTATTCCTATTTAGGAAATTCTATTATGATTAGAATATGATTTCCTCATCCTATATATATGGGGTGAGGGTGGAGGCACAAAGCATATCACAAAGTGGAGATTCGGGGTGCTCATCCACAGGAAAATCTAAGAGAAATTTTGAGCTTTGCTCTTAGGACTTCGCCATCCAAGACACGAGGAAAAAGATCTAGTCAAGGAGTCGTCAACTTTGGTTAGGGAGATTGCTATGGGTTGGTGAGTGATCTTAATTGTAATCTTCTGTTTTTCCTCTTGAGAGTGGTGAGGAGGTTTAACCTATTAGGACAAATGGTTCAACATTAGTTTTTTTTTATCAATCGTAATTTCATCTGAGTTATAAAGGTTAAAATTTGTCCAGGTGACGTAGTCACTGCCATATACTTGTCTTTATCTGTGCTTGGTGTCTGTTAGACGGGGGTTGTTTTGATTAGGTGGGTTGACAAACGCTTCCACGTGCCCAACAATTGGTATATGAGCTTTGGAGGTTCTGGCAACCATGTCTACGGAGCTGATGAACATTCGTATGATCACCCTCACAGGGAGGAACTGGGTGATTTGAAAGCCAGTAATGGATGATCTACTTTGGTGCAAGGACTTGCATGGTATGTTGGAGGGCGACAACGCAAAGCCATCGGACAAAGCTACTGAAGATTGGAAACGTCTGGATTGAAAGGCCGTTGGATTCATCCGCCAATGGCTAGACGACTCGGTGCTTCACCACGTGTCCATGGAGAGTTCGGCAAAAGCATTGTAGAAGAAGTTGTATTTGCTGTACGAAAGAAAGATGGCTGGCAATAAGGCCTTTCATATTCGCCAACTCGAAGTACACAGAGGGTGTCTCGGTGGCACAACATGTAAAACCCCTAAATTTCTAATATTTTTTTAATAAATTTGGTATTGATTTTTTTTGTATTGTACGTCGTGTATTTGTATTGTACGTCGTGCGCGAAAATCCGTTTTTTTTTCGAATTTGCTCGACGAGTGCGATTATGTGCGAGCATACATATTTTTAGAAAAACATTTTTTATATTTTTCTAGTTTCAAATATATATATAATAATTATCGTACCAAAATTTCCAAGTTCATTATTTTATTTATTTTATTTATAAAGAACCTTTCGTTTATAACAGTTATTAATAATAAATAATATTTTTCGTGCATACATATATATTTCATAAATATTTTATTAGTTTATTTTAAATAATAATATAATTTTTGAAATAATTATTATATGTATTTTTAGAAAATATATTTTAAAATTTTGTGGCAATTTAAATCATTAATTGGATTTGATTTTAAATAGTTTAAAATTTAGGATAGAATTTATATTTAATTTGAGTTGATTATCTAGATTTAAATTAATTTAGATTTGGATTTGAATTTATTGAATTGATTTAAATTAATAGATTGAATATCCTAATTGGGTTTAAATATTCCTAATCCTTATCCAACTGGGAATTCCCACATCCTATAAATAGGCAGGTACTCCTCTATAAATTTTCCACAAACACACAAATTTCTCCATCACCACAAACACAATTTCGTGCATCGTGACCGTGTCCCTTTCCGATCCACTATAATTTTCTTACATCTACATGTTTCAATGATTGTGTCCGACACACCCGGACAATCCTAAATCCTATTACTAATCTCTAGCCTAACCAAAATTCACTGCCACCGGCCAGCCTTCTGTCCCCTGTCCATCGCCGCCATCGTCGTCGACGAGAAACCGCCATCCCCGACCAAGCCACCTACACCACTAGTTGGCACCATTATCATCACCATCAGCCTCCAACATTGCCGCCTCCTTGACCACTGCGGTAAAACGCTGCCACCACACCCTCTCCGACCTCACCATCGCATCCACCACTTCCTCCTTTCCTCACTAGAACTCTGCAACCACGGAGACCCGACCAGCCCGGCCGAACCTCGGACAAACACACCCCATCGCCACCAGCACCTGACCCCCTTGTTGTCTCCTCCTTCACCACACTACTGTCACCGCTGGACCGAGGCCCCTAAATCTGGTGGCACCGTAGGCGACGCCGCCACCGACATCATCATTACCGCCGCAACCGTGAACCTCCGTCTACCCGCCACAACGACCACCTCAGCTAAAAGTAACAAACAAACAAAACCACAGACCCAACACAACAACCCATAGCGGCCACCGCCGTGGCACACCCGCACCCATGCCACCGCCACCAAAGCAACAGCACCACCACCAAAATTTGGCCACACCGCCGCCACCATCCCAAAGGAAAAGACAAAGAAAATAACAAACCCTTACCTATCCCCGTCAGACCGCCTCTCTCGTGCTGTCGCGACGAGCACGGTGCTCGTACACCACCTCCCCGGCCTAGCCGCACCTAGCCAGCCGCCTTCACCAATCGTCTTCGTACCGGCGCAACCTCCCAACGAACGGAGACTCATGCCGCAGCTTGACCCCCTCCTGTCGACGCCCGGCCAAGCCCAGCCCCCGAACCCCTCTCCGCCGGCGTGCCCTAGCCGTCCGAGTGCCTCCCCTTTTCTTTTCCTCCGCCGCCGTGCGCACCCAACCCCCGTGCACCGCCCGAACCTTCTCCTCAGCTATTCCCTTCCGCCGCAGCTCATTCTCTCGTCGGAGACCACCGATCCGCTCACCACTTCTCACTCCGACTCCCTCTCTCCCTCGCGCTTACTCCCTCCTTTCTCTTTTTCTAAATTCGAAGAACAGCAGCAGTCAATTGACTGCTGCATTGTGTTTTTTATAATTGTTTTGTTGCTGGTTGTTTTTTTTCGTGTTTGGTAATTTTTAATTGTTTTCTTCTTCTTTTAGTAATTATTATTATTATTTGAGGGAATATATTATTGGTCCTGGCCTACATGATTAAATAGATTATATTTTGTTTTTACTTTATTTTTCTATATAAAGTATAGTTATTGACTTAAAAATATTATTATAATAATTTAGTTTTACCTAAAAAAATAAATCCTATTTTGATAAAACAAGAGTCTTTATCCCCAAAAAATTTTCTAGATTTTTTTTATATTCATTTAAAAAATATTTTTTAGTAATAAAATTTTATATACCAAATTATAGAATAATTTCTAGTCTTTTATTTTACAAAAAAAATATATATAGCTTTCTACCTAAAAAGTATACTTTTACAAACTTAGAGTTTTTAGCCACAAATGATTTTCTTGACTTTAAGCATTTTTCAATAACTATTTGGACTCAAACTAGTTTTCGACTATTATAAATAGTTTTCTAAATTGGTATATATATTATTTCCTTCGATTTCCTCCAGTCCGTGACTAAATCCTTTTATTCTTGTTCTGTCACCAAATCCGTACTACCTTATGTCCACCCTAACTAAATTGACCCTTCTGGACCCAATGGAACTGTCCGTACCACCACCCGAGGTCACCTTGCATAAATGTTACACCGAAGTCGCAGTTCGTGCCACCTTGATCATTGCAGTATACCAGGCGTCCTACCAGGCAAGACACCTTGCCTTTACTGTTTAATTTCTTGCTCAATACCATGCATGTTTTATTTCTTATAAGTTGTTCTTTCAAAATCATATGTAGTTGCAAATTATTATACTTTAGTTTTCTTTATACATTTGGCCTAGAGTTAAGGGACCACCTTTGTTTGTGCCGCATTCATTGGCCGACACCTGTGTGCCACGATGTCACGTGTCTCATATAGATTCAGACTTGCGTACCGACCGTACATCGGTGCGTACAGGACGAGCGTTAGGATATAACTGCTAATATAATTGCCTAGAAGACTTAGCGGTTATTAGAAATATCGTGGTGTGGATTCAACACGAGTAGTGCATGGGGAGGGGAAGACAGTTATTAGGCGCAGGGGCTTTCACACATTTACTTTTCTCTTGCTGCCATTTGTGACTCAGCCGAGAGCTAGTGCGCCGTGCACTTATTTACTTTTCTCTAGATGCCACTAGTGCCTCGGTTGAAACACAAATGTGCCGTGCATTTACTTTCCTCTAGCTGCCGTTAGTGACTCACCCAAGAGCTAGTGGTCGTGCATTTATTTTCCTCTAGATGTCGCTTAGCTCTCACCCGAGTGCAAATGTGCCGTGTATTTACTTTTCTCTAGATGCCACTAGTGCCTTGGTTGAAACGCTAACGCTCCGTGTTTCAAGTCTCGAGAGCCCTTGTGTGGAACGTTGGATTCAAAGTAAATTTTCACATAGAATGGTTAAGGACCTTTATTTGTGTAGTCACATATACTTTTCTGTTGAGCTTTATTTATTCAGTTATTGGCATGATATATGTGTCTTGTTACGTCCCTCTGAGGACCTGGTTATCTCGCCAGGTGTGTGCTCTTGTCTTTCGCAGGTGTTCTAGCCGTGGCCATGATCATCTCTATTTCTCCGAGGATGATTGCAGCTTGATTGTCTTCGCTTCGCTCGCCAAAAATTATTCTTTTGTATATCATGTATTTCTTTTCATAGTTGGTAGTGGATTTATCTCCGCGCAACTACATGTACCAATGACAATTCATAGTTAATTATATGATATCTTTTATTCCTTTATTTGTGGATGAGATTAGTTAGTCTTGGTTTTACTACATTTACAGCTTATGTATACATACGAGACCCATGTACTTCGTATGTATGCAGCTGGCATGATTACGTTCCTAGTCCTACGTATATTGGGACTGGGGCGTTACATGTTTTTGTGGTGGCCTATACAGGTCAAGATAAATTGTTTGGTTACTTTACCGTACCAAACAAGCCTGCGTATAGGATTAGAGTCTAGGATCTCATCCACATACTTGACCTCTTTTCTAGGTTTTATCTACCGTTTGACTCATTGATTTGCATCTTACTTGATTCCTTCTATCGTAATTCTTATCTTTCCTTCGTGCTTGCTAAAGGTTAGACAGATGATCCCTACTAGTTAGGCATGATTGTCCCAAAATACCATTAGTTTAATTCTTTTAAGTTGGATAGAATGCCTTATGACCTAGCAATCCCTTTGTCCTTGTGACCTATATTTGTAAGTTTACTTAGATTTTTAGAGGACCCTAACCCATCTAGCCATCCAAAGACTTGGACAAGAAGATATGATGACTGTATAAAGGCCATCACATGACATGACTTATATCCTTTAGAAGTTTGAACCAATTTCTACCTTCTTCCAATCTTAGTCTCTCGTGCCTATGTTTTTACCACCTTGACTAATGTTGCTACTATAATCTAGTTTGCAAACTCATCCGTTTATCGAGTTTGTTCATGACTTATGCTATTGAGCGCGCTCACTAACATATTGTCTAATCAGAACCGGTGCATGATGGTCTGATCAACCGAGTGCACTTTGGTTCGCTTTTGTATATTATTCTACGTGGATGGAACATAATTAAACTTGTCCTCTAGAGTCCCATCCGCGACTGCCTTGGCAACTCCTTTTGAATTATTCGGTCGCCTTTGAACCACGTATTCATATTCGATAATGCCTCCTTCGAACTCTATATTGCTTTCGCCTTCACCTATTTTAGAAGGACGAAGGCGTTGTACTAGAACTTCCTCTAGCCTTCCTATCGATTATGACCATTATCACTCGATGATGCTATTTCTTCGTCTTAAAAACTACTTGTCCTTCTCCCCGGCCCTATATTTACTAACATCGCTTAATTTAGGCGTAACTCTTAAATCGTGCCCTCAACTTACTTTCAAAACATATCTTTTAGGCCTCTCATTTTTCTCTTGATATCATATTATTCCTTTGCATGATATCATGACTAACTTTAAACCCTTAATCTTCTACTCGTGCCTTAACTCGCGACCCTCATAACCATACCCGTGTTAAATTCTATGATTTAGATCACGATTTCTTACGACATGATTTTATTGAAACATTGTCATTGTTTGTTCTCCATCGATACCCCCTTGTGCCTTCTCACCCCTCTACTAATTCTTAATTTCGAGGACAAAATTCTTTTAAGTTGGGTAGGATGTAAAACCCCTAAATTTCTAATATTTTTAAAAAAATAAATTTGGTATTGATTTTTTTTGTATTGTACGTTGCGTATTTGTATTGTACGTCGCGCGCGAAAATCCGTTTTTTTCGAATTTGCTCGACGAGTGCGATTATGTGCGAGCATACATATTTTTAGAAAAATATTTTTTCTATTTTTCTAGTTTCAAATATATATATAATAATTATCGTACCAAAATTTCCAAGTTCATTATTTTATTTATAAAGAACCTTTCGTTTATAACAGTTATTAATAATAAATAATATTTTTCGTGCATACATATATATTTCATAAATATTTATTAGTTTATTTTAAATAATAATATAATTTTCGAAATTATTATTATATGTATTTTTAGAAAATATATTTTGAAATTTTGTGGCAATTTAAATCTTTAATTGGATTTGATTTTAAATAGTTTAAAATTTAGGATAGAATTTATATTTAATTTGAGTTGATTATCTAGATTTAAATTAATTTAGATTTGGATTTAAATTTATTGAATTGATTTAAATTAATAGATTGAATATCCTAATTTGGTTTAAATATTCCTAATCCTTATCCAACTGGAAATTCCCACATCCTATAAATAGACAGGTACTCCTCCATAAATTCCCCACAAGCACACAAATTTCTCCATCACCACAAACACAATTTCGTGCATCGTGACCGTGTCCCTTTCCGATCCACTATAATTTTCTTACATCTACATGTTTCAAAGGTTGTGTCCGACACACCCGGACAATCCTAAATCCTAAATCCTATTCCTAATCTCTAGCCTGACAAAAATTCACTGCCACCGGCCAGCCTTCTGTCCCCTGTCCGTCGCCGCCATCGTCGCCGACGAGAAACCGCCATCCCCGACCAAGCCACCTACACCACTAGTTGGCACCATTATCACCACCATCAGCCTCCATCATTGCCGCCTCCCTGACCACTGCGGTTGTCACGACCCGCTCCCGAATAACCGGATACGAGTCGGACACGCCCAGCCTTTGTCATTAGAATAACAAAGTAAGCTGTACCGTTCTAGGGAAACTAACCAGATATCAAGATAAGTATGAAACACAGCATCTATAAATGTATTCCAGAGTAAAGTACAATATTAGAATTTATTACATTCCAGAATGATAGAAATCTACTAGTCTCAATACATGGAAATAATAGGGAAACTAAGAAAATCTCTAGGCTTCTGCAGTCTCTAAGTCATGAGCTGCACCAGCTAGCTCTCCTGCATCAATAGGCTCCTCGCCATAGAATGTATCGCACAAGGCCTCCAACTCACCTGCAACTTATCCAGTCAGGAGCGGAGCTAGTATATCCAGAGAAATGAACATGTACATCATGGTATGAATCAAGAAAACAGAAATAAATGTAAAGTACAAGATATGAAACTGAATAGGAATACTGAAAGTAAAACAGGAAAACATGGTAAGAGTCCTGAGCATGAAATACAACCTGAACATGAAGTACAACCTGAACATGAAATACAACCATGAAATCCTGAAATACAAACTGAATCCTGACATGTGCAATATTTGAAATACATCTAGATTGTGATCGGCTTGGGTAGATGCAATGAACCTGAAATGGTACGGCTTTGGCCCCGCGTGCACGGTGCGGGACCCAAGCTATTCACATGAGTAGTAACAGGGTTTGATCACATATTTATAGTATTTTCCCTCCCAGACACAATGAAACATGGAACATGAAACCAGACAATATCGTGAACTATCGTGTCATCAAAGAGATACAAGAAAGGATATGAAGACATGAAAAATGAACAAATCAGAGGAGTATACTTGCCTTGCTCTGGGTGATCGAGAAAGGGTGGTAAAGCTGGGAATCCTCCTGTT
Source organism: Iris pallida (assembly GCA_029216955.1). Classification (NCBI taxonomy): domain Eukaryota; kingdom Viridiplantae; phylum Streptophyta; class Magnoliopsida; order Asparagales; family Iridaceae; genus Iris; species Iris pallida. Next base: position 317,847 of record JANAVB010000197.1, on the reverse strand, counting down.
ATGATTACACTTGAGTTAATTACAAGGTATATGAATACAATTCCTACGAGTCTAATTAACTAATTTCTAAATACTCTTACTCTTATTCATTTCAGTCACCCAGTCAACTTCCTAAAAATTGGTAGTCTCAAAGAGGGAAACTATGAACTAGTATCATTAGGTTATAAAGAAGTTTTATAATTATCTTAGCACTGGTTGAGTAATTAGCTAGTTCTAACAAAGGCTTCTCATAACAAATGATAGGTTTACACTATTCTTAAAACCCATAATAAGGAACTTAACCCATTGTCTAACAAAGGAACTTCACACTAGATGGTAAAGAAAAGGTCTACTTATACTCTTCTCTTCAATGCTTTCATGTTAAACATATAATTTGCATCTATGTGATCAGTCCTAACATCACTGATACTTAGATTGGATTCAGTCTTCAAAAATAGAACTGATATCTACATTGCAAAAGTGGCTGGCACTCTTATTCAGTCCATAGCATTCATGAGGATAGTTCAATATGCAGGACTGAACTCTAGTCATAGGACAACTTCCTTTCCAGTTCTTTACAGTCTTAGGTAAACATCAACTCTCCTAAATCAGGATTGCTACCATATCAGTCTTCAAATGCCTAAAAATATCCTGGAATTGACTCTTCAACCTCAGATAGCATTAATCCTAAACTAACTGATGTACCATCAGCCTAATACACATCCTGTATCAATCCAGGTACCAATTGTGAACGTTAAGAACACCAGGGTTGGCAATAAAGGTAATCTGTTTTGACTTAACAGTTAAACCAACATGACTGTTTCAAATTAAAACTTGCATCACAGTCATCTCAATGTAGCAAGTAAAACCTACTGCTCCCCTTGATGCAACTACCATAGTATATCAACTATACTCCATAGCTATATAAAATTGACTCAACATTCATACACACTGGACTGAGAACCCCACCCTTGCCCTGACTGTTTCTAACCCTCCAACTGTACCATGTTACAGGAATAAATCTTGGTGAAAACTTACCAAATACTACTCTCAATATAATTTACAATGGCTCTCTAAATCGTGTTGTTCCTACTGCAAGACTCTCTTAGTCAAGGAGTCATATCTATCATAGATTGCTCTATAATGTCTAAACAAGGTTCAGAAATCAAACCAACACACTTACTGTTATACAATTCCATACTAAAATCTTATTGACAGTAGACTAAAGAGGATACCATACTAGTGGTGATATCAGGGTATACGTAATCTACTGTTAGCCTTCACTCAATCTCCAACTAAGCTCCGTAATTGCAAACATGCCAAATGCAGTAGAGAGTTAAAATGTAATAATGGTACAGTTAACCCCAAACCAGGACAAATTCAAGTATCAATCATGTCCTAAGCACTGATATTTAGGGTGAAAAAGAGCTATAGGATGCCACAATTAAAATCATTTAGCACCCAACCTATTCGAATCAGGAACCAGTCCTTTTTGGAAATCGAGTTGTTAAATAGACTTATTGGGCATAAACATTATGTTCAGATAATAAGTAATTCAACTTCCTCTATCTAGGAATATAACCTACTAAGAATTTTACTAATCTACAAGGTAAAATGTCTTGGTACCTGGCTATTATAAGTCATGGCTAAGTCCAATACTACCAGTTAGGAAATCAGGTTGCAAAGCTATCATCAATGCTACTCAACTAAATCAACTGACATTAACTTAAACTTTGAGAAAACTTGCCTAAATGAAATACAAATTAGTCATAAATACAACATCCTAAATACGACTATTCATCAGGAATCATTCGATTTACAGAGCTATCTTAATTATCCAGATACTCTGAATAAAGCACTCAACAAGATATATCGACAACAAAAATAGAAAAGACTGATTCAAGAGGGTTATCTGCAAAGTGCCAACCCCTAGTTAGGACTCGACACACTCTCTGTGTCGAACAAACGCCTCAAGATCAATCGATCTTGAACTCCCTGAGTCAGCAAAAGAAGAAAAGGAGAACAAGAGTTCCAACTAAATCAACTGACCACCTGATCATCTCAAAAGAATGAATCACTAATTTAGAAAACTTACTTTAACAATCAGATTTGAACAGCTCAATACTCGTCCTTAAAATCTGATGTGATGCCACAAGAACTACAGGAAGATCAATCAAACAGTAAGGGTGCATTGATCCCCAATGATCATTTGAATTTGCTCAACCCAACCCTGTTCAGATCTGATCCACTACTCTTCAATAGATCAGATCTGATCCAAAACAGGGTTCAAAACTCATCTGATCACAAACGAAGGATTTGTTCCTCACCTATTATCTCTGGTTGATGCACAGGGAAGTATTTGATCGAGTCCAACAGGCCTACAGCATTCCATCAGATTCTTAAGAAGAACAGTTTCGATCGAACAATCCTTCGAAAGAGATGGAAACAAAATTACGAACAGAAATGAAAACAGGGATTGATCGAGAATCGATTCGATCAAAGAATGGAAATCCTAGATACTCACCAAGAACCGAGCTAACTCTTGGTCGATCGACGAAGAACACTCCTCAACTTGGTTGCTGCTAGGATCTTCAAGACCAAATTCTGCTTCCTCCTCTGCATCTGCCATGGTTCCTAACTTCGAGCTCAGTTGCTGGGAATTGGAGAGGATGAATCAATTATTGGCACAACTCCAAGGAGAGAGAAGAAGGGTTTAAATAGGTGGTTAAAGTTAGCGTGAGAAAGAGGCAACGTTTGGGCGGGAAATCCCTTCTCTCTGACAAATCGGTTAGAAGGAACAGAACAAAAATTTGAGATTTTAAAAGAAGAAGGAAGAGCAGAGGAATGAAGTATAGGCTAACCAATATTAAAAGAACCCATGAGTTCTTTAGAATGAAAATAGCCTTAGGCTTTCCTGCCAGGCCAAAGAAATGGCTTTGGGCTGATTTATGAGAATGGACTTAGTTAAATGCTAAGAATGGATAGGTTAAAATAAATGTAATACCACACTAGTTAAATAGGCTGAGGAGGAATTGGGCTGAGGAGGAATTGCCCAACACAAAAGAATAGAAATAATTAATTTGGCTTAGAAAACTACTAGAGATTAATTTGCAAAACAGGTTAATAAAAATAAAAAAAATGTACAATAAAATGGGAAGTGGGGTTACAAATCTCTTCCCCTTGAAAAATTTCGCCCTCGAAATTCAGAAGTAATCCAAAATCGACTCACGAAACACCCCGAATTATTTCTGGAAATTCAAAAATACAAGAATACAATCAGGTGAACAATGTAGGGTAGCGCTCTCGCATCTCTTCCTCGCACTCCCTTGTGGACTCTCGCGGAGAGTGGTGTCTCCACATGACGCGGACAAGAGGAATGGTCTGGTTCCGCAGTCGCTTCTCCCTCCGGTCCAGGATCTCTACTGGCTGCTCCTCGTAGGTCAATCTCGGGCCCACCTCCAGCTCGGAATAGTCCACCACATGGCTAGGATCTGGAATGTAGCGTCGGAGCTGAGACACATGGAAAACATCGTGTACTCCCTCTAAGCTAGCTGGAAGTGCTAGTCGATATGCCACCTCGCCAATCCATACCGTCACATCGAAAGGTCCGATAATCTCAGACTGAGCTTCCCGCCTCTGCCGAATCTGATGACGCCTCTAGTCGGTGAGATCTTCAGGAATACTCTGTCTCCAACCGCGAACTCAAGTGGCCGTCTGCTGCTGTCCGCCCAATGCTTCTGCCTATCCTGTGCAACCCTGAGACTTGAGGCCAAGTACACACAAGAAGTTGAAATAATACGATCTAACAATGATCAAGAATTAAAATAGGCACGAATGGAATGAAGTTTCGATTACGACTAAGAGGAGCAAAATCATGAAGACACAAACTATTAAGCACGATCAAAAATCGATAGTTTAACACAAGTGGACCAGGACAAGATAAGAAAAACATGGTCAAATAGACATGATTTAAGATTGAAGTTTAGACAAGACACAATGAAGTACAGAATCACAATCTGGTAATATACAATTTTGAGGAATTCTATGATCTAACGATAAAATGCTAAAATTTTTTTAGCAAGGGTTGATTGAGGAGACGTACACAATACTCAGGAATTACAGTATCAAATCAGGATGAACGTGCAAGGATATGTGATTCTCGAAAACCAATAATTATATAAAAAGGGATATAGTTTCCATGGTGTCCGGGAACATATAGCTATTTGAAATCACTTTGCCTAGAATCCCTACCCCGCCAGTATATATCTGACTGCAGTGGACTTTCGGCTCCGTGACTCAAATAACAATATGTCACCGAATAATCTGTCAACCTTATCCATTTTCCAACAATCATTGACGAATCAACCCAAGAGATCAAGGTATGAAGAATATGACAAGTCTCGACAATACTCGAAAACCTATGATTGTCTGAAATCACTTCAACTTAAAGTTCCTGCCTCGCCAGTGCGCTACTGGCTGCAGTGAACCCCCAGTCTCCATAATACAGCTAATGGCTGCAGCGCACAACTGTCATGCCATAGTAGGTCATCGAATAGCCTCTCGACTTTATTCCTAGGAATTTCAAAAGAGTTTCAAGGAGTTCAAAATGAGTTTCAGTAGTCCAAGTCACGAAAATGGTGAGGTTACCTGTCTGTTAGAATACAAGGGTTTATTAGGTTCTATGAAACAACACGGAATCAAATCAAGAGTAGTGAGTACAAAAGCGCAACCAGGGAGATTTAAAATTTCAGACAGGGAGCGGAGTTTCAAATTATAACGGAATTTCAACTGATATCTGAAATGGTAACGAGATTCCGTATAGGGAACGTAGTCCCAAATAACGAAGCCGCGAAGGTTGCATAGAAGCAATGTTTTAGATAGAAGGCAAAGTCTCAAAATAAGGACCAAAAACTTTGTACATAAAATATAACAAAATCTCGAACGACAACGAAGTCTCGAACAAAAGTTCAACATGAAACAAATCTTAGATAGTAAATCGACATCAACAAAGCCGCGAATAAAAAGTAAAATTTTGAACAGAATCTCGAACTGGAAGCAAGGTTACGAATAGTGATTTAGAAAACAGGGTATCAAATAGCGAACAAGAAACAGGTATCGAACCCTGATTATGAAACAAATAGAATTTCAATAGGAAGGTTGTGAACAGAAATAATTTCTTGAATAGAACAAGTCTCAAATAGTAAACAAAATCACTTAGGGAATGAGCCAAAATTTTAAAATAGAAAACAAGATCTTCAAACGATGTCTCGAATAGGGGCTGAATCTCAAGCAAGTGTCAAGATAGGAGTGAAGGTTCAAACAATGTTTTGGGACAAGTTTCAAAATAAAATTTCGGGTAGAAATAAAATCTCAAATAGCACATGGTTCAAATAGGAAAATTTCAAATAGAAGCAAAAAAAACAAAGCCATAAATAACAAATTATGAAACAGGGTATCGAATAGTGGATTCCAAACAATTATCGAATTGTGGGTCTGGAACAAGTTTACCGAATAGGAAACAATATCTAGAAATAAGTTTCGAATATCAATCAGGATTTCAAACAAGAAAACGAGAAGTTTCAAGGAATGATCTAGGTGCTAGAAGAAAATTTAAGGAAAGACTGGATTGCTAATCAAGATACATGGTTTTCCCAACCATGCGAAAGAAATCTTCTGTCTTCAGTCTGTCTTCAGTATTCCTCCGGAATCACTTCAATTTCTTCAACTGTCCTGTCGTAGGCTGGTCCTTACGGTAGTACGCCATGTGTTTGCTGATTCTGAAAAGGTGGGTCCCTTTGCTGTAGTCTGATGCTCCTCGTGCTTGTTCTCGGGCAGTGCGATCAACGGTCTCCGGACAATCTTTGACTTGGTGAGTAGGCGATCTGCAGTATAAGCGTAGTCTCCGTCCTTTGTGGCATTCTTCGGGATGATGTCCTGACGACGGCAGAAATTATAAGTGGTCGTCATCTGAATCTGAGTCTGGATCTCCCGCTGGGCTGAAGCGCAGAGCCTCTGATAGAAATATGTCTGCTGGCGTGCTGGCTGTTGAGACCTGCTCCCGATGATACGACTTGCTGGCAATCCTTTATTAAATAAATGTGGACCTGAATCTGCCCCTGATGATGCAGCTGATGACGTGACTGAAGAAGCGTCGACTGAGTGTTGCGACGCTTTGCAGATTCATAATAGCTGCTAACTCTGTCATAAGTCTTCATGTCTCTCCTGGCTTCAGCTTCCCATCTGGTTGTATGTGCTACGAGCTGGATCTCCCGGTTGGTGACTTCAATCTTCAGAGGAGTCGGATTCTCAGGGACTTGAATGATCTTCAGTTGCGACTCCAGGTTCTCGATCTGCTCCTTGATGCAAGATATGTGCTCGGTGTCGGAGAAGTCCAAAGGTCTGGGAGTCTGGAAAGCAGAAGTCTTTTCTGTCTCGAGAAGCGCACCCACAAGTCTGGCTTGGAAAATAATGGCTTTCTCTCTCTCTGGGTGTTAAGAAACTTCTCAAACATCTCCGTCAACTACGTACTACCCATGGGGATAGTAGGGACGACCTGCGGGGTGGGAGCTCGAAACCTCAAGTATAGGTGGATCAACCGTTCCGGTATTGTGTGCTTTTGAACTATCTGTAAAACAGAAAAATGTTAAAATAATCTAGACCTAAATACAACAAGTGTTTATAGAATATCAATATACCTGATATACCTGATATACCCTTATTTCCCGATTTTCCTATACTGTGATCAAGTTTCCCTAGTGTAATCAAGTCCTCCAATAGTACACTAAGACCTAGGTACCATTAGGCTAGACCTGCATGGGCCACCACTAAAAACATGTCACGACCCGCTCCCGAAGATACGAGTCGGACACGCCCAGCCTTTGTCATTAGAATAACAAAGTAAGCTGTACCATTCTAGGGAAACTAACCAGATATCAAGATAAGTATGAAACACAGCATCTATAAATGTATCCCAGAGTAAAGTACAATATCAAAATTTATTACATTCCAGAATGATAGAAATCTACTAGTCTCAATACATGGAAATAACAGGGAAACTAAGGAAATCTCTAGGCTTTTGCAGTCTCTAAGTCATGAGCTGCACCAGCTAGCTCTCCTGCATCAATAGGCTCCTCGCCATAGAATGTATCGCACAAGGCCTCCAACTCACCTACAACTTATCCAGTCAGGAGCGGAGCTAGTATATCCAGAGAAATGAACATGTACATCATGGTATGAATCAAGAAAACATGAATAAATGTAAAGTACAAGACATGAAACTGAATAGGAATACTAAAAGTAAAACAGGAAAACATGGTAAGAGTCCTGAGCATGAAATACAACCTGAACATGAAGTACAACCTGAACATGAAATACAACCATGAAATCCTGAAATACAAACTGAATCCTGACATGTGCAATATTTGAAATACATCTAGATTGTGATCGGCTTGGGTAGATGCAATGAACCTGAAATGGTATGGCTTTGGCCCCGCGTGCACGGTGCGGGACCCAAGCTATTCACATGAGTAGTAACAGGGTTTGATCACATATCTATAGTATTTCCCCTCCCAGACACAATGAAACATGGAACATGAAACCAGACAACATCGTGAACTATCGTGTCATCAAAGAGATACAAGAAAGGATATGAAGACATGAGAAATGAACAAATCAGAGGAGTATACTTGCCTTGCTCTGGGTGATCGAGAAAGGGTGGTAAAGCTGGGAATCCTCCTGTTATGATTATACTTGAGTTAATTACAAGGTATATGAATACAATTCCTACGAGTCTAGTTAACTAATTTCTAAATACTCTTACTCTTATTCATTTCAGTCACCCAGTCAACTTCCTAAAAATTGGTAGTCTTAAAGAGGGAAACTATGAACTAGTATCATTAGGTTATAAAGAAGTTTTATAATTATCTTAGCACTGGTTGAGTAATTAGCTAGTTCTAACAAAGGCTTCTCATAACAAATGATAGGTTTACAGTATTCTTAAAACCCATAATAAGGAACTTAACCCATTGTCTAACAAAGGAACTTCACACTAGATGGTAAAGAAAGGGTCTACTTATACTTTTCTCTTCAATGCTTTCATGTTAAACATATAATTTGCATCTATGTGATCAGTCCTAACATCACTGATACTTAGATTGGATTCAGTCTTCAAAAATAGAACTGATATCTACATTGCAGAAGTGGCTGGCACACTTATTCAGTCCATAGCATTCATGAGGATAGTTCAATATGAAGGACTGAACTCTAGTCATAGGACAACTTCCCTTCCAGTTCTTTACAGTCTTAGGTAAACATCAACTCTTTTAAATCAGGATTGCTACCATATCAGTCTTCAAATGCCTAAAAATATCCTGGAATTGACTCTTCAACCTCAGATAGCATTAATCCTAAACTAACTGATGTACCATCAGCCTAATACACATCCTGTATCAATCCAGGTACCAATTGTGAACATTAAGAACACCAGGGTTGGCAATAAAGGTAATCTGTTTTGACTTAACAGTTAAACCAACATGACTGTTTCAAATTAAAACTTGCATCACAGTCATCTCAATGTAGCAAGTAAAACCTACTGCTCCCCTTGATGCAACTACCATAGTATATCAACTATACTCCACAGCTATATAAAATTGACTCAACATTTATACACACTGGACTGAGAACCCCACCCTTGCCCTGACTGTTTCTAACCCTCCAACTGTACCATGTTACAGGAATAAATCTTGGTGAAAACTTACCAAATACTACTCTCAGTATAATTTACAATGGCTCTCTAAATCGTGTTGTTCCTACTGCAAGACTCTCTTAGTCAAGGAGTCATATCTATCATAGATTGCTCTATAATGTCTAAACAAGGTTCAGAAATCAAACCAACACACTTACTGTTATACAATTCCAGACTAAAATCTTATTGACAGTAGACTAAAGAGGATACCATACTAGTGGTGATATCAGGGTATACATAATCTACTGTTAGCCTTCACTCAATCTCCAACTAAGCTCCGTAATTGCCAACATGCCAAATGCAGTAGAGAGTTAAAATATAATAATGGTACAGTTAACCCCAAACCAGGATAAATTCAAGTATCAATCATGTCCTAAGCACTGATATTTAGGGTGAAAAAGAGCTATAGGATGCCACAATTAAAATCAGTTAGCACCCAACCTATTCGAATCAGGAACCAGTCATTTTTGGAAATCGAGTTGTTAAATAGACTTATTGGGCTTAAACATTATGTTCAGATAATAAGTAATTCAACTTCCTCTATTTAGGAATATAACCTACTAAGAATTTCACTAATCTACAAGGTAAAATGTCTTGGTACCTGGATATTGTAAGTCATAGCTAAGTCCAATACTACCAGTTAGGAAATCAGGTTGCAAAGCTATCATCAATGCTACTCAACTAAATCAACTGACATTAACTTAAACTTTGAGAAAACTTGCCTAAATGAGATACAAATTAGTCATAAATACAACATCCTAAATACGACTATTCATCAGGAATCATTCGATTTACAGAGCTATCTTAATTATCCAGATACTCTGAATAAAGCACTCAACAAGATATATCGACAACAAAAATAGAAAAGACTGATTCAAGAGGGTTACCTGCAAAGTGCCAACCCCTAGTTAGGACTCGACACACTCTCTGTGTCGAACACACGCCTCAAGATCAATCGATCTTGAACTCCCTGAGTCAGCAAAAGAAGAAAAGGAGAACAAGAGTTCCAACTAAATCAACTGACCACCTGATCATCTCAAAAGAATGAATCACTAATTTAGAAAACTTACTTTAACAATCAGATTTGAACAGCTCAATACTCGTCCTTAAAATCTGATGTGATGCCACAAGAACTACAGGAAGATCAATCAAACAGTAGGGGTGCATTGATCCCCAATGATCATTTGAATTTGCTCAACCCAACCTTGTTCAGATCTGATCCACTACTCTTCAATAGATCAGATCTGATCCAAAACAGGGTTCAAAACTCATCTGATCACAAACGAAGGATTTGTTCCTCACCTATTATCTCTAGTTGATGCACAGGGAAGTATTTGATCGAGTTCAACAGGCCTACAGCATTCTATCAGATTCTTAAGAAGAACAGTTTCGATCGAACAATCCTTCGAAAGAGATGGAAATAAAAGATTACGAACAGAAATGAAAACAGGGATTGATCGAGAATCGATTCGATCAAAGAATGGAAATCCTAGATACTCACCAAGAATCGAGCTAACTCTTGGTCGATCGACGAAGAACACTCCTCAACTTGGCTGCTGCTAGGATCTTCAAGACCAAATTCTGCTTCCTCCTCCTGCATCCGCCATGGTTCCTGACTTCGAGCTCAGTTGCTGGGAATTGGAGAGGATGAATCAATTATTGGCACAACTCCAAGGAGAGAGAAGAAGGGTTTAAATAGGTGGTTAAAGTTAGCGTGGGAAAGAGGCAACATTTGGGCGGGAAATCCCTTCTCTCTGACAAATCGGTTAGAAGGAACATAACAGAAATTTGAGATTTTAAAAGAAGAAGGAAGAGCAGAGGAATGAAGTAAAGGCTAACCAATATTAAAAGAACCCATGAGTTCTTTAGAATGAAAATAGCCTTAGGCTTTCCTGCCAGGCCAAAGAAATGGCTTTGGGTTGATTTATGAGAATGGGCTTAGTTAAATGCTAAGAATGGATAGGTTAAAATAAATGTAATACCACACTAGTTAAATAGGCTGAAGAGGAATTGGGCTGATGAGGAATTGCCCAACACAAAAGAATAGAAATAATTACACTACAAGAAAAATGGCTTTTCTTGACGGTTTTTCCCCGTCAAGAAAGACTTTTCTTGACGGTTTTGGATCCGTCATCTAGGCCCCCGTCAAGAAAAGTCGACACTTTTCTTGACGGTTTTTTGTTTGTATCCTTGACGGTTTTAAACCGTCAAGAAACATGCGTTATCTTGACGGTTTTAAACCGTCAATAAAACAAACAAAAAACCGTCAAGAAAAGTGTCGACTTTTCTTGACGGGGGCCTAGATGACGGCTAATAACCGTCAAGAAAAGTCTTTCTTGACGGGGAAAAACCGTCAAGAAATTGTTTTTTGGTGTTTGCAAACCGTCACGAAATGAATTATTTTTTGACGTTTTTGCAACCGTCAAGTTAAAAACCGTCAAGGAATAAAAAAATTTGCCGTTTTACAACCGTCAAGATAAACATAATATATTCCAGAAATCCAATTACCAAATACACATAATTACACAGAATCCAATTCCAGAATCAATATATAATATCACAAGCATCACACAACTATAATACACAATTTTTATATTAAAAAATACGTTGTTCGTACATCCAAACATCCAACAAGTACATCCAACCACAAACACGTTCGTACACCATAAATATCCTAAACATTTATAGGAGTAAATTAACCAAAATATCTCTGAACCCAGAGCAGCATGCAACAAGTACATCCAACAAGTACATCCAAACGTCCAACCACAAACACGTTCGTACACCATATATACATATCCAAAACATATTTACAGGAGTAGATTAACCAAAATATATCTGAACCCAGAGCAGCATTTCCTTTAGGTTAATCTGCAAACAAGGTGAACATAACATTATAAGTCAGCAACACAACTGAAATTCAATCAAATTTTGAATGGACAGAACAATCTAGGGAGGACTCAAATGTTGCAGTAGTTTAAATGTGCAGGAAATCAGTTGGGGAAAAAAATACAGAAATAGAGAGACAGTTCAGTTTAACATTCAATTCCCAATTAACATCAACAACAACCCCCAACCATCTCAGATATCACAGCATAGAAAACAACTAAGGTTAAACCCAGTTGAGTTATAACATTCAGTTCTTACTGAAAACTCAAATTATTTAGCAATTTCAAACCCAGACTAAACCCATATTCCCAGATTTGCAGTTCATAATACCCCCATATACTAGTTAACATAGGATACAATCTCAGATTTATAAAATAGAACCCATTCTCAGGTTGGGGTCATATCTGTCAATACTCAGTCCATTAGAAACCTATGATATCACAAACAAATGCAATGTATAAAACTCCCAATTCTGGAAAAGCACAACTAATATACATAGGTAACAGAAATCAAGCAAAAGTATCATGTTAGTTTTTGAAATCAAGAAAAACATGTGAGTATCAGAACTCTACATCAGAAAACCCAAGTATACATATGAGTCTCAGGCATGGTTGCATGTTACCATATCAATTTACATTTAGCAATCAAGTAAATTTAATGAACATTAAAACTCAGAAATGGTTCAGTTAAGCACTCAGTTTAGCACTCTTAACATATTAAGCAATCCCAACACCAATCTCAGGTTTTAGACATTCATTAAGAACCCAGTTATATTCAACAAATCAAAGACTCCATTTCTCAGTTAACATGTGAACTCAGGTTTCAAGCATACCAAATAAACCCAGTTATATTAAACAAATCAAAGACTCTTGCTATTAAAACCCCATTACTTGTCATGCCACAGGGCTATACCAACCAAGGTTCACAGTATCGGTATCGGACTATTCCTATGAGTATTGGTATCGGCAATATCGGTAGTATCGGCTGTATCGGATCGGAGTATCGGATTTTTTGGTATCAGAAAACAGACAATTATTAATAAATTATTTACATTTAAAAACATATATTTTATACATTTAGGCATAATTTTAAGTATTTTTAGTGTTATTTCTTAGTAGTTTTGAAACTAAATAAAATATTAGTCACCTTACCGATTGGCTTACATACAATAGATTGATTTTCTTCTTTTACATGCTTTTACAACCTTATTATGCTTTAAACCCTTGTTGATTTGTCTTTTTCGTTTAATTTTTCTTTGCCGAATTGTCCGGAAAAGAGACCCTCATTGTCGGTATCGGCCAGTATCGGGTATCGGTCGGTATCGGATCGGGACATGCCAAACCGTATCGGTATCGGCCGTATCGGATCGGTATCGGCCGATACTTTAAACCATGATACTCACTCTCTATTAACACACAGAGAAACACATGACACTCCTGACACTAGCCAACCCTCTACTACAAACACTCGAGACACTACTTCTTCCCATACACTCACTCACACATGCCGTACATCACTTCCTAAGCTCAGACTAAGGGGGTCAAGCCCCTGCCACTGAAGCTCACTCTGCTGCAATATTGGTCAAGGCACTGCCCTCCTACTGCAGACCCATCAAGGCCTGCTCCTTACTGCAACTGGCAGTTCCCCCCCTGCCTGCAGGGGCATAAACCCCATCCATTGACCTGCCTGCACTCCAAGGTTAACTGTTATTCTAACAGAAAGTAGGGAGCAGTCCCCAACTGATAACAACAGTCCCAATTGTTAACTGCTACAGCTATGCTCCATTATCCGAGCCCCCTCTTTATTACATATACTGATACACTAAACTCCAACCCCTTCCTCTACACAACTGATATAATGTCAAGTGTAATTGGTATAAGATTGAGCTATAGCCCTATATCACACAAACGTACTTATATATAGCAGTCCTTATATAAATGTTGTTTCCTAATGGACATGAACTCATCTCCACACTCACAAATACCATAAACTCATTTCACATTCACTGTGGAGTAAGGAACACAGACATACACACACACACACCAAATGCATATAACAGTCCACTCTAATCATATTCTTAAAACAGTCCACCATTTCCCCTCTTAAGAGATGCTCAAAATCTTGTCCATGAAGTAGATAAAGTCCAAAAATTACCTCAACTGATTGCTTAGATTAAGAACTGCGAAACATGATCCATCCACTCCGTACGCACTTCATTGATTTCATCAAATGTGTATACACACTTTTCATTATACTGTTTAAAAATAGGAAGAAAAAATGAAACATAAGTGATAATATATAAATATATTATAAACATACATGTTGATTAAGAAGAACATCACCTTGGGATTAAGCAAGCTTCGATCATATGAGATCTCAGAAAGTAATGATGACGAACTCTACTTAGCAATATGCAAAGTGCAACTACAAAAGTTTTGGAGTAAAATAGAGGATACAAGGAACAAATGCAATATAAAATATTGTAAAAGTCTACCTGGGCTTCAGCATTCGATGACCGTAATCTCGTCCTCAAGCTCTGTTGTTCTTCCTTTCCTGCAATAAGAATGTGAGTGAGAAGGATGAGTGTCTATAAGGAGTATAACTGGACTCACTATTTGATAAAGTAACCAAGGCTTTGATATGAAGTTATTTGATTGATAACTTAAAAATAACATAAATACTGTAAACAATGAGATCCAAGACCCTTAGTAACAGTGTAAACACTGCAAAAGAACATAAACACTGCAAAATTTGTAATCATCATGATGCTCCCGGCTACAACTATTCTTCTTCTTCAGTAAATTAAGATAGCTAACTGGTCTATATATAGTCACATATATTACACAAATGTGGCTACAAAACTTGACTGCCAAGTGCAGTTAACTAAAAATGGCCACAAAGAATATATTATGTTTATCATGAAGTGATACCGACGAACTTACAAAGGACAGGATGTGAGAATCAAGAAGGTTTAGAAGACTTCAAGAAGGTTTAGAAGACTGCAAGCATCAACCACAACCATAGACATTCAGAAACATCATATAATGTGAGTTCAGTAATGTTCTTAACAATGTAACTGTGAAATACACCAAACAGTGACATCAAAGAAAACGTAAAACGAGACGGCCACCGAAATATAAAGGTTAGTTTAAGAAGCTACAGAGACAACAGATAAACGCAATATATCGATCATTTTTAGTAAGTGAATGATCATTTCCGCCACGCCATCAGATTTACTACAAAGATTAAAAATGAGCTAAGATATCAAAGATATTTCCAATCTAGATGAGAAATAAATCGGCATGAATAATGAAATAAACAACTATCACTGCCAGCGCAATAAAATGATACAATTCATCGCGGATTTTTTGAAGAACATTACCAGGCAGATTGACAATAAACAGACAGGTTACTTCTGGTATTCATGGAAAGTTAAAAAGGAAACTAGAACATATACTGATTTAAAGCGCTTATAATAATTACATCGGCCATCAACAGTCCATGCTTCTGTACCTTTTTTTTATAGACATATTTACATAAGGATCATTATATATAGATAACATTAGTCACTGACGACCGCATACATGTACTATCCACTGCAAGTTGCATGTTTAGTTTCCAGATATATAGATAACATTAGTCACATATATTACATATTCAAATCTATAATAAGCTATATTCTCCCAAATTTATAAACTAACAATATAATGGGAAAGTTAAAATACGAATAAAGAATTTAATGGGTGAACAAATTCAAAACAGGAAACTCAGCCAACACTGTTCAGTTATATATTCAAATCTCAGGTCATCAACAAAGTTAAAACTCAGCTTTATAGGAAAACAAACTCAGTCATATCATAACATATGGTTTCATACAAAGGAAAATTAGTTTGTTCATTTAGAGCATTCAGTGAATCAGTTAATAAAGTTCTCAGTCATAAGTTCATTTAGAGCATTCAGTCCTAGCCTATCACCAGTAATATAAATTTAACATTTCAGTTTATCATCAACTAACAAAACAACATGTAAACCTTGTTAAAAACTGGAAGGAATATAATAGGACCTCTAGTCCTGGTGGTTATATAACTACCATCTTATCGCTCCTCCTTACTAGTGTACCTATTGGCTTGTATTGCACTTTTCCAAACCAGCTAAAACATTTTTTTTCTCATCTTGTCCTCAATTGGCGTTGTCTCCAACTTCACATGATTTTTCCCTTAATCTTGTCCTCAACTGCACATGTGAGATACGAAAATATATTATGGGACACGGGCAAATGATTTCACGTGTACATGATGAATGATGATATAGCTTTTGTAGGTGGTCTATCCAAATGAAATTTATCGATCAAATTGGAAAAGTGGGCTAGGTGTTTGCATTTTATAGGGCAGGAAATAAATGAAAAGAAGGGTTAATGTAAATATTCCGCTGCCGGAACTTGAACCCTGGTCTCTCTGGTGAGAGGCGAGTATCCTAACCAACAGAACTACAATGGAATCTTGATATTAACCTATATTTTCACTTTATAACCTATATGATATACAATCAATTTTTAATTGCTCCGAAGACTTATTTTTATACACTGTTAGGATTTTTCAGAATCCAGATGTAGAAGTGGCACTTTGTGTCCATATTAAATAAGCACTGTCGTGCGCAATTCATACAGATTTAGGATAATAAGTGGGACACGGAAGTGATTTGCCGTTTGTGGAGTCTACAAATTCCATGGGAGGTGTGAGGAAATATCATTGAGAACCTTACGAGGATTTTCATACCTTCTACTCTTATTTAATTGTTTATATGAAGAAGAAGATTTGAACTTGATCCGGATTCCTTACAACAAAGGAAGCACGTTCACTCTAAAAGTGTGGCCGTGTCCTGTCGGTCATGTATCGGACTCTCCTCAGACACTCCAAAATACACTAGGACACACCAAAATAGGTGTCGTGTCCGTTTCGCTGTGTTGTGTCGTATCCGCATCCGTGCAACATAGACTACAACCAAAGACAATTTTTTATGGCCAATAACTCATGCACCTTCCTATTTGTATGAGGTGTACTGGCTACACAAGGGATTGCCTGCAGTGTTCTGAATCTGGATTTGGAGAGCATTGACACCAAAGAAAGAGAAAAGAAAAAGGAAAAGAAAAAAGAAAATGGTGTAGAAAAATCAAGATTCAGCTACCTACCAAGCAGATATTTTCATGGTCAGGAATAATATACACCACAAACACACCACCATACATGTCGTACCACAATTCTAGGCTTGAAGAGGGCATCATTCTGTTGAGATTGATGACATCATCAACCCCTAGTCCATTCGAAACTGGAACTGAAACCAATCTGTTACCATTCGAAAACCCAACTCCCAATCAATCGAAAACACCCATTGAACCCACATAAACACCTTGTTAAATTTCTAAGTGTGTTTGTGGGTCAATCACGTGTTGGATTTGCAGAACCTACTGATTAAATTAGGATGATCGAAAAACCCTAAGTTGGCTGACACAAAAAAACCCTAAGTTGACACAAAAATCGAATTGTAGAGAGAAGAAATGAAAGATATTATACCGCATGGTGAAGATCGAAGTTGCCGCATGGTGAAAACGTCGGGGACGTCGTGTAGGCCGTCGAAGAGAGGGTTTTCTCGAGGGAGAGGGGACGTTGCGTAGGACGTTGGGTAGGCCGCCGAGGAGAGGGTTTTCTCGATGGAGAGGGGACGTCGTGTAGGCCGCCGAGGAGAGGGGACGTCGCGTAGGACGTCGTATAGGCCGTCGAGGAGAGGGGACGTCGCGTTGGACGTCGTGAAGGTCGCCGAGGAGTGGGTTTTACTGTTTGGAGGGAGAGGGAAGAGGCCGGAGGGATGGAGGTTGATTTCTCATGGAGGAAGAGGGCGGAGGGAGGCTTTTCGAAGTGGAGGAAGAGGTCGGAGGGAGCGATTTCTCGAGGAAGAGGCCGGAGGGAGAGATTTCTCGAGGAAGAGGTCGGCTGGGGAGAGAGGGTTTTCGAAGTGGAGGGGGGGTTTTGTTATGTGCGAAGGGTTTTTTCAGATCTGCTCTATTTGGTGCGAAACCGTCAACAAATTAATATTTTTAAAAGAAATTACGATAATGGCAGCTGAAATAGCCGCGGGAATTTTCCCGCACAGACTTTAGTTGACGGTTATTATCAAAACGTCAATAAATAGATTTGTATTTCTTGACGGTTTCACTAAAACCGTCAACTATTATGGTATAAATTTGCTAAATTAACACAAAACGTGTGTTTCCTTGACGTATGTCTAAAACCGTCAAGGTTACCCATTTTAATGACGGTTTTCCACGACCGTCAATAAATAAACCGTCAAGAAAAGCCATTTTTCTTGTAGTGTTAATTTGGCTTAGAAAACTACTAGAGATTAATTTGCAAAAAGGTTAATAAAAATAAAACAATAAAATGGGAAGTGGGGTTACAAATCTCTCCCCCTTGAAAAATTTCACCCTCGAAATTCAGAAGTAATCCAAAATCGACTCACGAAACACCCCGAATTATTTCTGGAAATTCAAAATACAAGAATACAATCAGGTGAACAATGTAGGGTAGCGCTCTCGCATCTCATCCTCGCGCTCCCTTGTGGACTCTCCCGGAGAGTGGTGTCTCCACATGACGCGGACAAGAGGAATGGTCTGGTTCCGCAGTCGCTTCTCCCTCCGGTCCAGGATCTCTACTGGCTGCTCCTCGTAGGTCAATCTCGGGCCCACCTCCAGCTCGGAATAGTCCACCACATGGCTAGGATCTGGAATGTAGCGTTGGAGCTGAGACACATGGAAAACATCGTGTACTCCCTCCAAGCTAGCTGGAAGTGCTAGTCGATATGCCACCTAGCCAATCCGTGCCATCACGTCGAAAGGTCCGATGAATCTCGGACTGAGCTTCCCGTCTCTGCCGAATCTGATGACGCCTCTAGTCGGTGAAATCTTCAGGAATACTCTATCTCCAACCGTGAACTCAAGTGGCTGTCTGCTGCTGTCCGCCCAATGCTTCTGCCGATCCTGTGCAATCCTGAGACTTGAGGCCAAGTACACACAAGAAGTTGAAATAATACGATCTAACAATGATCAAGAATTAAAATAGGCACGAATGGAATGAAGTTTCGATTACGACTAAGAGGAGCAAAATCATGAAGACACAAACTATTAAGCACGATAAAAAATCGATAGTTTAACACAAGTGGACCAGGACAAGATAGGAAAAACATGGTCAAATAGACATGATTTAAGATTGAAGTTTAGACAAGACACAACGAAGTACGGAATCACAATCTGGTAATATACAATTTTGAGGAATTCTATGATCTAACGATAAAATGCTAGAAAATTGTTTTAGCAAGGGTTGACTGAGGAGACGTACGCAATACTCAGGAATTACAGTATCAAATCAGGATGAACGTGCAAGGATATGTGATTCTCGAAAACCAATAATTATATAAAAAGGGACATAGTTTTCATGGTGTCCGGGAACATATAGCTATTTGAAATCACTTTGCCTAGAATTCCTACCCCGCCAGTATATATCTGACTGCAGTGGACTTTCGGCTCCGTGACTCAAATAACAATATGTCACCGAATAATCTGTCAACCTTATCCATTTTCCAACATTCATTGACGAATCAACCCAAGAGATCAAGGTATGAAGAATATGAAAAGTCTCGACAATACTCGAAAACCTATGATTGTCTGAAATCACTTCAACTTAAAGTTTCTACCTCTCCAGTGCGCTACTGGCTGCAGTGAACCCTCAGTCTCCATAATACAGCTAATGGCTGCAGCGCGCAACTGTCATGCCATAGTAGGTCATCGAATAGCCTCTCAACTTTATCCCTAGGAATTTCAAAAGAGTTTCAAGGAGTTCAAAATGAGTTTCAGTAGTCCAAGTCACGAAAATGGTAAGGTTACCTGTCTGTTAGAATACAAGGGTTTATTAGGTACTATGAAGCAACACGGAATCAAATCAAGGGTAGTGAGTACAAAAGGGCAACCAGGGAGATTTAAAATTTCAGACAGGGAGCAGAGTTTCAAATTATAACGGAATTTCAACTGATATCTGAAATGGTAACGAGATTCCGTATAGGGAACGTAATCCCAAATAACGAAGTCGCGAAGGTTGCATAGAAGCAATGTATTAGATAGAAGGCAAAGTCTCGAAATAAGGACCAAAAACTTTGTACATAAAATATAACAAAATCTCGAACGACAACGAAGTCTCGAACAAAAGTTCAACAGGAAACAAATCTTAGATAGTAAATCGACATCAACAAAGCCGCGAATAAAAAGTGAAATTTTGAACAGAATCTCGAACTGGAAGCAAGGTTACGAATAGTGATTTAGAAAACAGGGTATCAAATAGCGAACAAGAAACAGGTATCGAACCCTGATTATGAAACAAATAGAATTTCAATAGGAAGGTTGTGAACAGAAATAATTTCTTGAATAGAACAAGTCTCAAATAGTAAACAAAATCTCATAGGGAATGTGCCAAAATTTAAAAATAGAAAACAAGATCTTCAAACGATGTCTCGAATAGGGGCTGAATCTCAAGCAAGTATCAAGATAGGAGTGAAGGTTCAAACAATGTTTTGATTTGGGACAAGTTTCAAAATAAAATTTCGGGTAGAAATAAAATCTCAAATAGCACATGGTTCAAATAGGAAAATTTCAAATAGAAGCAAAAAAAAAAACAAAGCCATAAATAACGAATTATGAAACAGGGTATCGAATAGTGGATTCCAAACAATTATCGAATTGTGGGTCTGGAACAAGTTTACCGAATAGGAAACAATATCTAGAAATAAGTTTCGAATATCAATCAGGATTTCAAACAAGAAACGAGAAGTTTCAAGGAATGATCTAGGTGCTAGACGAAAATTTAAGGAAAGACTGGATTGCTAATCAAGATACATGGTTTTCCCCACCATGCGAAAGAAATCTTCTGTCTTCAGTCTGTCTTCAGTATTCCTCCGAAATCACTTCAATTTCTTCAACTGTCCTGTCGTAGGCTGGTCCTTGCGGTAGTGCTCCATGTGTTTGCTGATTCTGAAAAGGTGGGTCCCTTTGCTGTAGTCCGATGCTCCTCGTGCTTGTTCTCGGGCAGTACGATCAACGGTCTCCGGACAATCTTTGACTTGGTGAGTAGGCGATCCGCAGTATAAGCGTAGTCTCCGTCCTTTGTGGCATTCTTCGTGGTGATGTCCTGACGACGGCAGAAATTATAAGTGGTCGTCATCTGAATCTGAGTCTGGATCTCCCGCTGGGCTGAAGCGCAGAGCCTCTGATAGAAATATGTCTGCTGGCATGCTGGCTGTTGAGACCTACTCCCGATGATACGACTTGCTGGCAATCCTTTATTAAATAAATGTCGACCTGAATCTGCCCCTGATGATGCAGCTGATGACATGACTGAAGAAGCGCCGACTGAATGTTGCGATGCTTTGTGGATTCATAATAGCTGCTAACTCCGTCATAAGTCTTCATGTCTCTCCTGGCTTCAGCTTCCCATCTGGTTGTATGTGCTACGAGCTGGATCTTCCGGTTGGTGACTTCAATCTTCAGAGGAGTCGGATTCTCAGGGACTTGAATGATCTTCAGTTGCGACTCCAGGTTCTCGATCTGCTCCTTGATGTAAGATATGTGCTCGGTGTCGGAGAAGTCCAAAGGTCTGGGAGTCTGGAAAGCAGAAGTCTTTTCTGGTTCGAGAAGCGCACCCACAAGTCTGGCTTAGAAAATAATGGCTTGCTCTCTCTCTCTGGGTGTCAAAAAACTTCTCAAACATCTCCGTCAACTACGTACTACCCATGGGGATAGTAGGGACGACCTGCGGGGTGGGAGCTCGGAACCTCAAGTATAGGTGGATCAACCGTTCCGGTATTGCGTGCTTTTGAACTATCTGTAAAACAGAAAACTGTTAAAATAACCTAGACCTAAATACAATAAGTGTTTATTGAATATCAATATACCTGATATACCTGATATACCCTTATTTCCCGATTTTCCTATGCTGTGATCAAGTTTTCCTAGTGTAATCAAGTCCCCCAATAGTACACTAAGACCTAGGTACCATTAGGCTAGACCTGCATGAGCCACCACTAAAAACATGTCACGACCCGCTCCCGAATAACCGGATACGAGTCGGACACGCCCAGCCTTTGTCATTAGAATAACAAAGTAAGCTGTACCGTTCTAGGGAAACTAACCAGATATCAAGATAAGTATGAAACACAACATCTATAAATGTATCCTAGAGTAAAATACAATATCAGAATTTATTACATTCCAGAATGATAGAAATCTACTAGTCTCAATACATGGAAATAATAGGAAAACTAAGGAAATCTCTAGGCTTCTGCAGTCTCTAAGTCATGAGCTGCACCAGCTAGCTCTCATGCATCAATAGGCTCCTCGCCATAGAATGTATCGCACAAGGCCTCCAACTCACCTGCAACTTATCCAGTCAGGAGCGGAGCTAGTATATCCAGAGAAATGAACATGTACATCATGGTATGAATCAAGAAAACATGAATAAATGTAAAGTACAAGACATGAAACTGAATAGAAATACTGAAAGTAAAACAAGGAAACATGATAAGAGTCCTGAGCATGAAATACAACCTGAACATGAAGTACAACCTGAACATGAAATACAACCATAAAATCCTGAAATACAAACTGAATCCTGACATATGCAATATTTGAAATACATCTAGATTGTGATCGGCTTGGGTAGATGCAATGAACCTGAAATGGTACGGCTTTGGCCCCGCATGCACGGTACGGGACCCAAGCTATTCACATGAGTAGTAACAGGGTTTGATCACATATCTATAGTATTTCCCCTCCCAGACACAATGAAACATGGAACATGAAACCAGACAATATCGTGAACTATCGTGTCATCAAAGAGATACAAGAAAGGATATGAAGACATGAGAAATGAACAAATCAGAAGAGTATACTTGCCTTGCTCTGGGTGATCGAGAAAGGGTGGTAAAGCTGGGAATCCTCCTGTTATGATTACACATGAGTTAATTACAAGGTATATGAATACAATTCCTATGAGTCTAGTTAACTAATTTCTAAATACTCTTACTCTTATTCATTTCAGTCACCCAGTCAACTTCCTAAAAATTGGTAGTCTCAAAGAGGGAAACTATGAACTAGTATCATTAGGTTATAAAGAAGTTTTATAATTATCTTAGCACTGGTTGAGTAATTAGCTAGTTCTAACAAAGGCTTCTCATAACAAATGATAGGTTTACACTATTCTTAAAACCCATAATAAGGAACTTAACCCATTGTCTAACAAAGGAACTTCACATTAGATGGTAAAGAAAAGGTCTACTTATACTCTTCTCTTCAATGCTTTCATGTTAAACATATAATTTGCATCTATGTGATCAGTCCTAACATCACTGATACTTAGATTGGATTCAGTCTTCAAAAGTAGAACTGATCATATCTACATTGTAAAAGTGGCTGGCACTCTTATTCAGTCCATAGCATTCATGAGGATAGTTCAATATGCAGGACTGAACTCTAGTTATAGGACAACTTCCCTTCCAGTTCTTTACAGTCTTAGGTAAACATCAACTCTCCTAAATCAGGATTGCTACCATATCAGTCTTCAAATGCCTAAAAATATCCTGGAATTGACTCTTCAACCTCAGATAGCATTAATCCTAAACTAACTGATGTACCATCAGCCTAATACACATCCTGTATCAATCCAGGTACCAATTGTGAACGTTAAGAACACCAGGGTTGGCAATAAAGGTAATCTGTTTTGACTTAACAGTTAAACCAACATGACTGTTTCAAATTAAAACTTGCATCACAGTCATCAAAATGTAGCAAGTGAAACCTACTGCTCCCCTTGATGCAACTACCATAGTATATCAACTATACTCCACAGCTATATAAAATTGACTCAATATTCATACATACTGGACTGAGAACCCCACCCTTGCCTTGACTGTTTCTAACCCTCCAACTGTACCATGTTACAGGAATAAATCTTGGTGAAAACTTACCAAATACTACTCTCAGTATAATTTACAATGGATCTCTAAATCGTGTTGTTCCTACTGCAAGACTCTCTTAGTCAAGGAGTCATATCTATCATAGATTGCTCTATAATGTCTAAACAAGGTTCAGAAATCAAACCAACACACTTACTGTTATACAATTCCAGACTAAAATCTTATTGACAGTAGACTAAAGAGGATACCATACTAGTGGTGATATCAGGGTATACGTAATCTACTGTTAGCCTTCACTCAATCTCCAACTAAGCTCCGTAATTGCTAACATGCCAAATACAGTAGAGAGTTAAAATGTAATATTGGTACAGTTAACCCCAAACCAGGATAAATTCAAGTATCAATCATGTCCTAAGCACTGATATTTAGGGTGAACAAGAGCTATAGGATGCCACAATTAAAATCAGTTAACACCCAACCTATTCGAATCAGGAACCAGTCCTTTCTGGAAATCGAGTTGTTAAATAAACTTATTGGGCTTAAACATTATGTTCAGATAATAAGTAATTCAACTTCCTCTATTTAGGAATATAACCTACTAAGAATTACACTAATCTACAGGGTAAAATGTCTTGGTACCTGGCTATTGTAAGTCATAACTAAGTCCAATACTACCAGTTAGGAAATCAGGTTGCAAAGCTATCATCAATGCTACTCAACTAAATCAACTGACATTAACTTAAACTTTGAGAAAACTTGCCTACATGAGATACAAATTAGTCATAAATACAACATCCTAAATACGACTATTCATCAGGAATCATTCGATTTACAGAGCTATCTTAATTATCCAGATACTCTGAATAAAGCACTCAACAAGATATATCGACAATAAAAATAGAAAAGATTGATTCAAGAGGGTTACCTGCAAAGTGCCAACCCCTAGTTAGGACTCGACACACTCTCTGTGTCGAACACACGCCTCAAGATCAATCGATCTTGAACTCCCTGAGTCAGCAAAAGAAGAAAAGGAGAACAAGAGTTCCAACTAAATCAACTGACCACCTAATCATCTCAAAAGAATGAATCACTAATTTAGAAAACTTACTTTAATAATCAGATTTGAACAGCTCAATACTCGTCCTTAAAATTTGATGTGATGCCACAAGAACTACAGGAAGATCAATCAAACAGTAAGGGTGCATTGATCCCCAATGATCATTTGAATTTGCTCAACCCAACCTTGTTCAGATCTGATCCACTACTCTTCAATAGATCAGATCTGATCCAAAACAGGGTTCAAAACTCATCTGATCACAAACGAAGGATTTGTTCCTCACCTATTATCTCTGGTTGATGCACAGGGAAGTATTTGATCGAGTCCAACAGGCCTACAGCATTCCATCAGATTCTTAAGAAGAACAGTTTCGATCGAACAATCCTTCGAAAGAGATGGAAACAAAAGATTACGAACAGAAATGAAAACAGGGATTGATCGAGAATCGATTCGATCAAAGAATGGAAATCCTAGATACTCACCAAGAACCGAGCTAACTCTTGGTCGATCGACGAAGAACACTCCTCAACTTGGCTGCTGCTAGGATCTTCAAGACCAAATTCTGCTTCCTCCTCCTGCATCCGCCATGGTTCCTGACTTCGAGCTCAGTTGCTGGGAATTGGAGAGGATGAATCAATTATTGGCACAACTCCAAGGAGAGAGAAGAAGGGTTTAAATATGTGGTTAAAGTTAGCGTGAGAAAGAGGCAACGTTTGGGCGAGAAATCCCTTCTCTCTGACAAATCGGTTAGAAGGAACAGAACAGAAATTTGATATTTTAAAATAAGAAGGAAGAGTAGAGAAATGAAGTAAAGGCTAACCAATATTAAAAGAACCCATGAGTTCTTTAGAATGAAAATGGCCTTAGGCTTTTTTGCCAGGCCAAAGAAATGGCTTTGGGCTGATTTATGAGAATGGGCTTAGTTAAATGCTAAGAATGGATAGGTTAAAATAAATGTCATACCACACTAGTTAAATAGGCTGAGGAGGAATTGGGCTGAGGAGGAATTGCCCAACACAAAAGAATAGAAATAATTAATTTGGCTTACAAAACTACTAGAGATTAATTTGCAAAACAGATTAATAAAAATAAAAAAATATACAATAAAATGGGAAGTAGGGTTACAGCGGTACAATGCTGCCACCACACCCTCTCCGACCTCACCATCGCATCCACCACTTCCTCCTTTCCACACTAAAACTCTGCAACCACGGAGACCCGACCAGCCCGACCGAACCTCGGCCAAACACACCCCATCGCCACCAGCACCTGACCCCCTTGTTGTCTCCTCCTTCCCCACACAACTGTCACTGCCGGATCCCGGCCCCTAAATCTGGTAGCACCGTAGGCGATGCCGCCACCGTCATCATCATCACCGCCGCAACCGTGAACCTCCGTCTACCCGCCACAACGACCACCTCAGCCAAAAGTAACAAACAAACAAAACCACAGACCCAACACAACCACCCATAGCGGCCACCACCGTGGCATACCCGCACCCATTCCACCGCCACCAAAGCAACAACACCACCACCAAAATTTGGCCACACCGCCGCCACCATCCCAAAGGAAAAGATAAAGAAAATAGCAAACCCTTAACTATCCCCGTCAGGCCGCCACTCTCGTGCCGTCGCGACGAGCACGGTGCTCGTACACCACCTCCCCGGCCTAGTCGCACCTAGCCAGCCGCCTTCACCAATCGTCTTCGTACCGGCGCAGCCTCCCAACGAGCGTAGACTCACGCCGCAGCTTGACCCCCTCCTGTCGATGCCCGGCCAAGCCCAGCCCCCGAACCCCTCTCCGTCGGCGTGCCCTAGCCGCCCGAGCGCCTCCCCTTTCCTTTCCCTCCGCCGCCGCGTGCACCCAACCCCCATGCACCGCCCGAACCTTCTTCTCAGCTATTCCCTACCGTCGCAGCTCCTCCTCTCGCCGGAGACCACCGATTCGCTCACCACTTCTCACTCCGACTCCCTCTCTCCCTCGCGCTTACTCTCTCTCCCTCGCACTTACTCCCTCCTTTCTCTTTTTCTAAATTTGAAGAACAGCAGCAGTCAATTGACTGCTGCATTGTGTTTTTTATAATTGTTTTGTTGCTGATTGTTTTTTTGTGTTTGGTAATTTTTAATTATTTTCTTCCTTTTTTAGTAATTATTATTATTATTATTATTATTTGAGGGAATATATTATTGGTCCTGGCCTACATGATTAAATAGATTATATTTTGTTTTTACTTTATTTTTCTATATAAAGTATAGTTATTGACTTAAAAATATTATTATAATAATTTAGTTTTACCTAAACAAATAAATCCTACTTTGATAAAACAAGAGTCTTTAGCCCCAAAACATTTTCTAGATTTTTTTTATATTCTTTTAAAAAATATTTTTGAGTAATAAAATTTTATATACCAAAATAATAGAATAATTTCTAGTCTTTTATTTTACAAAAAAGTATATATATAGCTTTCTACCTAAAAAGTATACTTTTACAAACTTAGAGTTTTTAGCCACAAATGATTTTCTTGACTTTAAGCATTTTTCAATAACTATTTAGACTCAAACTAGTTTTCGATTATTATAAATAGTTTTCTAAATTGGTATATATATTATTTCCTTCGATTTCCTCCAGTCCGTGACTAAATCCTCTTATTCCTGTTCTGTCACCAAATCCGTACTACCTTATGTCCACCCTAACTAAATTGACCCTTCTGGACCCAATGGAACTGTCTGTACCACCATCCGAGGTCACTTTGTATAATTGTTACACCGAAGTCGCAGTTCGTGCCACCTTGATCATTGCAGTACACCAGGCGTCCTACCAGGCAAGACACCTTGCCTTTACTGTTTAATTTCTTGCTCAATACCATGCATATTTTATTTCTTATAAGTTGTTCTTTCAAAACCGTATGTAGTTGCAAATTATTATACTTTAGTTTTCTTTATACATTTGGCCGAGAGTTAAGGGACCACCTTTGTTTGTGCCGCATTCATTAGCCGACACCTGTGTGCCACGATGTCACGTGTCTCATATAGATTCGAACTTGCGTACCGACCGTACATCGGTGCGTACAGGACGAGCGTTAGGATATAAATGCTAATATAATTGCCGAGAAGACTTAGCGGTTATTAGAAATATCGTGGTGTGGATTCAACACGAGTAGTGCATGGGGAGGGGAAGACAGTTATTAGGCGCAGGGGCTTTCATATATTTACTTTTCTCTAGCTGCCATTTGTGACTCAGCCGAGAGCTAGTGCGCCGTGCACTTATTTACTTTTCTCTAGATGCCACTAGTGTCTCGGTTGAAACACAAATATGCCGTACATTTACTTTCCTCTAGCTGCCGTTAGTGACTCACCCAAGAGCTAGTGGTCGTGCATTTATTTTCCTCTAGATGTCGCTTAGCTCTCACCCGAGTGCAACTGTGCCGTGTATTTACTTTTCTCTAGATGCCACTAGTGCCTTGGTTGAAACGCTAACGCGCCGTGTTTCAAGTCTCGAGAGCCCTTGTGTGGAACATTATCTTCAAAGTACATTTTCACATAGAATGGTTAAGGACCTTTATTTGTGTAGTCACATATACTTTTCCGTTGAGCTTTATTTATTCAGTTATTGGCATGATATTATGTGTCTTGTTACGTCCCTCTGAGGACCTGGTTATCTCGCTAGGTGTGTGCTCTTGTCTTTTGCAGGTGTTCTAGCCGTGGCCATGATCATCTCTATTTCTCCGAGGATGATTGCACTTGATCGTCTTCGCTTCGCTCGCCAAAAATCATTCTTTTGTATATCATGTATTTCTTTTTATAGTTGGTAGTGGATTTGTCTCCGCCCAACTACATATACCAATGACAATTCATAGTTAATTATATAATATCTTTTATTCCTTTATTTGTGGATGAGATTAGTTAGCCTTGGTTTTACTATATTTACAGCTTATGTATGCATATGAGACCCATGTACTTCGTATGTATGCAGCTGGCATGATTACGTTCCTAGTCCTATGTATATTGGGACTGGGGCGTTACACAACATCTGAACAAGGTTCAGGGTATCATTAATCAGCTATCTGCGATGAATATGGTAATTGATGATGAGCTTCTGGCCCTACTGCTTTTGTGTTCTCTGTCGAAAAGTTGGGAGACGTTGGTGGTGTCGGTGAGCAACTCCGCACCGGATGGAGTTGTCATGATGGTGGCAGTCAAAAGTAGCTTGTTGAATGAGGAGGTTCGGCGTAAGCAAGTTAAATCTGTTGGCCCATTGGTCATGGTCAAACCTGATTTTAATAATTGATCAAACTCTGTCTCGATATACGGATGTTTACTCAAAGACGTTTTGGACACTGATCAAGATCGGATATCTACTCAGTTCAAGACCGAAGCTATGTTTGCCACTCGAGTCTGTATTTCTTTATGCAACGTAATTTTTACTTTTATTGAGTCTTGGAATACATTGTACATCGAGTCGTACTGACAAATAGGCTATCCAAAATCGTTTTAGAAAATGACCTATGTTTTGAAAAATATATTTTATTTACAAAAGCTTCTGAAGGATTTTAAAAAGCCCAAAAATTATTTTTAAAATAACCTGACCAACCCTGTCACGACCCGCTCCAGATTCATCGGACACGAGTCGGACACGCCCAGCCTACGTTGGATGACGCAACGTAGTAAGCTGTACAATACTAAGAAAAACTCTAAGGTACAGGTTAATATAAAAATCAACACAACATCTATAACGTCCCATACAAATCTCCTCAATCATCCAAGTCTTTTACAATGTTATCCGGAGACAGATCCGGTAAAATAAAATACAATAATGAATTAAAATAAAAAGTACAATATCTAAAAAACAAATAAAATAAATTCTATAATATCCATGACGTCCCAATACTCAAGGCCTCAAGCTCATCTGCAACGTATCCTGTCAGGAAGAGAGCAAAGTACAACCCCGACAAGAAGCACTAAATAATGTAAACTGAAATGCATGAGAAAGAACCACTATATGAACTATGGTACAAGACAGAAATATGAAACTGTGGTGCATGAATAATGATGAACTATAGTACCAGATCCTGAATAATGAACTAGACTATCAGTGTAATATGCATTTGAAATAACTACCAGAGTATGTGACCGGCTGGGGTAGTACAGGATACAAGAGCACATGAATAATGGTACGACTTAGAGTCCCACGTGCACGATGTGAGACCTAAGCTATTAGTCAATGCCTAGCTAATATAGGATTGGTCACATATCTGTAGTATTTTCCCACCCCAATGTACAAGTAAAAAATACTGAACAATGAACAATGAACGGTAAACAATGAACAATGAACAATCGTGTGTACAATGTGTCAATATGAGAACATGAAGCAAGACAGAAATACAGAGTAAAGGGTTCGAGTCGGTGTACTTGGCTTGTTCTGGAATATCAGTAATAGGAAGGTAGAAATCTATGGGTCCTCCTGGGAATACAAGTTGGGTTAGGTTCTAAATCGCTTGCCAACAGTTTAGCTAATCTGGCTATCTTTAACTAACTATTCTTAAACTAGCTATGCAATATTACCAATCGAAAATATATTAACTAGTAAGGAACATAACATTATTTAATTAATTACCATACTAAATAAAAGAAGGTTGCATCTATATAGAAAAATATGCTACAAATATTCTAGCACAACAAAATATACTAATTAGATAAATATATATTACTTTCTAGTAAACATTTTTAAAATAAGCATACTAAATTATTGTCATAAATATTACTATAACAACTTTTGTATTAAATAAATAAAGTAAATAAATAATACTAATTAAATATACACTAACCAACTAATATTAGCAAGAAAAATATTTTAGTAATCTAAAAATATAGCTAGAATATAATTACCTATTTATATATTACAAATAATAATATACACATATATAGTTATACATATGATACTTGTCAATATATGTAATATATTATATTCAACAAATTGATAACAATATGTACACTACTGTACATAACGTAGTGTGCTAACAAACTTACCCCTTCAAATTGTGAAGGGTCAATAACGACTCTTCAATTCTTGAAGAGACACACGCAAATGACCCCTCGGTTTTGAAGAGTCAATGCTAACACATAATCACACATATACGAAAGAAGAAAAATAAGTGGAGACCATGACAGCTCTCTTTCCATTCGATGGAGAGGCAGCAGCCATTCCAACGAAGAATGGAAGATAGGAAGAAAAGAGGAGAAAGGGGAGAACCTCACCGGGGTTTCGGTCGGGTGCGAGCGCTCGGGGCGGCGCTCCGGAGCTCGGCGAGGCAGATCCGGGCTCGACGAAGCCACGGCGAGGCGGTGGATGGTGGCAACCAACTCGAAGGGCAGCGCGCCACACGAGGAGGCACGGTCGGCTCCAACTAGCTCTGTGAACTTCGGGACGGCTCGAGAAGACAGCGTTCCCCGACGCTGTGGTGGCGTGGCGGTGACCAAATCGAGTCTCCAAGGTTCTGATCGACTCGAACTGGAGGAGTCCGTGTCCGATCTGGACACGGCAGTGCTGAGTCTCCTTCTTCAGCGAGTCGGGATGGAATCCGACGAACTTTATGGCGAGGTGGCGATGGCGGTGTCAACAAGGAAGACGACGGCTCTTCGGTTCCCGAAAGGTCGGCTCGAACTTTGAAGGGGTGTACGGTTTACGAGGCGACGACACGTCTCTCGAGAAGACGACTCAGTCTTCGAGAGGATGGCGTGACAGTCGAGGCGGCACGAGGATCAAAGAGGCGCGCTCGTCCATCGATGAGGCAGGCAGAGACGTCGGGGTTCCTTGGCTTCGGCAGTAGGCGGTCTCGATCGGCCGTCGGCGGCTCTCCGATCTGGTGACGAGGAAGCTCCGTTACTGATGTGGTGGAGCTCGGCTTCCCAGTGAAGTCGAAGCGGTGGCATCTCGGCTCGGTCGACGGTGCGCCAACGATCGATGGTGAGCAGTGTCCGATCTGGACACAGAGTGAGGTGGTGAGAACTTTAGTGGACCTCCGGCGAGAGTGCGGCAAACTCGTGATGGTTGTTGGTGGTGCACGATGGCGCTCGCGATGGTGCGTCGCCGGAACAGCAAGACAATGGTGATGGGATTGTGATGTATTGTCAGAAATTATATTGGAAACTATGGACTGACCATTGGGGACTGTGCTGTCAGAAATACTATTTATAATAAAATAATTTGTGTGTGTGTCCACAGAGATAGTGGCAGTGTAGGTAAATACCCATAGATCTTGGGGCATGGATTAGAATTAGTAACAGATCCATAACTAACTAACAGAATTTGTTATTCTCTAACTAATTGCAGTTAATTAATTAACTATCAGCAGTTACTAATAACTAAAAACAGTTATTTCCATAATTAATAGTTTAGCTAAATAGCAATAACTAATTAATTAATTCACTAAAAGAATTAGTTAACAACTTCCTGCCAACTAATAGGTCAACATAGTTTTTTTTCTTCTTAATTAAAGATTAATAGGTAATTATGGAAAATAGTTAATTATATAATCCTCTCTAGCAATTACAAGACATGCTCCCTGCCACTAAAATAAAATTTATCGATTTTAACTAATAAATAAATATGCAGAATTATGCCATACCAACAACTTGACTATATAAAAATTTATCATTTCTAGAGAATATTTAGAAAATTTAAAAAAATATTAGTTAAATAACTATCCAACAAAATTAGTTTTTTCACAAGAAAAACAATACTAAACCTAAAAAAGAAATTAGAAAAATCTCCAAACTTTTACCAAAATTGATTCAGGGAGTTACAAATCTACCCCCTTACAAAAATTTCGTTCTCGAAATTTCAAATGGCGCAATAAACTATTAAGATTTACTAAATACAAAAATTTGTAAATACTTAAAATTAGCAAAACATAGGATCACAAAATCACAATTTCTAGAAAAAAATTTAGGCACAATAAATCTTAAACATGAGAAAAGTCAAAATTATGCATAGTATAAATAACAGCAAAGTGTCATAGTCATAAACTTATAATTTATCTCCATTGAAAATCATTTAGGCATAAATAGCATGACTAATGACTAAAATACAAATCGTTTAAGCATGATTCAGCAAAAAATTGGTCAAAATTATTTAGGCTTGATGTAATTACAACTATTAAGGTCATAAGTGCTAAAATATAATAATTAGAGGGATGTTGCGACTAAGAACAAGTAAATGATTTTGAAAATTTGGACTTCACTGGAAATCAATCTTTAGCAAAATCAGATTCTAGTAATATCAAAATTTTAAATCATTTTGGAAAAAACCATTCAGGAGTCAAAATCATATAAGCATGTTCATAGTCATAATATGTTCTAGGAAAATCAAGAGAAATTTCTATAGGAATCCTAGGGTAACAAAATGATTTCTGAAAATTGGATCAACTGCTTACGACATTCAAATAAAATAAAAAAATTAAAACAAATCAAGATAATTTCTAGTAAATCACCATTGGCGATAAAAGATCAAGCATGATATATAACACAGATATAGTCTCAATAGTATCCGAAAACTATACATATTCAAAATCATTTTATCTAGAGTTCCCGCCTCGCCAGTGTAGTGTACATCTGACTGCAGTAAACCTTTGGCTCAATGATTCAAATAATAATAAATTACCGAATATTTCTATCAACTTATCCATGCTATCGGAACAACTCAAGAATTTAAAATTTTATGATTTAGGACATAGTCTCAATAATATCCGAGAACCCATGAATACCTGAAATTATTTTGACTTAGAGCTCCTGCCTTGCCAGTGCGCAGCTGGCTACAGTGAACCCGCGGTCTCCATAATCCAAGTAAATGACTGCAGTGCGCATCTGCCACGTCATAGAAGGTCATTGAATACACTTTCAACTTTGTCTATAGAAATTTCAAAGAAGTTTATAAAAAGTCAAAATTATGATAGAAAGTGATGTATCTGCTCTTTAGAAAACATTTTGAGTTTTATAAGAAAACAAACAGTAAGAAAAAGTGACTACAAAAACAAATCTCAATAGGAAATAAAATCTCGAATAAGGAAAATTTGGAAAAATTCTACGTGTTAAGAGAAAATCTAAGGACATATCAAATATTAGTAATCAGACAATTATACTAGCAAAATGTATATAGGAAATGACCTCAGAAGTTTCGAGTGCAATAAAATTGATAACCTCAGTATTGCGTGTCTAAACCACCCTGTAAAACAAAAAATTGATTAGATAGGTCTAACTATAGGATAGTAAGCAAACTTGGTAAAACTATACCCATAACTATTTTCCACGGATCCTATGTTGTGATGAGTTTTTCTTAGCTTCGCTGGTCCTCCAATAGCACTTTATAGCCTAAGTTCCATTAGGATAGACCTGCATGGGTCACCAAAAAAATATGTCACGACCCGCTCTCGAATAATCGGACACGAGTCGGACACGCTCAGCCTACGTTGGATGACGCAACACAATAAGCTGTACAATACTAAGGAAAACTCTAAGGTACACGGTAATATAAAAATCAATACAGTATCTATAACGTCCCATACAAATCTCCTCAACCATCCAAGTCTTTAACAATGTTATCCGGAGACAGATCCGGTAAAATAAAATACAATAATGAATTAAAATACAAAGTACAATATGCAGAAAAACAAATAAAATAAATTATATAATATCCATGACGTCCTAATACTCAAGGCCTCAAGCTCACCTGCAACGTATCCTGTCAGGAAGAGAGCAAAGTACAACCCCGACAAAAAGCACTAAATATTGTGAACTGAAATGCATGAGAAAGAACCACAATATGAACTATGGTACAAAACAGGAATATAAAACTGTGGTACGTGAATAATGATGAACTATAGTACCAGATCCAGAACAATGAACTAGACTATCAGTGTAATATACATTTGAAATAACTACCAGAGTATGTGATCGGCTGGGGTAGTACAGGATACAAGAGCACATGAATAATGGTACGGCTTAGAGTCCTACGTACACGATATGAGAACTAAGCTATTAGTCAATGCCTAGCTAATATACACTACCAGAATATGTCGAATTAGCGACGTTCACAAACGTCGCTAAACCCTGTTAAAACGTCGCTAAATTTTTTAATGACGTTTCTAGCGACGTTATTTAAACGACAAAAAAAAGCGTGTCGCTAATCGAAAAAATGTCACAAAACGTAGCTATGGCGACGTTAATTAGCGACGTTGTTAACGTCGCTAATTAGCGACATTATTTGCGACGTTCTTACGTGGTCGCTAATTAGCGACGTAATTTGCGATGTTATTTTGTGGTCGCCGCTTAGCGACGTTTTGGCGACGATGTGCTGACATCAGATTCGGTGCCACGTGTTGCCACGTTAGCAATTTAGTGACATTTTTAGCGACATTCATTAACGTTGCTAACATTTAGCGATGCTTATTAACGTCGCTAAAAACGTCGCTAAGTTAAAAAAATATAAAAAAACTGTCACGACCCGCACCCGCTTTTCGGACGAAAATCAATGGTACGGAAAGCAATGAAGTATAATCGAGAGCAAATATTGAGTTTTCAAGGACGTGAAAAATTTCTAGGAGAATTTTTAAGGCAGAGTGGATTGAGATTTCTAAGGTTTAGTCATAGTCGCAGGCTCGTATCAGTACAGTTACGTAACCGATACGATATGCTCTGACATTTATTAATGTCGCTAACATTTAGCGACGCTTATTAACGTCGCTAAAAACGTCGCTAAGTTAAAAAAATAAAAAAATAGAATCCAGAATGCAAATGGAGCTGGAGCCTGAGCCAAAATACAGAATCCAAAATACAAAATATAGAATCCAATCCCTGGGTTCGTCGACCCCCTCGGTGGAACACTCAACACCGGCACGCACAATATATTCCAGAATATACAAAAAATATAAAAAAAATTAATATCCTCAACGAACAAAGTCAATAATATCCTTAACGAACAAAGTTAATATCCTCAAATACGTACAAAGTCAATCGCCTTAACGAAAAAAGTCAATATCCCCAAATACGTACAAAGTAAAAAATATAGTATAAAGTACGAAAATACAAAAACAAAACTAATGGTCGCCTGGAGCTGGAGCTAGACCCGGAGCTGGAGGAGGAGCGCCACCAGATGACTGTTGTCGCAACGCCAAGATCGTCTGATACTCCTCCGGTGACAACAGGTGGACGAGCTTATCCTCCCGTTTACCGTCGGATGTAGACGATGCTCCTGGTGTACCAGCAGACGGTCGCTCCGTAGCCATCTCCTGAAACTGCTGTATCTGCTCGACCAATCACTGTGTAGCCTCCTGCGTAGAGTGCGTCATTTGTCGCAGCGCCTCAGTAGTTGTCACGCCCCGATCCCGCAGAGTCCTTGTCCTCGCTTCGGGCTCTTTGGGACCGTTCGTCCTCGCTAAGGCGTGATGCCGTGCAAGCCTAAGTTGCGCTTGCACAAGGCCAAGACCTGAAATAAGACAAGATAGACAAGTTTGACAATACACAGCGGAACGTATCGCAGATAATTGAAGCAGCAGCGGATATATTTCAGAATACAAGTATTGAACACAATGGTAACAAGAACATTTCTCTTTATTGATTTCATTTGAACAGATTACAAGCTCTCGATTCTCTCTGATACAATATTATATTCTCTCAGAACTTTACAGATTACAATGATCCCGTTCCCATACATTACATCCTTTTATATACAAAACCAAACTCTTGCACAGATGTCATCTCTTGGCATCTCTTCTGATTTCTGGCTCCTGAGGATGAGGCACGGGCTATCGCTTCGGGCTATCCTTCTCGATGCATGGTGCACCTGCATGCAGACTGATGATGGGTCAGTATATCAGCATACTGGTGAATGTGTGAACAAAGAAGCTACATTTTTCTGAAACGATCACTGTTCATTTAGTGAGAAAATATTATCTTGTGATGTGATCTTGCTACTCTTTACCTAGATTCATTTCATGAATGCATTAGTCAGTTTACATTCTTTTGAAAACACATCTTTTGAAAAGCCACAATCATTTCCATCTTAGCCGCTGTGCCTCCCACGGGTTCAGCTCGTCGCTAACCGCTGTGACTCGCATGGGTTCAGCTCGTCGCTAGCCGCTGTGACTCTTTTGGGTTCAGCTCGTCACTAACCGCTGTGACTCGCATGGGTTCAGCTCGTCGCTAGCCGCTGTGACTCTCTAGGGTTCAGCTCGTCACTAAGTGGATTCCCCAATGCGCATGCGATATCAAATGAATCATGCATCAATCGAGCAATTCATAAACAATTTCATCTTCTTTTCAGGCAGGAAACAGTTCTCTTTCTTAGCAGACAAAGTACGGATTCTCTTTTAAGCATACTCAAGATTCCTGTCTTGTTATTAACAAAGCATTCAATCAAAAACTCTGATTCTTATTAGGTGCAAGCGAATCATAAAATGAGTCTTTGTCCACTCACCCAGATTAATCGTCTTCTGTTGCAGAGCCAGCAATTCGATCTTTCTGTTTATCTAGTGCCTTCGCGGAGCGGGGCATTACATAATTACCCACCGAAAAGAAGTTTCGTCCTCAAAACTTAAGGAGAAACTTACGATATCCTTAGCAGCGATAGTCCTCATCCTTCGCCATTATAAAATATTTACGGACTTATTGTATGGAACGTTCATCTCATTATTGATATCGAGTAGGCAAAGGAATTTCGATCAGAAGACATGTACAAATTCAATTGAATCAAAATTGGCCAGAGGATCGTGTTGCTCTGATACCACTCTGTCACGCCCCGATCCCGCAGAGTCCTTTTCGTCCTCGCTTCGGGCTCTTTGGGACCGTTCGTCCTCGCTAAGGCGTGATGCCGTGCAAGCCTAAGTTGCGCTTGCACAAGGCCAAGACCTGAAATAAGACAAGATAGACAAGTTTGACAATACGCAGCGGAACGTATCGCAGATAATTGAAGCAGCAGCGGACATATTTCAGAATACAAGTATTGAACACAATGGTAACAAAAACATTTCTCTTTATTGATTTCATTTGAACAGATTACAAGCTCTCGATTCTCTCTGATACAATATTACATTCTCTCAGAACTTTACAGATTACAATGATCCCGTTCCCATACATTACATCCTTTTATATACAAAACCAAACTCTTGCACAGATGTCATCTCTTGGCATCTCTTCTGATTTCTGGCTCCTGAGGATGAGGCACGGGCTATCGCTTCGGGCTATCCTTCTCGATGCATGGTGCACCTGCATGCAGACTGATGATGGGTCAGTATATCAGCATACTGGTGAATGTGTGAACAAAGAAGCTACATTTTTCTGAAACGATCACTGTTCATTTAGTGAGAAAACATTATCTTGTGATGTGATCTTGCTACTCTTTACCTAGATTCATTTCATGAATGCATTAGTCAGTTTACATTCTTTTGAAAACACATCTTTTGAAAAGCCACAATCATTTCCATCTTAGCCGCTGTGCCTCCCACGGGTTCAGCTCGTCGCTAACCGCTGTGACTCGCATGGGTTCAGCTCGTCGCTAGCCGCTGTGACTCTCTGTGACTCTCTTGGGTTTAGCTCGTCACTAACCGTTGTGACTCGCATGGGTTCAGCTCGTCGCTAGCCGCTGTGACTCTCTAGGGTTCAGCTCGTCACTAAGTGGATTCTCCAATGCGCATGCGATATCAAATGAATCATGCATCAATCGAGCAATTCATAAACAATTCCATCTTCTTTTCAGGCAGGAAACAGTTCTCTTTCTTAGCAGACAAAGTGCGGATTCTCTTTTAAGCATACTCAAGATTCCTGTCTTGTTATTAACAAAGCATTCAATCAAAAACTCTAATTCTTATTAGGTGCAAGCGAATCATAAAATGAGTCTTTGTCCACTCACCCAGATTAATCGTCTTCTGTTGCAGAGCCAGCAATCCGATCTTTCTGTTTATCTAGTGCCTTCGGGGAGCGGGGCATTACAGTAGTCTCCTCAAGCCTCTCAAAGCGTGAGATGAGCGCATAATCATATGTATGTGGCGCATCGACACTCTGCTGGTGGAGGAGCGACTCCTCAATCTGTGCGGGGTCGGGCACACTAGTGGCGGTCGTAGAGGCATGTGACGCAATGAAGGCACCATAGGAGCCCGTACCATAGTACGTACCCCTATGCATGCCACCAACAACCCTTATCCACAGCTCGTCATCTGACTGAGCTACGGTGGCCGGGGGCTGCTGGGAAGTGCTAGCACCAGCTCCCTCTGACCGTGTCGGCCCGGTCTCCCTAAGCCTCAAAAACTCGACCTAGAAATAACATCTATATTAATTCTCTACGTAACTAAAAATTAATATTAATGAACTAGCATTAAGTAAAACTTCAAAAACTCGGCCTAGAAATAACATCTATATGAATTCTCTACATAACTAAAAATTAATATTAATGAACTAGCATTAAGTAAAACTTACGTAGGTGTCCTGGGCCTTGTCGTCAACGAACCGCTCCCCCTTCGTGTGCGTGGCAAGGAACAAGGTCAACATATTCGGGTCTTCTCCCGATTCAACCTGTTACAAAATTATTATATGATTTGTCAGTTAAGTTGAAAAAAATATATTACTATAAAGTATTAATTATGGGTATACGGTGAGATATGTACCATATGAGTGAAGAAATCCATGATGGACAGTGACCTACCACACCACTGCGACCCCGCCTGTCGTGCTCTTTTAGACTTCGCGGACTTCTCCTTGCAGGTTCCCTCATAGAATCTCCTCTTCATTGTCGCCCAGTCGGCGACAGAGATCCAACCTTGAATAGGCTCTCCCAGGCGCTCGCGATCCTTTTGGTCGAGGATCGTGTCCCTAATGAGCTTGCTGGCGATGCTGGAAAAAATAGACTCGACAGCAACGGTGCGGTGGGAAGGGAAG
Organism: Iris pallida; assembly: GCA_029216955.1. NCBI lineage: Eukaryota > Viridiplantae > Streptophyta > Magnoliopsida > Asparagales > Iridaceae > Iris > Iris pallida. The sequence goes on along the minus strand of JANAVB010000197.1, from coordinate 278,249 downwards.
AAGTAAGTCCGCTGAAAAAATTATAAAAGTACGTAAGTTATAACATTACATACTAAATGTTAAAAGGAAATAAACTTTTACGTACCGAGAAGTGCTCAAACCAGAAGGCCTTCTTGTTGGCCGGGACATCCCTCCAGTTGATCCAGGGCCCACCGTAGTTCTGTCGCAGGAATGTACCCAGCGACCGGTGTACGGAGGAGGAATAATACCTATAAAATAGAAATTAAAATTTATTAAACAAGTTTATAAGAAATTTAAACAAACTAAATGCAACAATATTTTTACTTACCGCCTGGTCCGAGTACAGGCCCAAATCTCTAACCTCAGATCCCCCTCCGGGCGACATGGAGGATCTATCTCAAATGGGAGCTGCAGCCTGCCCCTGCCCCCCTGTCCCTACCCCTGCCCCCCTGTCCCTACCCCTGCCCCTGCCTGCAGCCTACCCCTCGGCCTCGCCCTCGCCCTCGGCATGGGCCTCGCCATCGCCCTCGGCGTGGGCCTCGGCCTGCTCCTCAGTAGTGGGGTCGGCCTCTGGAATACTCGACGGTAATGGCTACGTAGAAGAAGAATGCCCTATTCTGGAACTGCTAGAGCCGGGTATGGAGACACTGCCGACGACTAGACCACTAGTGTATACTGGAGTGCGGGGGGATGACGAGTCGGTAGGAGGAGTGGTAGATGGAGACTGTCGGCCTCGTCGACTCCCACCAGCACCGGAACCAAAGGATCCACGTTGAGCCATATCTGAAAAAATACAGAAGTAAACCATACTACATCTGGAAAAAATAAAAGTAAACCATACTACATCTGAAAAATAACAAAAGTAAACCATATTACATCTGAAAATTAAACATATTCAATCCTCTTCTAAAAATTTATCTTGTTCCGAGCTCTTCCTCTTCCTCTTCACTTCTATAAACTTCCTCTTCCTCTTCTGATACTTCTACCTCTTCCAATTGATGAAACATGTCATGAGGAACTTCCGTTGAGTCTACATCGATAATATTTGTAATAAGAGGTAGTTCGTCTTCCTGATAAGCTATCTCGTCGACATCGAAGGTATTCCGAGCTTTAGTCTTATAGACTGCCCACCAATCTGATCTCCCAGCTCCTTATTTTGGATAGCTGGTAAAGTAAACTAGCTGAGCCTGGCTTGCTAGAATAAACGGCTCATAAGCTTGATATCGACGGTGATAATTTATGTCAACAAGACCATGTTTGTCAACTCTCCAACCTCGACCTTAGATCGGATCAAACCAGTCACATCTGAACAAGACGATCTTACAAGGTTCTATAGCATAATTGTATGTCAGATCCACATTCTCCTGTAAGATGCCAAAGAAGTCATTGCTTGGGTCGACGTCTTTGTAGTTGGAAGATTTTATGCACAAACAACTATTCTTCGTAGAATCCAAATCCAAGAAGTCGTCTCTTATTCGAGCATTTGTTGACTTGAAACTGAAGCCATTTATGCAGTAACTTGGCCAGGTCTTTACTTGATAAATTGTTCCCTTGGCTAGAGTTTTAATATACTTAAGGATTGCCTCCGGACGATCAACCTAAATACCAAATAAACGATGCTAACTTAATTATTCTGTGCAAGTATATACATACAAAAAAAGTAAATTGTGAAGATATCCGTACATATGCTCTCAACCAAAAAGGAAAATGAAGTCTCATTTGCTGTTCTACTTCCTCCTCGGTTGCGTACGGATTGTTGGACGTTACCTCATCCTTAAACATGCTGAAAAGCAACGAAGCATAGGTATATTAGTTATATTGAGAAGCAATGAAGCACGCGAAATAATTTTACTTACCTCTCTAGCTTGTCTACTTCTTCGTTGTCGCAGTCGAGCAATACATATAATATTGCAGCGCAAACCTCGTCGTCATTTAGATATCTTTTTTTTATTTTACCAGATGGTTTTCCGTAGGGAGTAAATACTTTCAGCTTTGCTTCAATACCAACTTCATAGCCGTCGTCATTTCTGGGAGCTCTTGTTCTGTTTGTAGCAATATGAGGCTAAAAATACAAGGAACAGAAGTTTAAAATCTCCTCAAGGACATATGCTTCACAAATAGAACCCTCCACCCGTGCCTTATTTTTCATCTTCCTCTTGAGGTGGTTCAACTGTCGCTCGAACGGGTATATCCAATGATAACCGACAGGTCCAGCAACAAGAGCCTCATGGATAAGATGAATCGACAAATGCTCTATTGAGTCAAAGAATGCAGGAGGAAAAACTCTCTTAAGTTTGCAAAGTGTTACCACAATGTCCTTCTCTTGCTTCTCTAAACGATCGATGAGCAACTTGCAAGAACAAAGATCTCTGAAGAATATGCTAGCTCTGTTAATGGATCCCAGACTACCGACGGTAATAATTTTCGAAATGTAATAGGAATTAACCTCTCCATGAATACGTGGCAATCGTGGCTCTTTATTCCGGTCAGTTTACATTCCTTTATGTCGACATATCTTCTTTGATTGGAGACGTATCCATCCAAAAATTTCAAGTCCTGGATCCATCTACAAAGTCTCACTTTGTCCTCCTTATCCAGCAAGTAGATTGCCTTAGGCCGCAAAAGCTTTCCCTTCCCATTGTCTATCATGTGCAATGTAGGGCGTCTGCATATTTCGGCTAAGTCCAATCTAGCCGTCTGATTGTCTTTTATCTTTTACTTGACGTCCATTATAGTATTAATTATGTTATCAAACACGTTCTTCTCGATATACATGACGTCAAGGTTATGTCTAATCAGATTTGTGCTCCAATATGGCAGATCCCAGAATATACTCCTTTTGGTCTAATTATGTTCTTCGCCAAATCCCTCGCAATGACTGCTCGTTGTAGGATCTTCAATAGCACTTGGGATTCTTTTTACTTGCTCCTATGTGTCTTCTCTGGACCACATTGGCGGTGGATCGTCCTTCTTCATAGCTCCGGCACGGAAAGCAGTTCTGTTTCTATGGTACGGATGGTCTTTCGCCAAGAACTGCCGGTGACAATCAAAGAAGCATGACTTTCCTCCGTGTCTCAAACGAAAAGCCTTAGTGCGGTCCATGCAATACGGATATGAAATTCGTCCATGAGTGCTACATCCAGATAACATTCCATAAGTCGAAAAGTTGTTGATTGTCCATATTAGTGCTGCCCGTATCTGAAAGTTCTATTTTTTGGAGTATCATACGTGTACGCCCCTGTTTCCCATAACTGCTTCAGCTCATCTATCAACGGCTGTAAATACACGTCGATGTTCCTCTTCGGGTTGTTCGGACTGGGGATGATAATAGTTAAGAATATGTAAGGTGTCTTCATGCACATCTAAGGTGGTAGGTTTTACGGAGTGAGGATTACCGGCCAACATGAATATTGGGAGCCTGAAAGACCAAATGAGGTGAAACCATCAGAGCAGAGTGTAGAAGCATAAAATAAACTTCATAGACCAAGTCAAAGAAGTTAAGAACTTTACGCAAAGTCAGACTCTATGCAAGGCTCATTAAAAGACTCTATTAAGTCAGACTGCATTTAATGTGCGTCAGTCTTTTACATGAGAGCCATTCTCAGCTTTTACGCGGAAGACAGGCTGTCCACATCGCATTTAATGCACGTGATACTGTTATGACAGAATGATTTTCTGACAGCAAATTACACAGAAGCCGAGAAGATTTTTTTACACCAAATCCAACACTTGTCGTTTAGCGTGCAGATGGGCTACTTTACGCTCAAGAGACTGTTTCTTTTATGTATGAAAGTTATTCGAGTTTTTACGCTCAAGGCTTTCGTGTGCGTAGAGTTTATTTGAGCTAATTATACGCTCAAGGCTACTTTTCAGCCACTTTACGCAGGAAGTCTATTTTGGGATATTTTACGCCCAGTCTGCTACTTTACGTAGGAAGTTTATTTTGGGTTATTTTTACGCTCAATATTTTCTGGCTATGTGTGAGAACGTGGTCTGCATACGTGGCTTTCATGCCACACTTATCGATGAACGTGTGTACGTGCTCTTCCCATATTGCTAAAGTTGTGGGACACGTGTCACCATGCGTAGAGACCAAAACTCTACATGGGACACGTGTCATCACGCGTAGAGGTTGATTTTCAATCATGGGTGACAGTTACTTGCGTAGAGACCCAATTATGTTGCTTTTTACGCACAGAGGGTCTAGTCTATAAATAGACTTATTTTTAACACAAGAAGAAATCAAGAGAGATAGACAGAGAAGGAGATTCTGTGAAAACTCATACTTCCAGAGTGATATTCCCAGAAGCATTTCTTCAACTTTTTTCTCAAGAACAGGGTGAAGCAAAGCAGGAAAGCATTCGACTGTGCCATCAGTACCGTTGTGTCGATACCTTTCTGGTGACTTAGTTCTTCTGATTGTTCATCCTCTTCAAGCAGTTCTCTTCATCATCATCGTGTGGTCCAAGGAACAAAGTGATCTCTCTCAGATCAGACTTCCATAGCAATACTTCCCAGAAACAATTTGTACTTTTGTACTTTTTTTTGTTTTCTTTCAAAAGCCAATTTTAGGCATTTTGTTAAGTAAAACAAAATAGCGACTCTGCTGGGGATGACTTTCTCCTCTGACGAGAAAGCAATTGCTCAATATAATAATGTATCGGTCAGATCGACAAAGAAGACTCTGGTTGTTCAATTCGACCAGACTGCTTACGAAGAAATGCTCCGAACTGGGGGTAGTACTCGCTGCTCTAATGTTCAAAAATCGCGAAAGGTGCGAAAATTTTGGATTTCTAAGTCCAAAGCATCCTCGGATTTCCCTGTTGTCTCTGAAGGCAAGGGAATTCTTCCCACTCCTGTTGTGGAGGCTCCCATCTGTGACGAGGCAGTCTCTACTTCAGTGTTGTACCTTGGACGTAAAAATCAGTCTCCCATCTGTGACGTGGTAGACACCCAAGTTAGGAATCCGGTGCACACCACCAAACCACTGTGCCTTTCCAGCCGCGGCGACCACCCAGCAGCACCGTCAACACCAACCCGACACCCACCATCCTCGGCGCCCACACGCGTCACCATCACCACCAGTATGTCGTCTCACAGACGACTGTAGTACCTCGCTGTCGTCTCTTCCCTCGACATCGGCCAAACACCCATCGCCACCACCATAACCATGACCACCACCCTCTACATGGACGTAGAAATCAGTCTCCCTTTTTGGATGTAAAAAGCAGTGGCGCGCCGGAGAAACTGTATTCCTAACTTATTTTACCTTGATCTACTAATATATGGATTATCTTTATTTCATGCTTTAGCTTGGTCATTTATTTTGTGCGTTATTCATGAACTCCCACTTTCTATTTTAAATTTTTTTGTCCTTTACCGTGGCTTGGATAATTGGAACACAACACTAGACTTTTCCATCCAACAAATTTCATATGCAAGACCTAGACGAGCACACCTTCATGTAGATATATCATGTCCCACTAAAACACTTCCCTTTGTGCTCTATTTGCTTGACACGACTTTCGAGTTGAAAGGACTAAACTGAATTCTTTACCATTAAACTAATATATTTTCTAGCTGCGGATAAGACTCCACCTTGACTGATTCTTTCCACCCGATGTGTGATTGTGTTTTATCTGACTCCTTAAAATGCTTGACTTGTGCTTTACCTTGATTGCCTGACCCATTGACCCCTTTACCCCACTAGTTCAATTCTTGTAAGTTGGGTAGAATACCTCACTACCTAACAAACATTTTCCTGGTGAACCATATAGATGAGTTCATTTATACTACTAATTTGAGGATCTTGAACTAATTAATTTCCTTCATCATCCACTGCTTATATTTTGACTATCTTATGTTACTATTATAGTCTAGTTTTGCAAGCTTACTCTCTATCGAGCTTGTTCGTGACATATGTTAATTGTGGACGCCCACTAATATATTGTCTAAATCAGAACCGACGTATTATGGTCTGATCAACCATAGTGCACTTGGTTCACTTTTCATATATCATACTACGTGGACGGAGACATAGTTAAACTTGCCCCTAGAGTCTCCTCCGTGATTACCTTGGCAATTCTCTTGGAATTATACAACCGCCTTTGAATCACATATTGGCATTCGAAAACATCTCCTTTGGACTCTTGTTGGCTTTTGTCTTTTAACTATTCTAGACAAAGCTTGTGATTGATAGATAGACCAAACCATTCTCCTATGACCATGATATTTGTATATACTTGGGGATAGTTAACCACAGACCAACCAATATGACTATCCCCGTCTTGAGCTACTTGTCTTTTTCCTCGACCCTAGATTCAACTTTTATAACCTTTTTGAAATTTGAAGATGATTCAACTCTAAACCTAGACGACCCTACTCTATCGAGGAACCATAATTTCTACGTCCCCAAATTATTCTTTTTGATTAATCCATTCCTTACTATACTCTGAATTCATGCAATCCTTGCCTTAGTTAGCGATCCTCGATCAATATCATACCTATGACTTATCTTTCTTTCGCCGTTATTGAAATCACGAATTAAAACGTCATTTTCGCCTAATGATTGAAAGTATTCCCTTATCAACATACTGTTGTACCCTCCATGCCCTCGTCACTTCTAAATTTCGAGGATGAAATTCTTGTAAGTTGGGTAGGATGTAAACCCCCTAAATTTCTACTTTAATTATATATATATTTTTATAAATTGAGTATTTAAATTTCTTACTTGGTATTGTATGTCACATAGTCGTATTATATGTCGCGTACGAAATTGTCATATTGGACGTAGCAGATGAGTTCGCAATTTTCGTATGTCTCGACGAGTGCGAATATGTGCGAGGTACATATTTTTGTAAAATATTTTATTGGAGATTTTATAGAAGAATTTTAGTTTCAAAATAATACATGATAAATGTTGTAAAAATGTCACATCGAGATGTGCCACAACTTATATTTTATTGTAATATAAGTAGTAATTTAGAAAACTATTATTTTATATAAATATATTATTTGTGTGCAAGTGACATGAAATTTATTTCTGATGTTACGAAAACAAGTAAATTATTTTATTACAAAATATTATTCCAAATATTTAAACATTTATCTTAATTTTCAAAATTTATTTAATATTATATTTTATTATTTATTAAAATGGTATTTGAAATATTGTTGACTTAATATTTAATAAATTATTATGATTTAAATTAGAAAAGATTTTATTGACCTTTAATTTAAATAGCTTTTAAATTAAAGATAAGTTTTATCAATATTAAATTGGATTTGATAAATTAATTTTAAATCGATTTGAACTAATATGGAATTTATCTATGGGAGAATTTGAATCCTCCCAATCATTATCCAACTGGGAATTCCCACCTCCTATAAAAGGAGTGGTACTCCTCCATAATTCTCAACCACAATTTCTATCCTATTGTGCATCGTGTCCGTGCCTCCCATCCACTATAATCCCTACCAATACAAATACATTATCGGGGCCGACAAATCCGGACCTCCATCCCCGTCGTGTCAAACACCCTCGATACGACGTAACCTATCTCCTACTCCTCCCTGTCGTTCTCGCACACTACCAAACCATTGTGCCTTTCCGGCCGCGGCGACCATCCAGCAGCACTGTCAACACCAACCAGGCACCCACCATCCTCAGCGCCCACACGCGTCACCATCACCACCAGCATGCCGCCTCACAGGCGACTGCAGTACCTCGCCGTCGTCTCTTCCCTCGACATCAGCCAAACACCCATCGCCACCACCATAACCATGACCACCACCCAGGCCAATCCGGCCACCCCCAATACACAACGCCTCCGGCCATCCACCGCTCATCTACATCATCGACTCCAAATTCCCAAATCACAAAACCTAAAACCGACTCACCTCCGCCGCGCCGGCGAGCGCCGGGCCGACCCCAGCGATAGTCTCCTCTATCAGGTGGCCGACCTCCTCCGCGTCAACCATCGCTCGGCCAGGCGAGATCTGCCATCGATTGAGCACGGGGCTTCCCCTCCATGGCCGGCCGTCCCCATGACGTGCAGGCCAGCCCGCTCTCACCGCCGTCTTCCGCCCTCATCTGGCCGCGTGGGCGAGTACCCCGTACCACCGCCACCTCCCCAGCGGCATGCGCGTGAACTTCCATCCAGTTCCCCAAAGCCGCCGGTGGGCCAACGCCGAGCTCCGCCGCTTCCGCCATCCCGGCCGTCGCCTTCATCCCAGGTAGCCGCGCCATTACCGGCGCCGCCTCCTCCCAATCGGAGCCGCGACGCCTTCCACTGGCCACGCCCCTCTCCGATCTCCGCTACGGATCCGTCACGCCAAGCCCGATCTGCCCCTTCTCCCACGGCCAGCGTCGACTTGTCGCGCCGACGCTTCTCCGGCGCGCCACTGCTGGTAACCCTCTTCTCCACTTCTCTCCTTCTTCCCTTTTTCTTATTTCAATTATTTCTAAAGTGAAGGCCAACAGCACGTGGTAGTGTTGTCTATTTAAGTAGTTATTATTATTATTATTATTATTATTATTATTATTATTATTATTATTGTTATTATCATTATCATTTTTATTCTTATGGTTACTAGTATCATTAGCTATATTAAATTTATGTTGTTAGTTATAAAAATATATATAAGTAAAAGAATTTTATGCAATAAATATTTTACTAGTATAATTTTTAAAGTGGTTTTTCCTAAAAACAAAAGTTTCTGAATAAGTGTTTACAGTTGAGCAAAAACTAAAAAGTTAGTTTTAAACCTTAAAAATTAAATTATAATTTTTGCCCAAAATAATTTTACTAGATTTTTAATATTTTATATATATTTTACTAACAAAAAGATATAATTATATACAAAAGATTTTCTAGTCTCCTCTAAATATTTACTCTAGACAATTAAAAATCTTGTGTTCAAATATTTTCAAAATATATATAGTACGATTACTTTCTCAAGAAATTCTTTCCAATCCTTTTCCTTGGTCACGACTGATCCTCGTTCCTATTTTCATGCAATTTTGGACCCTTACACACCGAACATGGCTATTGGACAATCAAAACTTGTCGGATTATTGCACCACACCAGGCGACATTCCAGGCAAGATACCTTGTCTTTACTGCTTAAATTTCTGCTCAATATCATGCATGTTTTGTTTATTTTCAAGTTGTTTCTTTCTAAATTATATGTAGATGCAAATTACTATATTTTATGTAATTGGCTTACAGTTAAGTAACTACCATCAAATTTAGTGTGTCTCATTGACTTGTCACGATTGTACACGAGTTATGTGTGAGAGTTATGAGTATCATGTAGTGGTCAGTGTTGGCTGATCACCCGTGAGCATGCGTAGGAATAACTGTCAATAGATGCATGTTAGAAGACTTGACAGTTATCTATTATAAACCCGTATTGTGGAAACGACACATGTTGGTGTGTCATGATTACGACACACGTATAGTATCATTGGGGGAAGGGGACAGCTACTAGCGTAGGGGCTATATTTATTTTTACACATATTTTGGGCCGATAGTGACTCGGATGAGCACTACTTACTGCCCCGGGCCGATAGTGTCTCGTATGAGCGCTACTTGACGGCCACTCTTTATTACTTGCTTGCGTGAATCTATTGCAGCCCCCTGCGTAGAACGTTGTCCTCAAAGTGCATATCACATAGAATGGTTAGGAACCTTACTCATGCATATTTTTTATTGAGCTTTTATTATTCAGTTTATTGACATGATATTATGTGTCTTGTTACGTCCCTCTGAAGACCTGGTGATCTCTCCAGGTGTGTGTTTCATGTTTTCCTACAGGTGCTCTAGCTAAGGCCATGACTTACGCTCTATTCTTCGAGGATGATTGTACTTCGATCGTCTTCGCTTTGCTCGCCAAAATCATTCTTTTATCATATATTTCTTTTCACTGTTGGTAGTAGATTTGTCTCCGCCCAACTACATGTATCAATAACAATTCATAGATTATATGATATCTTTTATTTTTATATTTTGTGTGGATGAGATTAGTTATGGTTCTACTACATTTTACAGCTTACGTATACTTATTATACGGCTGGCATGTCTACGTTCTTAGTCCTACGTATTTTGGGACTGGGACATTACACTTTCCGAGTTTCATTGATGATTTTTGGTTTTCCATGAGGAATTTGAAGAGTTAGTTTGGTTATATATATAGGGGCTGGTCCTTATACTTATTTTTCACTTCTGTACTTCGATGGCACCTAAGAAGAAGGAGATGGTGTCACGCCCCAGAACCAGAATACTGGAGAGCGGGGGCGAACATAGCCAGCTACGTATAATAAAATGGAATCTACCTCACTATACGGTCACGGCTGTCTAGATATATGGGGGTTTAACTACAAGTCATCAGTCTCCTATGGTCATGAACAAGCCTAGTGTCTCAATCACAAGCAAGCAAATAAATCTTACAAGATGTAAGATCACCAAATATATAATAGTAAGGCGTCCCAAACATTACATATTCAGCTGATCATGAAGCTAGTCGTTACAAAATGTGAGGACTAGCAAGAGTTTAGTCATACATAATCAACCCTAGGATCTGTCAATCATGTTACAGTCCGTAGGCAGACAGTACAATCGAGCTAAACACGTGCTCGTCGGCTAAACGCCTCAAAAGAATATTTTTACAATAGAGTGGGAGAGCCAAAATAAACCTACTCTTTGCTAGGATTCCTTCTAGTGGTCACCATCTGGCTGGAAAGTCGGTAGATCCTCTGGAGCTGCTCCGAAATCTGGCCATACAAAACCAGCTGGGTCAGACCCCAGAAAGAGCAAGTGCCACAAAGGAGGCTTCACTTAGGAACTAAAACCAGCAATCAGCACAAGAATATAATTAAATAATAAAAGACGATAATTAAGGAAAAGCATGACAGGTGATATACGATGAGATAACCATGGGACTATTCAGATAACCAGGTTACAACCCGTAAACCAAACAAGGACCGGGGTTGTAATCCTTCGTCTGAACAGAACTTGGTTTCTCCCACCATTTATCGGCAAGATAAAATAAGAAATCGGGTCAGCTAACAATCTTGTACAGGATCAAGACAAGACTAGACTGATTGAACTCCATCCAATATTTCACGGCCAAGCAATAAGTATGGCTTGATACTTTAACTAACTAGGATTATCACAGGCCTAGTTACTAGCAAGATGTAGCGAGATTCTTCCGCAGCCACAAGCCCTGCAGACCATCCAGGTTATCCAGGTCGAATATTAGTACAATAAGGGTGCAACACATGACAGTGTGCTGGAAATATGCCCTACTCGACGGCTGGCTACAGATCCCAAGTGGGGCGCCCAGATAACAGGATTGCCTATAGCTGGGGAATCTCTTCATGACTACTAGATTATTCTAGTTATTAGCCTTAGTCAATTCAGTAGGTACCCCTGACCGTGGTACTCAGGGGTCCCCGTCCTAAACATGATGCATGACAAGACGGGTTCATTTGTACAAGTACAATCGTCCACGATGTCCAGGTCATTTCATACTTGTCATGTCAGGTTAGCCGTCGCAACAGCATTTCGAGATATATCATGTCAGGTTTACTTGTCAAGAGTGCGCCACGGCGGCCCACTATCAAAAATTATTATGTCAAGTTTACTTGTCAGGAGTGCACCACGGCGGGTCACTATCATGTCACGTCATTGTCAAAAGTGCACCACAACGGGTCACCATCGTGTCAGAGAACATATTAAAATTTATGGCACAAGCATACAAGTGGTAATTAAATATTAGCAGGGGATAGGGCCGTGGAGGACTCATGCGGCTCAAGAAAATTCATATGCGGCCAGCAAGTCACTATCAATCATTACACTAACAATTCGTGCTTAGAAAAGCAATTTAGAATCACACATTATTTAATCATAATAATATAATTGTAAAGACAAATAAGACAAAAGATAGTGGGACCCATAATTAATGCAAGTATGCCATGTGGCCAGCCAATAAATATTGTCACCATACAATATGCGGCTAGCACACTTTGTTGCATGCGGCCAAGAATAATAAATAGGCCATGTGGCCAAGAGTGGATGAGGTGGGGGCCATAAGGCAAATACTCAATATATGAGCTATGTGACTCACTTGGCCATATGCGGCTGGACAATTATTGGAGGAGTATATATACAGCTAGCAAATATTGGAGAGGGGCATATGCGGCCAGCATGCAAGCAACCATGCGGCCAAATGCAATATTGGCCTAGCACTAATGCATGCAAAGTTGCCAAGCTATTAATTAAATGCACAAGCATGCAAGCAAAGCTCGCATACAAATAATACAATTGCATGCAAAATAATATTGCTGACGCAAGCAAAAATGCATGCGACCAACATTCCTAGCAAGCCATATGCGGCTAGCAAACTGCTAATTAAGGCCATGCGGCCAGCAACTGTTGCTAAGGCCAGCAAAAACAATACATGCAAAGGCATACAATAATAATAATAATAAAAGAATAGGCCATGCGGCCACACTAACAATGCATGCAGCCACCATTAACAATGCATGCGGCCACCATTGATTTCCATGCGACCACCCATTTACTCCCATGCGGCCAACCACTTATTCCCATGCGGCCAACCACTTTACATAAGCATGTAAGCACATGCTGATGCATGCCTTGTATGCAAATCAATTACTAATGTATGTATGTTAATTACTAATGCATGCAATGCATGCTTTAATGGCTAATGCATGCAAGCCTATATTAAATGCATGCAAGGCTAATAATTATTTCTAATGCATGCAAGCCTACGTTAAATGCATGCAAGGCTTTAATTACTCCATGCAAGTAAATACTAATATTCCAATCAATATTGCTTGCATGCGGCTACAAATATTCCATACGGCTAAGTGTAAGTTGTATGCTAATGCTAATGCAACAATTAATTGGCCAACAAATGAGCTGGCCATATGCGGCTAAGTACTGTTTGCTAGTGTATGCAAATGCCAAGCCTATATGCGGCTGAGTGCTGTAGTGGGGGGGGGGGGAAGGCATATGCGGCTCAGACAATTAACTAGTGGCCCATGCAAATAGACACTTGCATGTGGCCAGCTAATACATGCAATTAAATATTCAATTAAATGGCCATACGGCTCAGAGCAAATATGCTCATGCAGCCAGAAGTGAAATTAATGGCTCCCACAGAGAACATATCCATAGAAAATACCATGGCCTCCATGCTCTTCCAAACAACAATAAGAACCCAATCCAAACTCCCGTAGGTCAAATTTGGACAAAATAGAATTCTCTACAATATGGAACCATCAACTAGCAAAAATATGCAAGTTTGATAGATCAAATTCATGGGAATCGAAAATTCCACAAAACTAGATCTACAAGAAATTAACTACAAAAATAAAAAATGCTAAGTACTAAAGTGGGTTAGAAACACATGAGGAAGACAATAGAACAATAAAAATAGGATTCCTCCATGAAGCAAGATGCACTTGCCTAAACCTTCTCTCTTTCAGGTTGGTAGAGAAGTTATGGTGGAGAAGAAGAAAGTTAATGTGGAGAGAGAAATATTTGGTGGGATATAAATAAAGAAGGTGATGGTAGATGGGAGTGGTTCTCCAACAAAACCGAACCAAGCCTAACCAAATCAAGTCGAACCGAACCAAGATGAACCAATCAATGAAATGCCAAAATAATTCAAGCAGGAAGACATGCAATATGGGACAAAATACGTACACGTATACCGAGATACATAATACGAACCACATGCATTATAGATGGAGACCAATGCTGACACTGAAGTCAAGTCCTCTGAAGCAAAAACTGATGTCACGCCTATGACTTATTTGTTGGAGGCTGACCCGTCACTGAGGGCGGTAAACTTCTTAGACTATTTTGGTTTAAATCCAACAGCCTTCAATCACTCGAGTGGTGGGCCATCACTTTCTTCTGAAGAGCGTGGCAATTCGGAGGGATTTCTTAATCTGATGCGTCGCTCGGGGATCCGTAACATGCAAGAATTGGATGCTGCCCTTCGTTAGACCAATAAAGACGAGAAAAAGAAATAATGTTAAGCGTGCCAGCTTTTTATTTTCTTTTCATATGCCCTTTTCTACTTGTCTGTAGGGGTCTACCCCTCTTTATGTAAATGAAATTTATAATTTCTGACATCTTTATTGTGTGGCTGTGATTTCAAGTGGCGTATGTAAATATGATCCTTTGACTAATTCAATGCTTAATGTTTCTTTGAGAGACACATGGCAGCCATCATGTGGTTTTAAGCGCCTCTTGTTTAGTTCTTTTCCGAAATAAACTCCTAGAACAACGTATTTTTTACATCTTCAATGCTTTTTAAAGGATAGCCAAAACAAAAGAGACATTCATGCTTTCACAAAAGGATGACTTTTTACAAGATCCCACTATCCAGCAAAAATCCATCATCCACAAGTTCACTTGTGCCACTTCAACCTGATGCTATTCTTTTGCATGCCGCACCTTCGGAAGTTAGTAAGTCCCAACAAAGAACTAGTGGTTTCCACACATGAGCGTTTTACTTTGCGACAGTTTTGAAGATAGGTGCTAATTTGTAGAAATAAAACGCATGTTGTAGATGCATGTAACGCCTGTAGTTTATATTACGTATTTTGGTATTCGTGTACGTATTTTGAATTATATTGCATGTCTCCTTGCATGGTTTATTTTGGCATTTTATTTTGCTTGGTTTGGTTCGATTTGCTTGGTTTGGCTTGGTTCGATTTTGTTGCATGTGGACCAACCCCCACCCACACTCTTCCTTTATAATCCACCTAACCTCTCTCTCTCTTCCATTAATCCTCATAACTCTTCTTCTTCCTACATTAACTCTCTCCACCTACTAGAGAGGCTTAGGCAAGTACAACTTACTTTATGGAGGAAATCAGATTTTGTTGTTCTATTTTTTTCCTCACGAGATTCTAAGACACTTTAGTACTTAGCATTTTTAATTTCCATAGCTCATTTCAAGTAGATATAAGCTTGTTGTATTTTCAGATTTCTTGATTTTTGATCTATTAAACCTTGTTATTCTCACATTTTGATGGTTCCATGTTGTAGAAAATTTCTTTCTACCCCATTTTGACCTATAGAAGTCCGAATTCTGACCCTAGATGAAGGATTATTGGAGCTTGGAAGCCATGACTTTCATGGTTTTTCTTCTCGAAAAAATTGGAGAAGAAGAACAGTGCTTGACTGCATGGCTTTTTCATGCGTCAAGTCCCCTGCGGCCGCATAGACATTTCAAGTCTTCATGCAGCCTCAGCCGCATGGCTTGAGTTCACTTCAGCCGCATGGCTCTGCTCGACTTTTAGCCGCATGAACCTATTTTCCCCCGAGCCACATGAGCTTGTTCCCCCACTGCCGCATATGCCCGTTTCCTCCATTGCCGCATAAGCCGAGCCGCATGCCCCAGTCCCCTACCTTGCCACATAGGCCCGTTCTTCCTTGCCGCATGAGCTCTTTCCCCTTAGCCGCATGGCACTTCTTCCCCATTGCCATATGGCTTAGATTGACCTTGCCACATGAGCTCGTTTCCACCCCCCTCAGACGCATGGCGTTGGTTCCTCGAGCCGCCTGAGCTTGTTCCTCGAGCCGTATGAGACCCCCTCCCTTGTCGCATGGCTCTTTCCATAGCCCTTGTACCCTTTTTTGTTTGGTTGTTATTTTATGCTCATGTTTTATGACCCTCTATGTAACCAGGGTCCCTTGATGGAATGCTTATACCATGTAAATTCTTCACATGTTCCATGAATACGATAGTGACCCGTCGTGGTGCACTCTTGACAAGTAAAATGATATGATAGTGGCCCGTCGTGGAGCACTCTTGATAAGTAAACCTGACATGATATAACTCGATATGCTGTTACGACAGCTAGCATGACATGACAAGAATGAATGGCCTAGACACCGTGGGCGATTGTGTTTGTACAAATGAACCAGTATTGTCTTACATCATGTCTAGGACGGGGACCCTTGAATACCACGGTCAGGGGTACCTACTGAAATTAACTAAGGCTAATAACTAGAATAACCCATTAGTCATGAAGAGATTTTCTAGCTACAGGCAATCCCGTTATCTGGGCGCGCAAGTGGACTTATAGCCTGCCGACGAGTAGGGCACATTTTCAGCACACTGTCATGTGTTGCACCCTTCATGAACGGATATTCGACCTGGATAACCTGGATGGTCTGCAGGGCTTGTGGCTATTGGAATATCTCATTGCATCTTGCTAGTAACTAGGCCTGTGATAATCCATAGTTAGTTAAAGTATCAAGCCGTACTTATTGCTTGGCCGTGGAGTCTAACCCAGTCTAGTCTTGTCCTGATCCTGTATAAGATTGTAACATGACCTGATTGCTTATGCTTTACTTTATCGATAAATGATGGAAAACCAAGTTCCGTTCAGACGAAGGGTTACAGCCCCGGTCCTTGTTTGGTTTAAGGGTTCTAACTTGGTTATCTGAACAGTCCCATGGTTATCTTATCGTACATCATCATAATTTTTTATATCTCCAGTCTTTTATTATATGTTATTATGTTTTATGCCAATTACTGGTTTTAGTTCTTAAGTGAAGCCTCCTTTGTGGCACTTGCTCTTTCTGGGATCTGACCCAGCTGGTTTTGCGTGGCCAGATACTGGAGTAGCTCCAGAGGATCTCCCTACCTTCCAGCCAGATGGTGACCACCAGGCATAACCAAGGCAACGAGTGGGATTCTCTTTTGTTCTCCCACTTTATTGTAAAAATATTCTTTTGAGGCGTTTAGTCGACGAGCACGTGTTAGCTCGATTGTAATTTACTTACTGTCTGCCTACGGTCTGTAACATGATTGACGAATCCTAGGGTTGATCATGTATGACTGAAACTCTTGCTAGTCTTCACATTTTGTATGACTAGCTTCATGATCATCCAAATATGTAATATATGGGACGCCTTACTATTGTATATTTGATGCTATAATATCTTATAACTGCTTTTACTTGCTTGAGATTGAGACAATAGACTTGTTTATGACCATAAGAGACTGATGGCTTGTAGTTAAACCCTCATATATCTAGACAGTCGTGACATATAGCGAGGTTGATTCCATTTCAATATACGTAGCTGGCTATGTATGCACCCGCTCTCTAGTATTCTGGCTTGTGGGGCATTACATGGTTTAAGTGGTGGCCCATACAGGTCTTCTGAATCAAGATGTGTGAGGGTTTACCGAATAGGTGTCTCAATCTGCACTCGTCCTTGATCTCTGCTCGTATCCTCTGAATCTCTGAATTCTTGACCTGATCACATGCTTGTATCTTTGATCTGTTCTGTTCCTTCCTTATTGTTCCCTGTGTCGTCTTCTTCAGCGGCATTATTTCTGGTCCTACCGATCGACAAGGCGGAGTACCTCCCGTAGGCCAGCAGTAACCTGGAGATCAAGCCCAGCATTCAGGAGTAGCCTCCAGAGTCGTGCCTACTGGGGGTCAAGAGCCACCAGTTCAGCCAGTCCAGCCTGCAGAGCCGGATGATGGCACCTTGGTGCATCTCATCAGGACATTGCTAGCATTTTAAGATCGTCGGGGCGACGCCCTGCACCAGGCAGTACAAGATGCTCTGAACAGAGGCGGTCATCAAGGGAACCAGGCAGCCAACAGCTTCAAGCACTTGAACCCTTCCTTCTTCGATGGTAGTGAGGATGAGATTACCGTAGATGCTTGGCTACAGGATACAGAAGTGATTCTAGAAGCGGCAAGATGCCCGAGAATGAGAAGGTGGCGGTAGTACGCCTATATTTATTGGATCTTGCCCGCAGCTGGTAGGCGGCGTAGGCCATTGGATTAGTGGCACCTATTGTCTGGGCAGTATTTTGTGAGAGATTTCAGACCAAGTATTTTGATGCTGTAGCTCGGTACGATCTACAGACGAGGTTCACCAATCTGAAGCAGATAGGCAGGACGGTCGACGGATATGCGATCGAATTTTCGAGACATAGTTGGTTTGCTCCCACCTTAGTAGCGACCGAGTTCGACAGAGCCCAGCGGTTCCAACAGGGGCTCCATCTAGAGATTTTATTGGCAGTGGAGCAGTTTGAGCATCAGACTTTTGATACGGTATTGAGAGGAGCCAGGAGGCACGAGTATACCTCCCGGAGGATTGAGGACAGGACCAGAGGTCAGAAGCGATCGCATGGCCACATGAATCAGTCTTCAGCACCAGCCCCGACAGCCAGGGATTTGACAATTAGAACTCTGAGGCAGGCGGCCTCAGTGACGTCGGTTCAGTATTCAACCCCGACGAACCCTCAGCAGCAGAAGCAGAAGCACTCTTCCGCAGTGGGATGTTCACATTACAGAAAGCCAGGACATGTGGTGGCAGAATGTCGCAGGGCGCAGAGATTGTGCCTAGCTTGTGGGGCAGCAGATCACAAGATAGGATCGTGCCCGAATAGGGGTAGTTCATCATCTTCCAATTTTACTAGTCCTTCGGTGAGAGGACCAGCACCAGTCCAGCAGGAGCAACAGTTTTCGAGGCCCTTGTCGCCTCAGTCCTAAGCATTTCAGCAGCAGAACCCCTAGCAGTATGCACAAGCCCAATCACTGATTCAGAGCAGATAGAGAGGTTATCAACAGAGGGGACCCGCACCCAGAGGACATGGTCAGGCGATGGCGATAACCGTAGAAGAAGGATTGTCACCAGGTGAGGTAATGGCAGGTACTATTCTCGTCAACTCCTTTCCAGCATCAGCGTTATTTGATTCTGGTGCATCGCATTCATTTATGTCTGCACGATTTGCGACACGGATAGGACTGGAGCCCGAGTTATTATCAGTAAGGCTCAATATACGTACTGGTAACAGACTTATGGGAGTAAATAGAGTATTTTTTTCGTGTCGGATCGTAGTTAACGGTGGAGAGTTCCCCGCTAGATTGATAGAGTTCCCAATGGCCGATTATGATATGGTTTTAGGGATGGATTGGTTAAGGAACCAGTATGCTAGGATAGACTGCCATATTGGTAGAATTATTTTTAGCATTCCAGGCGAGCCAGAGTTTTTCTTTTCCTGAGGCAAAGTTGAACCTTCTCCTCCAGTATTACGGATGACAGTAGCAGCAGTGCAGTTATCCCGGGTAGTCGAAGAGTTTCCCGATATTTTTCTCGAGGAGCTTCCAGGAATGCCGCCAGAGCGAGAGATCGAGTTTACTATCGACTTGATACCAGGAACAGCCCTAGTATCAGAGAGAGTCTACAGGATGGCGCCGTCAGAGTTAGAAATATTGTACAAGATGATTGAAGAAATCAAGACCAAGGGATTCATTCGTACAAGTGGATCGCCTTGGGGAGCCCCGATACTTTTTGTGAAAAAAAAGTATGGTACGTCCAGATTATGTGTAGATTATCGTACCTTGAACTCAGTGATAATCAAGAATAGATACCCTCTCCCGAGGATAGATGACTTGTTTGATCAACTCAGAGGGACAACAGTATTCTCAAAGATTGACTTACGGTCAGGCTACCATCAGATCAGAGTTAGAGAGCAGGATATCCCGAATACAGCTTTTAGATCTAGATATAGGCATTGGTAGTTCCTTGTTATGCCATTTGGAGCAACCAATGCGCCAGCTGTATTCATGGACCTCATGAATCGCATTTTCATGCCATACTTGGATCAGTTCGTGATTGTGTTTATAGACGACATCCTAGTCTACAACAAGAGTGTAGCAGAGCATGAGCAGTATCTCAGAATTGTCCTTCAGATTCTCAAAGAGCACCAGTTATATGCCAAGTTCAGTAAATACGAGTTCTGGATCGATCGTATTTCATACTTGGGTCATATCATCACCAGAGGAGGAGTAGAAGTGGATCCCCAGAAGATCGTAGCTATTGAGGCATGGCCAGTACCTAGCACAGTTATAGAAGTTCGTAGTTTTCTTGGCTTAGCCGGCTACTACCAGCGATTTATTTCAGACTTTGCTCGGATTTCAGTGACATTGACCCAGTTGATCCGCAAGGATGTGCAGTTTGCCTGGACAGCAGAATGTCAGAATTCTTTTGAGAAGTTGAAACAAGGTTTGATGACGGCACCCACTCTCACGCTTCCAGATGGGACCGGAGGATTCTCAGTGTATTGTGATGCTTCAGAAAGAGGTTTAGGATGTGTTTTGATACAGCATGGAAAGGTAATAGCTTATACGTCACGTCAACTTTTTGATCATGAGAGGAATTACCCAACCCATGACTTGGAGTTGGTAGTAGTAGTGTTTGCACTTAAACTTTGGAGACATTATTTGTATGGAGACCGGATGGAGATTTTCACCGACCACAAGAGCCTGAAGTATGTATTGACCCAGAAGGATCTTAACATGCGTCAGAGAAGGTGGCTAGAGCTACTTGTGGATTATGATATCAACCTACAGTATCATCCAGGGAAGGCCAATGTAGTAGCAGATGCGCTGAGCAGGAGAGCCGGAGTTTATTTCCTTACAGCGCAGCCAGAGTTATTGTCAGATCTTCAGAAGATGGGTATAGAAGTTGTCCTTTCAACCAATATGGCATTGATGGCCAGCATGTAAGTTCAGTCCACTATAGTCGAGAGGATCCGGATGGCGCAGTCAACAGATTACAAGCTTCAGCAACTTAGAGCAGAGTGCGAGGCAGGACGATGGCCAGAGTTATATATCCATGAGGATGGTACACTTCGATATAGGAGGCGTCTTTGGGAGATATTAGACAGGAGATCATGGCAGAAGCTCACAGTTTGCAGTATTCCATTCACCCTGGTGGTACGAAGATATACTGTGATATCCATCAGCACTTTTGGTAGAATGGCATGAAGAGGGAGATAGCCCGGTTTGTCTCTCGGTTTTTGGTTTGCCAACAAGTTAAAGCTGAGCATCAGAGACCGGCTGGACTTCTTCAGCCCTTGCCGATTCCAGAATGGAAGTGGGACATATCACCATGGATTTCATGACTAGATTACCTAGATCCCTAGCTGGGAGAGGTGCTATTTGGGTTATTATAGACAAGCTCACGAAGGTGGCACACTTTCTTCCGTTCAGAGTTGGTCAGTCGATGCTCAGCTAGCAGAAATATACCTCAGGTAGATTGTCAGATTTTACGGTGGACCAGTCAGTATCACCTCGGACAGAGATTTAAGATTTACGTCGCACTTTTGGCGCAACCTGCAAGAGAGTTTGGGAACTCACCTCCAGTTCAGCTCAGCTTATCATCTGCAGACAGATGGTCAGTCTGAGCGTACCATACGAACCTTGGAAGATATGTTGAGATCTTGTACATTCGACTTCGGTGGTTCGTGGGAGGATCACCTGCACCTGGTGGAGTTCTCGTACAACAACAATTTCCAGGCCAGTATCCAGATGGCACCCTTCGAGGCCTTGTACGGCAGAAAGTACAGATCTTATTTAGCTTAGGATGATATTGGAGAGAGGCAGATGCTTGGTCCAGAAGTGATTACTCAAACAGTTGAGATGGTCAGGCGAGTCAGAGATCATCTTCGAGTTGCATAAGATCGCCAGCGCCATTGGGCCGATTCTCATCGACGTCCCCTTAAATTTTCTGTCGACGACCATGTATTCCTTAGGATCTCACCTACCCGTGGCGTCATTCGTTTCGGCGTACGAAAAAAGCTCAGTCCTAGGTATATAGGGCCGTTTGATATTATGGAGAGAGTAGGAGATGTGTCCTATCGTCTCGCTCTTCTTTCGTCGTTACATGAGGTGCATGATGTCTTCCATATATCCCAACTACGACGTTATATCCCGGACCCGAGCTACGTCCTGGATCATTCGGAATTGGTTGTTGGCACCAACCTTTCGTATGAGGAGAGACCCGTATCCATAATGGACCAAAGAGAGAAGATACTCAAGAACAAGACTATCAAGTTAGTCCGTGTTGCTTGGCGTCATCACTCTTTGAGTGAGTCAACATGGAAGCGTGAGGATGATATCCGATCACGATATTCCGACCTGTTTGGCTCGTAAGGTATAATGTCCTTCTTATGCCTTACACCCTCAGCTTCCTTGCTTGCATGAATGATTGCTTGATTGATTGCCTCGTTATAACTTGTTTGTGATTAGTATAGCTTGTTCTTGCCCCTCTAGCCTCTTAATTAAATTCCGAGGATGAAATTCTTTTAAGGTGGGTAGGGTTGTAATGCCCGTAGTTCGTATTACGTATTTTGGTATACGTGTACGTATTTTAACTCATATTGCATGTCTCCTTGTATGGTTTATTTTGGCATTTTATTTTGCTTGGTTCGGTTCGGTTTGCTTGGTTTGGCTTGGTTCGAGTTTGTTGCATATGGACCAACCCCCACCCACTCTCTTCCTTTATAAGCCACCTAACCTCTCTTTCTCTCTCTTCCATTAATCCTCATAACTCTTCTTCTTCCTCCATTAACTCTCTCTACCTACCAGAGAGGCTTAGGCAAGTGCAACTTGCTTTATGGAGGAACTCAGATTTTGTTGTTCTATTTTCTTCCTCACGAGATTCTAAGACACTTTAGTACTTAGCATTTTTAATTTCCATGGCTCATTTTATGTAGATATAAGCTTGTTACATTTTCGAATTTCTTGGAATTTGATCTATTAAACCTTGTTATTCTCAAGTTTTGATGGTTCCATGTTGTAGAGAATTTCTTTCTGCCCCATTTTGACCTATGTAAGTCCGAATTCTGACCCTAGATGAAGGATTATTGGAGCTTGGAAGCCATGGCTTTCATGGTTCATTTTCTCGGAAAAATTGGAGAATAAGAACAGTGCTTGACTGCATGGCTTTTTTATGCGGCAAGTCCCCTGCGGCTGCATAGACATTTCAAGTCTTCATGCAGCCTCAGTCGCATGGCTTGAGTTGACTTCAGCCGCATGGCTCTGCACAACTTTTAGCCGCATGAACCTATTTTCCTCTGAGCCGTATGAGCTTGTTCCCCTACTGCCGCATATGCCCATTTCCCCTATTGCCGCATAAGCCGAGCCGTATGCCCCTGTCCCTTCCCTTGTCGCATAGTCCCGTTCTTCCTTGCCGTATGAGCTCTTTCCCCTCAGCCGCATGGCACTGCTTCCCCATTGCCGCATGGCTTAGATTGACCTTGCCGCATGAGCTCGTTTCCACTCCCCTCAGCCGCATGGCGTTGGTTCCTCGAGCCGTCTGAGCTTGTTCCCCGAGCCGCATGAGACCTCCTCCCTTGCCGTATGGCTCTTTCCATAGCCCTTGTACCCTTTTTTTGTTGGGTTGTTATTTTATGCTCATGTTTTATGACCCTCTATGTAACCAGGGTCCCTTGGTAGAATACGTGTACCATGTAAATTCTGTACATGTTCTATGAACAAGATAGTAACCCGTCGTGGTGCACTCTTGACAAGTAATATGACATGATAGTGGCCCGTCGTGGCGCACTCTTGATAAGTAAACTTGACATGATATACCTCGATATGCTGTTGTGATAGCTAGCATGACATGACAAGAATGAATGGCCTGGATACCGTAGGCGATTGTGTTTGTACAAATAAACCAGTATTGTCTTGCATCATGTCTAGGACGGGGACCCCTGAATACTACGGTCAGGAGTACCTACTGAAATTGACTAAGGCTAATAACTAGAATAACCTAGTAGTCATGAAGAGATTTTCCAGCTACAGGCAATCCCGTTATCTGGGTGCACAAGTGGACTTGTAGCCTGCCGACGAATAGGACACATTTCCAGTACACTGTCATGTGTTGTACCGTTCATGAACATATATTTGACCTGGATAACCTGGATGGTCTGCAGGGCTTGTGGCTATTGGAATATCTCATTACATCTTGCTAGTAACTAGGCCTTTGATAATCCCTAGTTAGTTAAAGTATCAAGCCGTACTTATTGCTTGGCCGTGATTGATTGGATGTAGTCTAACCCAGTCTAGTCTTGTCCTGATCCTGTACAAGATTGTAACATGACCTGATTGCTTATGTTTTACTTTATCGATAAATGGTGGAGAACCAAGTTCCGTTCAGACGAAGGGTTATAACCCCGGTCCTTGTTTGGTTTAAGGGTTGTAACTTGGTTATCTGAACAGTCCCATGGTTATCTTATCGTATATCATCATAATTTTCTATATCTCTAGTCTTTTATTATATATTATTATGTTTTATGCTAATTGTTGGTTTTAGTTCTTAAGTGAAGTCTCCTTTTTGGCACTTGCTCTTTCTGGGATCTGATCCAACTAGTTTTGCGTGGTCAGATACCGGAGTAGCTCCAGAGAATCTTCCTACCTTCCAGCCAGATGGTGACCACCAGGTGTAACCAAGGCAACGAGTGGGTTTTTCTTTTGTTCTCCCACTTTATTGTAAAAATATTCTTTTGAGGCGTTTAGCCGACGAGCACGTGTTAGCTCGATTACACTTTACTTACTGTCTGCCTACGGGCTGTAACATGATTGACGAATCCTAGGGTTGATCATGTATGACTGAAACTCTTGCTAGTCTTCACATTTTGTATGAATATCTTCATGATCATCCAAATATGTAATGTATGGGACGCCTTACTATTGTATATTTGATGCTCTAACATCTTGTAACTTCTTTTACTTGCTTGAGATTGAGACAATAGACTTATTCATGACCATAAGAGACTGATGGCTTGTAGTTAAACCCTCATGTATCTAGACAGCCGTGACTATATAGCTATGTGGATTCCATTTCAATATAGGTAGCTGGCTATGTATGCCTCCGCTATCCAGTATTCTGGCTTGTGGGGCGTTACAATGTGCGCTTGAAATTCTGAGAAGAAGCGCACACTGCAATCAGTTCCTGACTTCGGTCAGAGGTACACATTGTTGATACGCGTCTGTTTGATCAGCGCACACTGTTGATATATGCCTGTTGATCGACGCACACTGTAGTCCAGTGCCTGACTTCGGTTAGAGGCACACACTGTTGATATGTGCCTGTTGATCGGCGCACGCTGTTGACATGCGCCTGTACTTCCGTAAATAGGCGTACATTATTGATATGCGCCTGTTGATCGGTACGCAGTTTTGATAGATTTTACTAACTTTTCTTTCGTTGTTAATATTTGTAGAAGTTTGGTTGGCAAGCTTCTTCAAAATTGGCATCGGCGACCTGGATGCTATGAAGAGCATTCTTCTGACACCCACATCAGACAGCTCATGTGATTATGACACTTAAATCAGACAGCTCAGGACTCTCTATGTTCCAGAAGGATCTTTCTCAGATGGTAGGAAGAGCCTTTATACATGAGAGTTGGATGGTGGAGAGACAGAATTAGGAATCATATCACAAGGGTGATCTCACTCCTAGTTCTCATGACGGTCATCTTTTCTCCACCAGTTGTATTGACAGCCGCTTATCTTTGAGCTGATGTACTCTGTGGTTCTTCTCTTGTCTTTCTGAAAGAGAAGACCAAAGTTGATTCCGTTGTCTTTCTCGCTGCTTCAGGACGAGATGACAAGGAACTGGCATAAATAAGAAGATCCAAAGATGTAATAGACCTTTATTTATACTTAGAATGAAAATCCGGGATGTAGTAGATTTCCATTAAGATGTATCTATATTTTTAAAAAAGAAATAAAGAATGATTTTTTTCTTCTTTATTATTTGATTTTGATGCAATGATATGGAAAATAGAATTCAGGAGAAATATGAATGTGACAAGTTGCTGATGTAAATAATCAGAATTCAGAGTTATGGAGGACGTGAATTCATATTACTTAAAATAAGAGACAATCAATGCCAAATGAATGATAAGTCAAAGAAAGTGAATGAATGAACAGTCACTTCGGTTTTCTAGGAAAATATATTGAATGAACGAATAGTTGTCTCGATTCTCGAGGAAGAGAATAAATGAATGAACAGTTATAAATGAATGAACCGTTGGACTTCTTTCAGAAAGTCACATCAGTTCTCGAAACTGACTATCTAATCATTTTGTCTATAAATAGAGCAAAACTTTCGTAGATATCGTTAATTTCTTTTCCTTCTGTACAAAATGTCTTCCAAAGATTTGCTTACTCCGAAGATCGAAGGAAAGACTGAGACGCCTCCTGCTGAGCCTCCAAAGCCTCCTCAGAAAGAAAGGGGTGAAGGCTCAAATGCTCCTGCACCAGGACAGGACTTGATTGCCAAGCTAGTAGAGCCTGGAAAGACTGCCGAGGAAGAGGCATTGAGGATGGACGCTTGTGAATTTCTGGTACATTTAGACAATGAGATGTTTGAACTGTTGGCCAACTATGTATTTAATCATGAAGGAATGGGGCCTCCTTCCCGTCCTTAATATTATGTAATTCCATTCTGCTTTTGAAATAAAATGAACTTTATTTACATTATGTCTTTGAAATAAAGTATATTTTGCTTTTATACATAATATTTCTTGAGAAATTTGTCATTGATAGGCATCATAGCAACTCTGCCATCCATATCTGTTAATTTATAGGCTCCATTTGAGAAAACTTTATTTACCACATACGGCCCTTCCTATTTTGCCTCGAACTTGCCTTTGCTCATATGTGTCATAGTCATAGGACATCTGACTGTAAGAACTAGCTCGCCTTCCTGAAATGTTCGCACCCTAACTTTGTGATTGAAAGCTTTTAAAATCTGGGCTTGATAAAGTTCGATGTGCTGTTGAGCCAGTAGCCATTTCTCGTCGAGCGCCTCCAATTCTTAAAGCCGAAGACGATCATTATTTTCTGTAGTAAGCTCATTAGCAATAGCGATTCTCAATGATGGAATTTGAATTTTTAGAGGTAAGACAGCTTTACATCCATATACTAGAGAAAAAGATGTGCAACCTGTGGGGTTACGGACTGTAGTACGATAAGCCCATAGATATTCTCCAAGCTTCTCACTCCAATTACGTTTGTTAATAGAAACAAACTTTTTAAGGAGTTTGATAATAGTCTTGTTGAATGGTTCGGCTAACCCTTTAGCTGCAGGATTATAGGCTGTAGAAGCAACATTATTCACAGAACCTGGTAAACTTCTGACTGACGAACTGTGGTCCATTATCATAGATAATTCGATGAGGTACACCAAATCTGTATATCACATGATGTTTGATGAAATTGATGACACTACTAGTTTTTACTTCAGCCAGAGGTATAGCTTAAGCCCATTTAGAGAAATAATCGATTATAGCCAGGATGAACCGATGTCTTTTAGATGAAGGAGGATTGATAGGACCAATTATATCCATTCCCCAATCTTTAAAGGGTCATGAGGCAGCAGTCGGATGAAGAAACTCCGACGGTTGGTGAATAAAATCTGCATGAATCTGACATGCTAGGCATTTCCTTGCATAGTCAATGGCATCTAATACCATAGAGGGCCAGTAATAGCCCATACGTCGAATACGATCCTATAGTTTAGGACCAGGCTGATGTGCTCCACAAATGCCATCATGAGCTTCGCATAATATCTGCTTTGCTTCATCACCAGCAAGATATCTCAAAAGTAATCCATCAAAAGTTCTTCGATAGAGAGTTTTAGTAGTATGATTATAATATAATCGAAGCGATCGGCGACGAATACTTGTAGCTTCCTTAGGATCTTCTGGCAATATGTCATGTACTGCAAAATTAATGAAAGGTGCTCTCCATGAAGAACAGTTTGGCAACTCTAGAGGGGGATGAATAGAGTTTATATAGAAAAATAGCCAATTAAAAATAACTCTTTCACCAACAATAAATAATCAGAGTAAAGTGCGGAAAATAAATGAAGAGCAGAAGAGCATACGCAAACACAGCGATTTTAACCTGGTTTCCCTCGTGGAGGACTTGTCCAGGCCTGAGAACTCTAGCTCAGGATTAAATCCACTATTTGTGAAATAGTAGTTTACAACCCGTGCCTTTTCTTCAGAAGAGCACGTCAACTTCTAACAGAGGATCGCAGTGGCGATTTGCTTGGAATTGTCCAAGCGACTTCTTCGACTCTTGCACAAGAATCCTAACTGAGAGATGCTGAGCACTTGAGACTTAGGAGGCTTGTGGCTAGTAGATGGGAAGGGTATGGCTTATTGAGCTTATAAGAGAGAAGAGAAGAGAAGATTGGATGAATTGAAATGAGAGAATTCATGCCCTATTTATAGTGTTTTTATAGGCAGAATTCGGCCAGAATTCGGGTAGAAAAATTCAAAAATTTGGCCGTTGGACAACTAGCAACCAGCTAACCCTAAAATTAGGGTTCCTGATTTCTAGGGGACAGAGTTCGGCCCGAACTCTGTGTGGAGGCAGAGTTCGGCCCGAACTCTGTCTCCAGAGCACAGAGTGGTTCAAAGGGGCTTTTTGGGCAGTGTTTGGTTCAGTGGAGCTAGGGATTTTGGGTAGGTTATAGACTAAGTTCCAAGAGCTCATCATGACTCAGAGTACACAAGTCTAGACTCAATAAAATTATAAAATACAGACTCCAGAACACACTGAGAGCCGGAGACTGAGCTGTCATCTGTCTTGAACTGAATGCAGTCGTCGTGTGTCGTATTGAATTAATACAAATATTATTTAGTCAATGTAGTCAATATTTGGTTGACTGTGACTTTGTGTCAACAATCTCCCCCATATTGATAATTGACAAAATAATATATGTATATTTCAATATTCATACCTGGACACAGTTGATTGTAACATAGCTCTCCCATAAACGATGCCTGAGCTAAAAGAAGATAGCTCCCCCGTAAACCATGAACGGTGTCGAGCTAGAAGCTATAGCTCTCCCCCGTACAAAATGCATAGAACCTGTGACCTGATAGATAATATTTTCCCAGAGCAAGAACAAGCACAGATATACACAGATATACGAATGCATAGAACCTGTGGCCTGATAGATAATATATCTCCCAAAAGCAAAACAAGCACAAAACTATAAAAATATACATATTTCTCCCCCTTTTGGCAGTTAGCAATAAAGAAGCAACGAATAGTAATGCAACCACACCAAGCAGAGAAGAAACAGTGAAATACTAAGCAAAATAAGTCACTGACATAAAGTAAAACTATGATAAAGGACAGATAATGTCATCCACCAAACCAAGTGGCCAACTCATAAACAGAGTACATAAAACCAGCTACATAAAACCATAATAAACTAAATAACTGAAAGCAAAAAATAACTAAGATCATCAGCAGTAGCAGCAGCAGATCGAGCCAATCTCCATCACGGAGCACGAGAAGGTCCTGAAACAGCTGAAGGACCAGGGAAGGAGCGACGAGGGTCCACAAAAGCATCATCCGGATCCATGTAACGCATAACCCACGGATCATCAATGCGATGACCCGCGCGCGCTGGATCCCTCTCCATGGGAATGTGCAGATGCTGAGACCGAGAGTACCGGATATCATGCAGAGAGTTGTCGAGAGCACTCATCTGCAGAGTGGTACGATAGTCTAGCTGTGTCCAGCGATCGTCCTCAAGAGTAAAACGATCCCGGAGCATGGTCTGAATGGACTCAAGAGTGGCAGATGGAGGAGGTATATCCTGACCAAAAGGAGGGGCGTCAGGCTCATCATCATCAGAATGCTCAGAGGCCTCAGGAGAGGCGACAACTGCCTGAGTACGGCGTGTCTTGGACAGAAAAGCAGGAGCAGGCAAGAACTGACAGTCATGAATAGGAATGATGAATGCACGAAAAACCATAGGAAGGTATAAAGGATAAACCAACGCTCTTGGTTTCTTCCTACAATTTATCATCCAATCCATCATTGTCCTAGGAAGATTGAATGGGATACGATAATGGAGGTGATATAAGGCAAAAATCTCAAAGTAGGTAACTTCATCAGTTGAACCAGCTTTTGGTAAGATGGTGTTAAAAATCATTCGATGAAGCTCATAGAAGTAGGGGTTGAGATGCTTGGCCATAAGTTTGCGAGGACTTATGTTAGGAGCACATAATTCCTCCTTGAATCCTTCAAGAGAAGTATCGCCAACAAATTGAAATTGACGTGCTTCCACAAGTTTATCCCAAGCATCAAGATTAACAAGATCAAGAAAATCCTCCAACTCAGAATCATTGAAAACTATGTCAATACCGGCAACCCGGGAATAGATGTGGGTTGCATCGAAAGTTAAATTGCAATAAAACATTTGGATTGCACTACGGTAGATGACAAAATTTGAAGCAACTAAAGCATCCAAACATAGATCACGAAACAGAGATTCAAATTGAGCAAAGATTGTAAAATTTATCGGATGTCCCCCGAACACTGGACGAGTACGAAAATCGCTAAACCATGCATTAGACGCGTCTAGCGACACAAATAGGCGTTCGTCATATGTATTCGGATCTTGGGGACTAGGCGGGTTGAACAACGGATGAATGGGTTGTTGTTCACCTACTTGCTCAATTGGAGGAGGAGGATTCGAAGAGGAAGCTCCCTCAGTTCGAACCCTTTTCCCACGATTGGGCAAGCGAGGAGCCATTTGCAAGAAAATGGAGAACTTGAAAATGGATAGAATGAGAGAGTTATACCTGAAAATAATACCAAACAGTGGAAGAGAATGATGAGAAACCCTTTTTCCTTGATTTTGAGGAGCAATGGAGCACTCTAGATCAAAAACTAGGGTTAGGGTTTGAAGGAAGGAGTTTGGAGAGGTGAGGAAGGAGGCAATGGTGAAGGAGAGAGAAGGAGTCCCGAAATAAAATAGGGGTTTGTCTTTGGTCGGATGAAATATTGACCATAGGATCTAAATTGATCCAACGACAGAGCCAGATCCCGACGCTGGAACTTAGGGACCGAACTCGGCCCGAACTCTGTTAGGGGCAGAGTTCGGCCCGAGTTCTGGATCAATGGTCCAGAACTAAAAGCAGGCTGAAAAGATAGAAAAATTGATTAAGTGTTGAACAAAAGAGATTTTGAGGATAAAAGTTTGATGAAAACAATGAAGTACATAGAGAGGTATACAAAGGTCAGAATGAACTTTAGGAAAGATCAATTAGGCAATAATAAATCGAAACAAACCATATAATAAACAAGGAAATATATTGTAATTCAGTATTTCAAATTTGCCATGGGTTAGCTGCAGGGGCCGGATCCCAGCTAGCGGTAGTCCTGAGGACTAGTGCACCGTGTCGCTTAGGCTTTTATGCCTTTTTGTCAGAAGGACCCTTTCGGCTTGTACCCATAATAAATTTGTCATAAAAGAATCAAAATATACTCGACATTTACGCAAGTAAGTCTCAACTTATAACTGTTTCATCCAAAATTCCGAGTTTACGACAAAGATAATTGAAGCGCTCTTCGGATAATGGCTTAGTAAAGAAATCTGCTAGCTGATGATCAGTGTCAATAAATTCTAAGTTAATCGTGCCATTTTGCTGATGATCACGCAAAAAGTGGTGTCTGATCTCAATGTGTTTAGTGCGTGAGTGGCAGACAGGGTTCTTAGTCAAATTGATGGCACTAGTATTGTCACAGAATATAGGAATATGCATAAAAGATAACTTATAGTCTTCAAGGGTTTGCTTCATCCACAGAATTTGTGCACAACAACGCCCAGCTGCTATGTATTCAGCTTCTGTTGTGGATAGTGCGACAGAGTTCTGCTTCTTGCTAAACCATGAGACTAAAGCCTTTCCTAATAAATGACACGTGCCGCTCGTACTTTTACGGTCGACCTTGCATCCAGCAAAGTCAGCATCAGAGTAACCGATGAGGTCAAATGATGTTGACTTGGGATACCATAGGCCCACTGTAACCGTACCCTTAAGGTATCGAAAGATACGCTTAACCGCGGTCATGTGAGATTCCTTAGGATTTGCTTTATATCTAGCACATAGGCAAACACTAAACATGATATCG
Organism: Iris pallida; assembly: GCA_029216955.1. Lineage (NCBI taxonomy): Eukaryota > Viridiplantae > Streptophyta > Magnoliopsida > Asparagales > Iridaceae > Iris > Iris pallida. Next base: position 246,469 of record JANAVB010000197.1, on the reverse strand, counting down.
GGGCGACTAGCAGTTAAATAAAGTAAGCTGCCTATCATACCTCGATACTTACGTTGATCAACGGGTTTGCCGCTCTCATCTGGTTCGAGTTTGGTTGAAGTAGCCATTGGAGTGCTGATTGGTTTGATGTTGTCAAGATCGAACTTCTTCAGCATGTCCTTGGTATACTTCGATTGACAGATGAAAGTTCCATTAGCCATTTGTTTCACTTGCAGACCAAGAAAATAGTTGAGCTCTCCCATCATGCTCATCTCAAATTTTGTCTGCATACACTTGGCAAATTCTTGACAGAGGGTTTCATCAGTAGAACCAAAAATGATATCATCAACATAAATTTGAATCAACAGAATGGTGTCTTTAAAAGATTTTATAAACAGTGTAGTGTCAATTTTCCCTTTTGAAAAACCTTTCTCAAGTAAGAAGCTACTTAGCCTTTCATACCAAGCTCTGGGGGCTTGTTTGAGGCCATAAAGTGCTTTCTTTAGCTTGAACACGTGGTCGGGAAATTTGTGATTTTCAAAGCCAGGAGGTTGTTTCACATAAACTTCCTCCTTAATAAAACCATTCAGGAAATCACTTTTCACATCCATTTGAAATAATTTAAAGTTTTGAAAATTAGCAAAAGCACAAAGCATCCGAATGGATTCTAGTCTAGCAACAGGAGCATACGTCTCATCGTAGTCGATACCTTCCTCTTGGTTGTATCCTTGAGCTACTAGACGAGCTTTGTTACGTGTGACTGAACCATCTTCATTTACTTTGTTTCTAAAAACCCATTTAGTACCAATTATCGAGTGATTAACCGGTCTAGGAACGAGTTCCCATACTTGGCTTCTCTCGAATTGGTTGAGTTCTTCTTGCATAGCAGAAATCCAAAATTCATCATTAAAAGCTTCAGAAATGTTTTTAGGCTCTACTTGTGAAATGAAGGCAGTGCTAGCAACGGAGTCTCTTAGTGATGATCTAGTAGTTACTCCACGTGAAACTTCTCCTATAACTAAATTTTCTGGATGAGAAGGTTTGAAAGAGAATTTCTTAGGCAAACCCTCCAGAGAATTAGTTTCGGTTGAAGTATTCATTGGAGTAGAAGTTGATGGCTCAACGTCATCATCAAGAGTACTTGCTGCACTGTTGTCTTCATCAAAAGTCACATTTGTTGACTCTTCCACAATAAGTGAGCGTTTATTAAAAACTCTATATCCCTTACTCTTGGCGGCATAACCAAGAAAGATACCATCGTCAGCTTTGGCATCAAATTTGTCTAAGTTGTCTTTGGTGTTAAGGATAAAACATCTACAACCAAAAACTTTAAAATAAGAAACATTGGGGGTTCTCCCAAACCAAAGCTCATAGGGTGTTTTCTTCGTAATGGGACGAATCAGCACCCTATTCAAAATGTGGCATGCTGTACTAACAGCTTCTGTCCAAAAATATTTCGGAAGTGAAAATTTATTCAACATGACTCTGGCCATATCGCCGAGAGTTCTATTCTTCCGCTCCACAACACCATTTTGTTGATGAGTTCTAGGACAAGAAAATTCATGATCAAAGCCATTCGCATTACAAAAACTTTCAAAATCATAATTTACGAATTCGCCTCCATGATCACTTCGGATTCGAGTAATCATGTAGCCTTTTTCATTTTGAACTTTTTTTACAAAAATTTTGAAAGCAGAAATAGCATCGCTCTTATTAGCGAGAAAGAAAACCCAAGTAAATCTCGAAAAATCATCAACAATAACAAATGCATAAAGTTTGCCGCCAAGGCTAGCTATTCTACTAGGACCAAATAAATCAATATGAAGTAATTGCAAGGGTCTAGTAGTACTTACAGAGTTGATGGAATGAAACGAGGATTTAGTTGCCTTGTTTAGTTCACATTCGGCACATACCGTGTCCTTTTTGAATGTGATGTCAGGCAATCCTCTCACTAGCTTCTTGGTAGAAAGCCTGGATATAGCATCCATGTTGGCATGACCAAGACGCTGGTGCCAAAATAGTCGTTCGTCTTTGTGGGCATATAGACATCTACCTGCATTGTTAGTTTTTATAGAAAGATAGAAAATATAGATGTTGTCCTCTCTTTTTCCTTCAAAAGCAATGTCTCCTGTTGACCTATCATAGATATAGCAACTGTTTTGTCCAAAGTTAATATCATATCCATGATCAGCAAGATGACTAATGCTGAGCAGGTTATGCTTTAACTCGGTCACTAGGCAGACATCCTTTATTACAGGAGAAGGAGGATGACCAATGACACCATTACCTATAATGTGCCCTTTGAGATTGTTACCGAAGGATACGTATCCTTCTCTCTTCATCGATAGTGATGCAAAAAGATTTGCGTCTCCCGTCATATGTCGCGAGCATCCACTATCGAGAATCCACTTACTTTCAGTTGAGGAGGGAAGGTCCACCTACATCAAGAGTAGATGTGACCTTTGGTACCCGAGTTCTTGAGGGTCCTGAAAAGTTAGTCTTTGGAAACCAAGCATATATCTTTTTATCTACAAGTCTTCTAACTCTGCACTGTGGTGAGATGTGTCCATGTGATCCACAATAAGTACAGATAGCATTCTTATTTATACTAGGAGCATGAGAATAATATCTGTAAGCAACAGGATGAGGATGGACATGATGTGAAGAGTCATGGTGAAGATGATTATGCATGGAATAAGTGGCATGTTGATGGTGTCTATGAGGCATAGAATGATGGTATTGTCTATGATGTGTGACATGCTGATATTGTCTAGATGGCATGGCATGATGATTTTGTCTATATTGTATGACATGATGATTTTGTCTATATGGTATATGAGGACCTTGTCTATATGGCATTGCATGATGATTTTGTCTATATGGCATGGCATGATGATTTTTATGTGTGGAGTGATGTTGATTGTGTCTTTGTGCATGATGAGTGTGTACTGAGTGAGAATTGTTCTTACGTGCACGTGGTTTGTGAAAGTTTGTGTATATAAATGCATGGTTATGTGCTGCATGAGAATGACGTGGTTGACTAGCATGAGTGGTATTGTGCCCATGTGATTGGGTTTGAGGTTGAACAACCTGTTTACCCAATTTGGTTTCTAATCTTTTAGAAACAGCTTGCAGTTCATCAACCTTAATATTTAAGCCATAAATCTTAGTCATGGAAATCTTGTGTCTACTCTTTTCTTCAGCAAGCAACGTGTTGAGAGTAGTAATTTCTTGAGTTTGTTGCTCAATATGTGCTTCAGCATCATGTAAGCTTAATTTAAGCTTGGATACTTCATCAGTGTCATTAGTGGGTGATGTGTTTCTAACATTATCAAGAAGTAAAGAAATTCTTTGTATCTCATCTTCTAGACTTTTGATTTTGTCTTTGGCATGTTTATATTTACCGATGACCTTTTTATGATCATCGAGTAAATCAGTGAAAGCATCGCCAAGTTCATCAAAAGAGAAGTCATCCAGAGTTTCGTTAGATACCTTGTTGGAAGTTGCCATCAGGCACACATTTGCTGTATCTTGAGGAGAGTCCTTTTCTTCCTCAGAGTCACTCGCTTCACTTTCATGCCAAATGCCTGTGTTGGCATATTTCTTTGATGAGTTCCTTTTGTATGGCTTCTCATAGCGGTTGCTCTTCTTCAGGAATGGGCAGTCTTTTCGGACATGTCCAGTTTTCTTGCAACCGTAACAAGTTGGTTCTTCTTCATCGTCTTCTTGAGATTCCTTCTTCCTTCGATTGAAGCGAAGAAATTTCCTGAAGTTGCGAACCATGAGAGCTTGGTCTTCATCATCCGAATTATCTTCTTCGGTCTCATCATGATTAGCTCTTCGTTGATGAGCTTTGAGTGCGATCTCCCTGGTCTTCGGAGCAGGCTCTTCGAAGTCCTTGAGGTCAAGCTCGTGAGTCATAAGCTTACCCATCAAGGTCTCCATTGACATTGTTGTGAGATCGTTTCCTTCTATGATGGCTGTCACCTTAGGGTTCCAAATCTTTGGTAGCCCTCTGAGCAGCTTACGAATCTTCTCGTGGTTTGAGTACTGCTTTCCAAGCGAGGATAGAGGATTGATGATGTCGAGGAATCTTGTGAACATTTGAGTGATCGTCTCACTTGGCTTCATCTTGAAAGCTTCGTATTCTTGAGTGAGACGGCTTATTTTGGATTCCTTGACCTGTGTGGTTCCTTCATGCGTCACTTCTAGAAGTCTCCATACTTCATGAGCAGTGGTGCATGTAGAGACCCTGTTGAACTCATTCCTGTCTATAGCACAGAATAAAGCATTAATAGCCCTAGCATCTATACTTGCCTGTTTCTTCTCCTCGACAGAATATTTGTCGTGTGGTTTCTCAATAAGGTCACCATCGACAACTATTCTGGCGGGCTTTTTGTAACCGTCAGTGACGACAGTCCACAGGTCAAAGTCTAGAGACTTAAGATAGAAGCTCATCCTTGTTTTCCAATATGTGTAGTTAGTCCCATCAAATAGAGGAGGCCTATGAGTGGACTGACCTTCACCATGATTGGAAATCAAGGATTGTGTGGTTGCCATGGATCAGCTCTTAGGATGTTAGTCCTTGTAAAGAGAACAGAGCTCTGATACCAATTGAAGAACAGTTTGGCAACTCTAGAGGGGGGTGAATAGAGTTTATATAGAAAAATAGCCAATTAAAAATAACTCTTTCACCAACAATAAATAATCAGAGTAAAGTGCGGAAAATAAATGAAGAGCAGAAGAGCATACGCAAACACAGCGATTTTAACCTGGTTTCTCTCGTGGAGGACTAGTCCAGGCTTGAGAACTCTAGCTCAGGATTAAATCCACTATTTGTGAAATAGTAGTTTACAACCCGTGCCTTTTCTTCAGAAGAGCACGTCAACTTCTAACAGAGGATCGCAGTGGCGATTTGCTTGGAATTGTCCAAGCGACTTCTTCGACTCTTGCACAAGAATCCTAACTGAGAGATGCTGAGCACTCGAGACTTAGGAGGCTTGTGGCTAGTAGATGGGAAGGGTATGGCTTATTGAGCATATAAGAGAGAAGAGAAGAGAAGATTGGATGAATTGAAATGAGAGAATTCATGCCCTATTTATAGTATTTTTATAGGCAGAATTCGGCCAGAATTCGGGTAGGAAAATTCAAAAATTTGGCCGTTGGACAACTAGCAACCAGCTAACCCTAAAATTAGGGTTCCTGATTTCTAGGGGACAGAGTTCGGCCCGAACTCTGTGTGGAGGCAGAGTTCGGCCCGAACTCCGTCTCCAGAGCACAGAGTGGTTCAAAGGGGCTTTTTAGGCAGTGTTTGGTTCAGTGGAGCTAGGGATTTTGGGTAGGTTATAGACTAAGTTCCAAAAGCTCAGCATGACTCAGAGTACACAAGTCTAGACTCAATAAAATTATAAAATACAGACTCCAGAACACACTGAGAGCCGGAGACTGAGCTGTCATCTGTCTTGAACTGAATACAGTCGTCGTGTGTCGTATTGAATTAATACAAATATTATTTAGTCAATGTAGTCAATATTTGGTTGACTGTGACTTTGTGTCAACACTCCAGTCCTCGCTAATGAAATTAACTTTAATTAAATTGCTGAATTCAATGTTGTGGTTGTTTTTAACAGAAAATGGTTCTCTATTAGAGATAACAACCATTTGTTGTCTTTTGACTGAAACTGCCAATACCGCAGCTAGGTTAGCTAAGGCATCAGCTTCTGTATTACATGTATGACGTACATGTTCGATGAAGAACCCTTTGAACGAAGGTATTCTGGTTGCTGCTTCATGGTATGGTACCAAATCTTGATGTCGAACTTCATATATGCCTCTAACCTGATTAAAAATCAGCTTAGAATCACCATATACTTCGAGATATTCAATATCCAATTGTTTGACTAATTGGAGTCTAATGAGCAAAGCATTGTATTCTGCTACATTGTTGGAGCATGACTCATCTAAAAAGTAAGCTCTTTGAATAGCTAATCCATCCAGTGAAACAAGAACAATTCCTACTCCAGCAATCAAGGTACCTCCAGGTCCAATTCTAGATGCTCCGTCAAAGAATAAACGCCAAGTAGGAAATTCTTCTGAGATCATATTTGATTCTAATGTTTCGTTTGGAATCTCGTCATAGAGTTTAGATATTTCAGGGACAGGATGAGCTGCTAAGAAGTCAGCAAGTGCTTGACCTTTCACAGACTTTTGAGGAACATAAACCATATTATATTGTGCTAATAATATGGCTTATGTAGCACGCCTGGAATTGAGTGTACTTGGCTTCTTCATTAAGACCCAAAGAGGATTGACTCGGGATATAACATAAAAGGTTTGGCCTATGATATAATGTCTTGTCTTTTGAACAGCAAACATTAAGGCTAAACATTCCTTCTCTACCGGACTATAACGATGTTCAGCTCCAATCATCGTTCGACTAAGGTAGTAGATGGCTTGTTCATGACCTTCCTTGTTCTTCTGAGCTAGCAAAGCTCCTAATGAATGATCCATTGTCCGGACATACATTGAGAAAGGTATTCCTGAGATCGGTGGTACAAGAACCGGTGGACTCACTAAATACCGCTTTATGTCATCAAATGCTCGTTGACATTCTTCCGTCCAAACGAAAGATACACCTTTCTTCATTAACTGAGTAAATGGTCTGCAATGTCCAGATAAATTTGAAATGAACCTCCTGATGTACGCAAGTCGACCTTGGAATCCTCGTAGCTCTTTTAGGTTGCGTGGAGGACGCATCTCTTGAATGGCTTTGATCTTCTCGGGATCAACGTGTATACCCTTATAGGTAATGACAAATCCGAGAAATTTGCCACTAGAGACACCCAAGAAAGACTTGGTGGGGTTCATTTTGAGTTGATGCTGGCACATTAGATTTAAAATAGTTCTTAAATCTTGAACGTGATCTTCCTTTAGACGACTTTTGACATCAATATCGTCAACATAGCATTCGACAGTCTTCCGCAAATGATCTTGAAAGATAGTACTCATAGCCTGCTGGTAAGTTACACCTGCATTCTTAAGACCAAATGGCATGACTGTATAATATTATACTCCATGAGGAGTACGGAATGAAGTATGTTTTTCATCTTCAGGATTCATCCGGATTTGATTATATCCAGAAAACCCATCCATGAAAGAGATTCGTTCGAATTCACATGTATTGTCGATCATGACACCAGTAATTGGAAGAGGGAATTCGTCTTTAGGGCAAGCATCATTGAGATCCCGAAAGTCTATGCAAACCCGAACCTTTTCGATCTTCTTCAAAACTGGTACAACGTTGGCTACCCAGTCAGGATGTTGTTTTTCTCTAATAAAACTGCAAGCTATAATCTTTTTGACTTCATCATCAATTGCATCCATCATTTCAGGCTTGAATCGCCATTGTAGTTGTTTCACTGGCTTAGCATTTGGTAGGTTATTAAGTTTATGAGTTGTAACTTGAGGATCTAATCCTGACATATCTTCATAACTCTAGACAAAGACATCAATATATTCACGAATAAGGTGAATTAATTCTTGTTTATCATTCTCAGAGAGATTTTTGTTAATAAAGATTGGTCGTGATACGCCCTCCTCTCCAATATCGATTTGGACTAGTTGATCCTCAATAGGTGGTTCTCGTTGTTCAAAACGAAGTTTCCACTGATTGTCCATCCTTTGTGCCCAAGGGTCCACTTCAAGAGCTTCTTCAATGTCATCTTCATCATCTTCTGAGACTTCGGCAGACACCATGTTAGAAGATACTGTTATCCGATAACATGACCAATGCTGGTATCAGAATCCCATGAGATGGAATCAGAAGAGTTAGATCGTTCTTCTTCGTCAGATTCGGAAGGTTCTGGAGTCGGAAGTGGTGAAGTGTAACCTAATCCCTGCTTCGTTTTACTGTACTATTGTTGTGATTTTCTTTTTGGAATAGAAATACGAATAGGAGTTCGCCTTCCTTTACCGCTGTTGAGGCCTGTTCTGAAATCATAACCCATTTTACGGATGATTGCTTTGGCTTGTGGACTATAGCGACGTAATTGTAGTCTTCCTGTATTATCTCTATTATCATTATAGAGCATGATTTTTTGTTCCTCTCTTTTATTAAAAATTATAGGCCTTTCATCTTTCTTTCGAGACGGTACTAAGAAGTATGATTCTTGTATTGAATCCAATGATACTAAATTTCGTAGAGATGATACGACTCCTATTGTAAGTGGTTTAAAGCCATCTAGCATATCCAAATAACATTGAGTATAGTAAGAGACATCAATATACTGCAAAGGAGATGCTTTATTGATTTTTACACTATCATTTACAGCAGGACCTTTAGCCTTAGCAGGCTTAGTCAGATTGATGACAAGAGGGGGAAAAGAAGTACGAAAAGGAGGAGGGGGCTTTTTACGACGAAGGTCGATTAAAAGCGGCTTAGAAGAGGTGAGCTCCCTTTGTTCCTAACTATCACCAATAGGCTGCTTCTCGTGGGAAGGAAGATAGATAGTCAGTGGTTTGGAAGACTGAGGACAGGAAGTACGCCCTTTGACAGGGATCACCAGAGTAATTTGGTATACCTTTCTGTTCTTCATCTGTGTCCATTGCTAGTACCACCTTCATGAATTCCTCCTTGTACATGCGAGAATCGTTGTAGTATGCTTCAACTCCTTTGAAAGGATTCAGATCTGCAACCTTTTTTTTGGACTTCTCCATTACCATCCACATATTTGAAATATTGGTGGAGAGTAGAAGGTACAATATTGTGTTCATGGAGGAATGGTCTTCCTAACAAAGCATTGTATGATCTATGATTGTCAATTACATAAAAATTTACCTTTGTACGAAGATTGCCAATTTGAACTTTCAGGCGTATCTTCCCCAAAGGTTCACTTCTTTCTTGATTGAACCCCAAGATGGTAGTGATAGTTGTAGAAATATTATGTACTGGGATCTTCAAAGCATCTAGCAAAGACTTCGAAATGATACTAAGAGCAGACCCTGGGTCAATCAGAATATGATCAACTTTCATGGTATCTACATATCCCGTGAAATAGAGAGGACGATCGTGACGATTGTCTTCTAACAACATGTCATCTTGTGTAAAAGTAATATTAGGCATTAGTTCAAATATACTATGACAATCTGCACAGCTGACTGGCTCCTTTTCAGGCTTTTTAAGAAGAGTAAGACAAGCATCAGCCTGCATCAAAGCTTCACTTAATGTCTCTCGAGTTTCTTTTGAGAGACGTAAGAGTTCGAAGATTGAAAATCTTGCTGGAGAATTAGCTAATTGAGCCAGTACGTCAAAATTATATGGCTTTTCGAGTCCAAAAGATGAGGACTTCTTCAGTACATTGTCAAATCGAACATGTTGCTTTCTCTTGTCTGCTGATGTCGGTTTAGGAGGAGTTGGTTCAACCACCGGCAGGGATGTAGATGGTATATTTTCAGCAGGAGAAGATGATGTAGGAGGAGCATCAGAAGATGGGACAAAATTCTCTTGAGTTTTGGGATATTCCCAAAGATAGGGTTTCCCAGATCTAGTGCCAATTAGAATTTCTTCTTCTGCTACTGGTTCAAAGGATACCATGTTACAGTTCTTGGATTTAGTTTTGGAGTGCTTCTTTTGCTTAGACGAGGAAGGCGTTTCAAAATCTGCTACCAAATCTGGGTGAATCCACATGATCTCTCCTCTGTCAGTTGATAGTAGAACAAGACCCTCATTTTGAGGAGGTGGGAGATTCATGATCTCGAAAGTAGTCATTAGAATGGGGACAACACCATCTTGCACAAGCATGGTGGAAAGTCACCAAATTGTACAGAAACAACATTAGCAGTCACCGTCTTCTCATCCTGCTGAAGAGTAATCGCTCTAGAGTTAACCATCTCCTGGATTTTGCCTTTGAGCACGTAGCATGCGCTGGTTGGATGCCCTATAAATCTGTGATAAATACAATATTTAGGGTGATCAGTTTTACCTACTTCATTTGGCCGTTTTGCCTCTGGCAATTGAAGCTTATTACTTTTAATTAAGCAATCGAAGATGCTCAAAGTATCATCTTCATCAAAAGAATACTCTTCTTTTGGACGAGGTATTTTCTATGGTGGTGCTGATGGAGTAGACGCTGTCTGAGCAACATTAACAGCCAATGACTCATTGCCCTTAATATTGATGGCCAATATTTTTTTACCCTTGCGGTTATTCTGGCGATTATTACCCCCGGGTGTAGAATGTTCATCTTGGTTAGGATGAGTCATTTGAACTCCTAACTGTTTGAACTTTTCGGCACTAACCTCTGCCGCCTTGGCATTCACAATGAAAGAAGGCCAATCCTGGAATTGTGTAGATCTCGTCCACATACTGATAATAGGCAACAAGTTTTATTTGTAGGTGTCTATTATTACAACAGATGGAGTTCCTAAAGGCATTTTAAGTGCCTATAGGCATAATCTTTTAATAAAATTCTCTGTGGATTCATTGTGTCTTTGTTTGATCTTAATGAGGGCAGACATTGTCATATCGTTGACTCCCTCATAAAACTGTTCCAAGAATATTTGCTTGAAACCAGCAAAAAAAGTTATGCAGCCATCTGGCAAACTACGATACCAGTCGTATGCTGCGCCGGCTAAACAACCGAAGAACACTCTGGTAAGGAGAGCATTATTTGGCTGTAATTGGTCAGTCATCACTTCAAAGTGATTGATGTACTGACTTGGAGAAGTGCTGCCATCAAACAGCATAATGGTTGGAAGCTTGTATTTAGGAAAGAATGGAACCTCCTTCCATTCTGTAGGATACGGTTGTTTTATGCCAAGTCTTTGTAGGCAATCCTTCTGCTTGAAGGCCTCAAACTGAGTGCGTAAGAGTTTCACAGTGTCATTAGCATCTCTTGATGTTTGGGAATTGATAGGCTGGTTAGAATTGTTGGGAGGAGGAACAACATGGTAATTACTATCCCCAATACCAGACTGACTGGGATCAGCTTGAATTGGTACAGAAGTAACCTGAGGAGGTGGTACCCCCCAGACTAACATTAACAGGTATAGAAGATGCTATAAGCTCTAGATTTGTAGTAGGATTTATAATCAGAGGCACTTCATGTTGGGCCACGATTATAGTATGCATACTTGCGACCATTTCATCCATGGTCTTCAATTTATCTTCCAATACAGCAATTCATTGATCCTGGCTGGCCAAAGTAGAGGCATCTTGATCTTCTGCAATGGTATATGTCGTCACTTCTCTTCCTACTATTGACGAGATAGTTTGTTCAGAACTTTCACTATCTGCATCAAACTCAAATAAAGAGTCCTCTCTCAGATGAGCGATGGGGAGATCTTCTTGATTAAAGACACCTTGGTTCAAATTTTGATTGCTTGATCTGGTGTATTGAAAGACCCCTTCACTGGATGCATGAATCCGATCTAAGTATTGCTGACTGGGATTACGGAACGCATTACGTCTTGGACGTTTTCCACCTCCAGTGCCTTGGGAAGTCATGTTGACAGAAGCATATAACGGCTCGTTTTCATCTCCCATTATAGGTTCAAGAGTTAAAACATAGTTCAGACGATCGAAGATAGATCGTTTAGCTGATTGGAAACAACACTTGATGACCACTTCATGAAGGCAGTGGCGATCTGAAGAGTGATTTAGAAGTGAAGGAGACATCCCTGTGATATCCCATCTTTGTGTAAGACGTTCCCGGAGATCAGTTACCACTACAGGACGAGAAGAAGTCGGAGGAACATATTCCTTAATGATGTTAGGAACATGCCTTATATTCTTCAGATGTTTAGTTCCCTGAGTATACAAAGAGGTACTTAACTCATTAGCATAAGTGTTTGGGTCTTTCTTTTCAAACTTTAGTTTCTGGTACAGATTGGCCTTTGGCATGGGATTCTTACGTTTCACCAAAGTTGATACTGATTGACGCCTATTGAGATAAGCACATAAATCAGAAAATTCTGCTCCAGGTGTCTCTATTTGAGATACCGTCAATTTTTCTTACTTAGATTTTTAAATTTGCAAGGTTGGAAGATCTTGACCAGACTCCATAGGGGTAGACAAGATGCCTCTTTGATCAGTATTCTTTCCCATGGCAGAGATCTGAAGACCTCTGTTTAAAGGAATAGAATCTGATATATCTTCCTCTGAATCATAGACTAGAGAAGTTTAAGAAAAGACCAAAGGATACTTTCCTTTATTTTGTAGAGGGTTAGCTGAGAAGCATTTTCCTCTATTTTGTTGTGGGACCATCTTAGGCACAGGTTGCGCCAGCTGAGGAAGTGTAACAGGGACTTTCCCTTTGTTCTGTCTAGTTTTGGTACTAGAACATTGTTTCTCCAAGTTCAGAACTGGAGAATTAGATGAAGAAATAGCCAAAAGACTAGTTCCTTTAGGCTGTGCCAGAGCATCAGACTGCGCCTGAACAACTGATTGCTTGGGTTGTGCCACAGCAATATGGGCTACTGGTTGCACCCTAGCAATATAGGCTACTTGTTGCGCCTTGGCAGCAACATGAGTAGACTGTGTCTTAGCAACAGCCTGAACAGATTGTGCCTTGGCAGCAAAGAGAGTAGTGGACCGCACACGGGTAGCAGAAAGAGTGGACTGTACACGGGGAGCAGTGAGAGTAAGTTGCACGCGGGCAACAGGAACAGAAAGAGTGGGCTGTGCGCAGGCAGTATAAATAGACTGCGCCAGAGCCACAGAGGCAGATTGTGCCTTGACAACAGAAGCAGATTACGCTAGGGCAACAGCAACCGTAGAAGACTTAGGAGTCCACACAGTTTTACTCTTGGTGATAGCCACAGTGCGCTTGTTGCTCTTCTTGTTGATCATATCTTCATAGGCTGTCTGGTTGGCTTGAACAATCAGAGTCTTCTGCGTCTTGCCAATCGACGTAGCATCACATTGAGTTGTCACCTTCTCATCGAAGGAGAAAGTCGTCTCCAGCAGAGTCGCCATTTTGTTTGCAAAAACAAAAATTTGTTTTATTACAAACTTTAAAAAAGAGTACAAGAGTACAATTTGAATTCTAAGAAAGTACAACTGTAGGAATCTGATCAGAAGACGATCACTTTATCCCTTGGACTATGTGAACTTAAAGACTAGAGCCTCTGGAGAATGCAGCAGCAATTTTACAAGAGTACTTGATCTCTGTGATGCTTTGATAATGTTTGAAAACTCTATTTATAGAGTTCTAAAAATAACTATTTTAGCAGTTATTCTGATATGCACGAAGCTGGATTGCGTCACATTGGGTTATGCCAACCTTATGTTGTGCCAACTTTCATTCAGTTATCCAAATGTGTACTAACTGTATTTAGACGCGTGGCATCATGTGATTAATATGCGCGTGGTCGAGTATAGAATAGTGGACACGTCTTGAGAGATTAGTGGCATGTGTGCCACATCATCCTGTTTTAGAAATGCAAATTGTTTCAACTTTATCAGGTTGCGCGAGCTTCAGTTAACAACTTTATCCAGATTGTGCCTAGGCATGTGGCAACTTTTGAGAAAAAGTTGTTCAAATTGTGCCTAGGTGCAACTAAGGAATTTGTTTAGATTGCGCCTAGGCGCAACTCACAAGATGTGTAGGACAGCTGTCAATTAAATCTCCTCGAGCGGCACTATTCGAGGGATTCGAAGAGATTTTCTTCGTTTACTGTGATGTCAGTTGTCAGTGCTGTAAGGTAATGATGGCAATTAAATTTCAGACGCCACGTAGACTTTGGCGCAATATGACTGAGCGCAGTCTGATATATGGCGCAACCTGATCAGTGGCGCACTTTGATCTCTGAGCTTCATAACAGTGGCGCAGCTTAATTTTTGGGGCGCAAGTTGATTGCTGGGTGATAAAATGATGGCGCAACTTGATTTTTAGGCCCTACAACTACGTTCCAATCTTGACATAGAGTAGGTGATCTCTCCAGGTGTAGGTGTTCATGACTTTTCGCATAAATATAAGCCAAGTTCGTGATCTTCTCCCTCTATCGATGATGTCTTTCCCTTGGATCATACTTTGCTGCTTGTAATATTTGCTATGTTATTTCCTTCTTTCTAGTTTAATGCTTGGTACTGGATTTATCTCCATCCAGCAACTTGTACAATGAAATTTGATATTTGATTTTATAATATCTTTATTTCTCTTAATTTTTATGGATGAGCTTTATTGAGCCATGACTATCTATATACTACATTTACATGGCTTATATATATTATTATACGGCTGGCATGTACGTTACCTAGTCCTACGTATTTTGGGAGTGGAGCGTTACAAAGAAGGATGGAATAAAATCTAGATTAGTGTCCTGAATTCTAGAAATTTCTGAAGAGTTTAGGATAGGAATAGGCAATAGAAGTAAGAGAACATAGTTAGAGAAGTTTGACCTACGTAACACCCCATGAATGACTTAATGTATTCCTTCGATCAACATCTAAAATTTTATCAATCTTATACATCATTATCTTCAAAAATATTTCAGAAATATCCTCAATTCCAATCATTAAATTTAAATCAATAATTAAATATTCATACTTTTAAATTCATGTCCAAGCTTATCATACTCTTCAAATTTAAATTCTTCAAAAATAATTAAAATTGAAAAATCAATTTCAGAAAATACTCAATTCCAATCATTAAATTTAAATTCTTCAATATAATGAAACTCCAAAAAAAAACATCACAATTTTATTTATCATTAATCAAATAAAAATCATTTTCTTTCAAAATTGCAACCTTATCTTAGAAAGAAATTCATATTCATCAATCAACATAGAAATTTAAGCTTTAAAGCACCAAAAATTAATAATTCTAATCTCCAATAATTGATTAACCTCGAAGAACCAATTTGTGAATCGAAAAATCTACCCACCTTTGTTCATACCATCATATCAAAAAATATTAAATCCTTATATAAAAATTCCTCATATATGAATTTTTTTCCAAATTCATCAAACCTTAAATTTTAACATTTTATTTCTAATTTAACCACATAGCCTATGTAACAACCTTAACTGCCCAAGCAGTCAAATTAGATAAGGGTTTGTCTATTGTATACCTAGTTCTAGTCACTGCCAAAATATCTTATATTGGCGACGAAATTAGCGACTCATGATAAATACGTCGCTATTTTTTGTGTCTTTAGCGATGTATCACAGTGCCGTCGCTGAACGTCACTATCAGCGACGTTTAGCGACTGTTAGTAACTAGCATTATAGTTTGGAAACAAGATGTCGCGGTTTAGTCGCAGAATGTCGCTAATTTATTTTATTCAGCGACGTTTTGTGACGCCTACTCCCGCACGTCCCCGGTTTTTTACTGAACAATGACCTTTAGCGACGTCTACTTTCGACGTTGCTAAAATGTTTTATATAGGGTTTGGTGGCCCGATCGATTTCATTTTTTTCACCCAAAATTTCATTCTTCCGCTTGAGAGTCCCAAATCTTTCTCCCTTTTCCCCTCTAGTCTCCGACGACCCCCTCTCCACGGCGACCCCCTCCCCTCCGGCGACCCTTCCCCTTCGTTCCCTGTCCCGGTGACCCCCCTCGCCCGCTGGTGTCCTCGTCGCCGCTCCTCCACCGCCGATCCCCCTCGTCCTTTGCTCCGACAACCCCGACCCAATCCCGTACGGGTATACCTAACCCTAACTGACACGACACGATATAGACATACTGATGCACACTGACACGATACAAACACACTGACACGATACATGCACACGGAAAACCCCCCTGCTGCAGATTTGGGTTTTGAGAGTTCATAGTTTTCTGAGATTGTATATATATATATATATATATATATATATATATATATATATATATATATATATCAAACATATATAAAAAATATATATATGTTTGATATGAGTATTTATAGATATATAAGGTTATGTGAGTTTGTATATATATAATATCTGATAAATATATATATGATGTATTTTTATGAGAGTATAGCCAATGGGGTTGAATATGTGAGGGTTGCCAGGTTCCTGCTATCTGTGAGTTTTTCTGAGATGGAGGTGAAGTTCTGTTCAGATTAGGTAGGTTATGTTGGCCCATTGGTCATGGTCAAACCTGATTTTAATAATTGATCAAACTCTGTCTCGATATCAATGCAAGTCAATTCAGATGTTTACCTACGACGTTTTAGACACTGCTCAACGATGGATATCTACTATGTTTAAGACCGAAGCTGTTTGCCATTCAGAATGTATTTCCTTCAAAGTAATGTAATTTTTTATTTTATTGAGTCTAGGAATACATTGTACACCAAGTCGTACTGGCAAATAGGCTGTCCGGAATCGTTTTTCAAAAGCACCCTATCCTTTTAAAAATCACCTATGTTTTTAAAAAACGTCCTTTTTACAAAAAGCTTCTGAAGGACTTTTCAAAAAGCCAAAATAATTTTTCTCAAAATCAAATGGCATAACCCTAGCAGAACTCGGCCAGAGTTCGGCCAAGTTGAACGTTATGTGAATGTTTGATTTTAAACTTGGTCTCCCTTCAGTTGCGGTTTGTTACAAAGAGTTCTGTCCGAATTCTGTCCGAATTCTGTCAGAGTTCTGTCTTTGGAAAAACTATAAATAGAGAAGGATTTCGATCATTTCAAATCACCAATTCACTTTCAATATCTTCTCTTCTAAAGCTTACATTTCTTCCAAAGAGTTCTAAAAGCTTTCATTTTTAAATCCCAAGCCAGTTACAATCCTCTAGTCGATTTGCCAGTACGGTGCGGTCTAGAAGTTTCAGAGCGATTGTAATCAGAGGCTTGATTGAAGAAACAACTCTTCACAATTGAAGTTGGTCGAGTTCTTCGTATCAAAGCTCGCGTCTGTAGAAGTTGCAAGGACTTCGTATGAAAACTTGCGGGATTTTCCAATAGTGGATTCAACTGGAAGCTAGAGTTCTGCCGACTGGACTAGTCCTCACAAGAGGGAAACCAGTATAAATCTCGGTGTTTGCGTTTGCCTTCTGATCACTCTTTTATTTCTGTCATTTACTTTGTGATCTAACCGCTAACGAGATTTTTAATTAGCAATATTTCGCTGCCTACTCTATTCACCCCCTCGTCTAGAGTATTATGCTTTACGATTTCGTTCCTACAATTGGTATCCGAGCAGGCTCTCCATCTAGAGGTATTATATTCTGATCCCAATTGTTCCTACAATTGGTATCAGAGCAGATTATACAGGTAAAGCAAGGTAAAATTGCAGTTATATTCAATTATTATATAGATCACAGCATTACACATGGCAACTGTGAAATTCACAAGTGAAGGCCAAGCCACAAACAGACCTCCACTGTTTGACGGCACAAACTACACTTATTGGAAAACACGTATGAGTTTCTTTCTGAAATCTCTTGATTTTGACTTATGGTCTGTAGTTATTGATGGCTATAGAAAGCCCCCTCGTGTTAATGATGATGGTGTTTTAGTTGAAAAATCCCATGACAAATATACAGAAGATAAAAAAAAGGCCAGCCTTGACGCACGTGCTATTAACGCTCTATTTTGTGCTTTAGAAAGAACAGAATTCAACAGGGTGTCTACCTGCACAACATTAAACGAGGTGTGGAAACTTCTCGAAGTAACCCACGAAGGAACAACACAAGTCAAGGAGTCAAAGATCAACAGACTTACTCAGGAGTACGAGGCGTTCAAAATGAAGCCAAGTTTATCAGTCACTCAGATGTTTACAAGATTCTTGGATATTGTAAATCCTCTATCTTCACTAGGCAAGGATTACAGTAACCATGAGAAGATTCGCAAACTTCTACGATCCCTTACAAAGAACTGGATTCCAAAGGCTACAACAATCATTGAAGGGAATGACCTCTCAACAATGTCTCTGGAAACACTCATGGGTAACCTACTCACTCATGAGTTAGAACTTCAAGACTTTGAAGATGCTACGCCAAAGGAGAAGTCAGAGAAGTCGATCGCTCTCAAGGCTCAACATAAAAGAACCATCGAAGATGATTCTGACGACAGTGACTCCGACTCTGAAGATCAAGCTCTTCTAGTAAGAAAATTCAAGAAGTTCATGAGATTTAACAGGAGAACAAAAGACAGCAAAGACAACAACAACAACAACAACGAGAAAGATCCTATTTGCTACGGATGCAAGAAGAAAGGACACATGAAGAAAGATTGTCCCATAGCATCATCATCAAAGAAAAGCAGCAAATATGACAAAGGCTACCTGAAGAAATCTACATCAAAAAAGTACGTCAACACAAGCATATGGCATGAAAGTGAAGCCAGCGACTCAGAAGACGAACAATCAGATGACGCTGCAAATATATGATTGATGGTTTGCGATCAGGTAATCACTAATCCTCTATTTGATCCTTATGATGATTTCACCTTTGAGCAACTAGGAGAGGCTTTCAGTGACCTGCTAAATGATTACAGAAAACTGCGTAGTAAATATAAAACCTCCAAGAAGGTACTCAAAGTGTACAAAGGTGAAATAGGAAGACTTACCGACCAATTAGATCATGTTAGAAATAATGACTCTTCAAATGAGTCTGGTGAGCTTTCTTCTATTAAGTTGTTGTTACACGAGACTGTTAAGCTATCCGAAGAAAAAGACCAAACTATTATCCAGTTAAAGGAAGACCTATCTAAGGAGAGAAAGAGTCTCCAGTGTGCACATGTCAGATTAAAATCACTCACATCTAACTATACTAGATTATATGAAACTTCTAAAAAGTTGGAAATTAGTTTAGGAAAACGGCCTGAAGTTGCTGCTTTCTATTCTAACACGTGTCAATTACCGAATCATCGGAACACGCCCAACTCTGTCAGACCAAACCATACCAAACTATGCCCAAGAAGACAAATAGGCATGCATTCTTCTATACTAGAAAACCAAAACCTACCAATCATACACCTCACACTACTTTCAACACTCAACATGCTAAATGTCATTATTGTGGCCTCATTGGTCATATATCTTCTGCATATAGAATCAGAAAGTTAGTAGATTTAAATATTTATGCATGGATACCAAAAACTAACCAGTCAGGACCCTACAAGAAATGGGTACCAAGAGTTTCATTTGTAAATTATTTTGTAGGTGGGACGTCCTTCACATACTAGGAGCAAATGGATCTTCGACAGCGGTTGCTCACGGCACATGACCGGTGATGCTTCATTATTCGCAACACTGTCGAAGAGGAATAAATAATGATATGTCTCCTTCGGTAATAATTTAATAGGGTACATAATCAGTATCGGTGACATTGGTAAGGCTCCCTATCCAGTGATTAAAGATGTTTGTCTAGTTACTGAGTTAAAACATAATCTGCTCAGCATAAGCCATTTAGCTGATCACGGTTATGGTATTAACTGTGTCAAAGATAAATGTACTATAGTTGATAGTTCAACTGGTAGTACTATATTTGAAGGTATTAGGGAAGACAACATATATGTTTTCTATTTGCTGGAAGATACTAACAAAGCAGGTAGATGTTTGATGGCCAAAAGCATCGAGAGTCAACTATGGCATATGAGACTCGATCATGCAAACATGGATACAATTTCAAGACTATCTACAAAGAAGTTGGTATGCGGCTTACCAGACATTTCTTTCAAGAAGGATACGGTATGTAGTAAATGTGAAAAGAACAAAGCTAACAAATCCGTATTCAAATCCAAGAACGCTGTAAGTACCACTAGACCTTTACAACTGTTGTATATGGACATATTTGGACCCAGTAGAATTGCTAGTCTAGGTGGTAAGTTATATGCTTTTGTCATTATAGATGATTTCTTTAGATATACATGGGTTTATTTTCTTGCACGCAAGAATGATGCATTATCAGAATTCGTCACCTTTTGTAAGAAAGTATAGAATGAAAAAGGGTTCATGATTACTCGCATTCGTAGTGATCATGGCGGCAAATTTGAGAATGCAAAATTCAAGCAATTTTGTGACACACACGGTTATTTGCATGAATTCTCTTGTCCTAGGACTCCGCAACAAAATAGAGTTGTGGAATGTAAGAACAGAACTCTATCTGAAATGGCTAGAGTAATGTTAAACCAGTTTAGTCTACCTAGATACTTTTGGGCTGAAGCTGTAAATACAACATGCTATATTCTCAATAGGGTTCTAATTCGACCTATATCGAAGAAGACTCCCTATGAACTATGGTTTGATAGAACACCAAATGTTTTATATTTCAAGATTTTTGGTTGTAAATATTTTATTCTTAATACTAAAGACAATTTGAGTAAATTTGATAAAAAGGTCGATGAAGGTATATTTTTAGGTTATGCAGCAAAGAGCAAAGGATACAGAGTCTTCAACAAAAGAACCATGATCATCGAAGAATCAATCAATATCAAGTTTGATGAGCTAAATCAACACTTAGACGATGATGACAATGAAGACATAATCACACCAAGTACAGCTACTGCAAAACTTTCACACAAAGATGCAGAACCATCACATCAAGCATCAGATGAACCTCTAAGCAAAGAAGCCAAAACCAGCAATCCTGAGACTACACCAAAAAAGATAAGATTCTTGGCTAATCATCCAAAGGACTTGGTAATTTGTGAGATTACCAAGGGTGTAAGTACTCGTTCCTCTAATAAAGATATAGCTTCTTGTGTTGCTTTTGTTTTGCAGTTTGAACCCAAAAATATTGAAGAAGCATGTAGTAATAATTTTTGGATAGGTTCTATGCAAGAGAAATTAAACCAATTCGAACGAAATCAAGTTTGGGAACTTGTTCCCAAGCCCATTGATCATCCGGTCATTGGCACCCGATGGGTATTCCGAAATAAACTGAACGAGAATAGTTTAGTGACTCGTAATAAGGCTCGACTCGTAGCTCAAGGATACAATCAAGAAGAAGGTATCGACTACGATGAGACTTACGCCCCAGTTGCGACATTAGAATCCATTCGCATGTTATGTGCATTTGCATGTTTTCATAATTTTAAATTATTTTAAATGGATGTCAAAAGCGCATTTTTAAATAGTTTTATAAAAGAAGAAGTTTATGTAGCTCAACCTTCTGGTTTTACTGATTTCTGAATATGTTTTCAAGTTGAAGAAAGCCTTATACGGTTTGAAACAAGCCCCTCGTGCTTGGTACGATCGTCTGAGCTCTTTTCTACTTGATAACGGGTTTTCAAAGGGAAAGATTGACACTACTTTGTTTATAAAATCTTTGAATAACAACATTCTTTTGATTCAAGTCTATGTAGATGATATTATTTTTAGATCTACTGATGAATCTCTTTGTCAAGAATTTTCAAAGTGTATGCAGAATGAGTTTGATATGAGCATGATGGGAGAGCTGAAATTCTTTTTCGGACTGCAAATCAAACAAACCAACAATGGAACGTTCATAAATCAAGCAAAGTACACAAATGATCTGTTAAAGAAGTTCGACATGGAAGCAGTCAAGCCACTTAGCACCCCAATGGCGACTTCAACCAAGCTTGATATTGATGAACAAGGCAAACCTGTCGACATACGTAAGTATCGAGGTATGATCGGTAGCTTACTATATTTAACTGCTAGTCGACCAGACATTATGTTTAGTGTTTGCTTATGTAGACGCTTTCAAGCTAATCCTAAGGAATCACATCTGTGCGCAGTTAAACGTATCTTCCGATACCTTAAAGGCACTTTTTCTGTCGGCTTATGGTATCCCAAAACCACGTCATTTGACCTAACCGGTTATTCTGATGATAATTTTGCTGGATGTAAAGTAGATAGAAAAAGCACTAGCGGCACATGTCATTTCCTAGGAAAATATCTAGTCTCTTGGTTTAGTAAAAAGTAAAATTTTGTTGCATTATCAACAACCGAGGCTGAGTATATCGTCGCAGGACGTTGTTGTGCACAAATTTTGTGGATGAAACAAACTTTAGAAGACTATGGATTACATTTTACACACATACCCATTTTCTGTGATAACACAAGTTCTATTAATTTGACTAATAATCCAGTATGTCACTCTCATACTAAACATATCGAGATTAGACATCACTTCCTTAGAGATCATCAACAAAATGGAGATATAGACCTTGTATACATAGACACACAGAATCAATTAGCTGACATACTCACAAAATCTCTAGCGGAAGATCGTTTTAATTATTTACGTCGAAAATTAGGAATTTCATATGTCAATAATATTAATTAATTTTGTTTTATTAATTATTTATTTGATACTCAATAACTGTTTTTGAGACAAGCCTAAAAAGAGTTTGTCTGTCACCACGACTACGGTCGAAGCGAAGCGGTATTTAAGAGTTCCCCGGTGAACCTCCGTTAGCTGGAACAGTACTCCTACAGCTAATCTGAGACAGATGCTGAGTAAAGAATATTAATTTCTAAAATAATATTAATTATATTATTTTGAGATTTAAAATTACTAAACTCTGAATTAAATATTTGAAACGAATTAATAAAAAAGATGTAGCCTCATTATTATATATATATATATATATATATATATATATATATATAAAATATATATATATATATATATATATATATATATATATATATATATATATATATATATATATATATATATATATATATATATATATATATAGCCAGGCAACACTTGGCGAATTCAGGCCGAGTTCTGTCCGAATTCGGTCAGAGTTCGGCTGGGTATATATATGTACCAGTCAGAACCCGAGGCCCCCTCTTCTTCATTCTTTCAAATATCATCAAAACATCAGCAGCCGTGCCCCCTAAACCCTAGTTCGTCTCCACCTTCCTTCTTTCAATCCACGTGGTGATCTTCGTCCAAACTTTGGATTCGTGCGGAGAATTTCGTCCTCTACAGCATATCCAATTCTCGGAAGGTATAATTCCTTCTCTCCTCCACTTTCCAATTGTTAGGGTTTCTAGATTTTGGGATAGAATGCCTAAGGGATTGAATCCTTTCAAGAGGAAGAAGACCAATGCCAGTGAAGAGGCATCGTCTTCAGATCCGTATACGGATTCTCTCTTTTCTTCGGTCCAATCGGATGACGGTGCATCGGACGAGTTTTACTTGAAAACTCCCGACCAAGCCCTATTATGGTATGTCGATTTCATTATGCGTACTATTTGTACCGGATCTCCGATCAAATGGACTGTCTTTCCCGTCCACCGTCCTTACTATGAGGCATTAGGGTTACAATACTTTGTTTTTTTATAATTCCCTATAGCTACTAATGCCATTAGATTATTTTACTGTAATTTCGTGTTAGACACTTTTACCGCGAGAACACATGTCGGAGGGATAGATATCGAGTTTACTGATGAAACGTTAGCGGAAATCCTTGGTATTCCAAATGAAGGTGCCCCGCTCGATGACTTCACTGATTTCGATTTTCCCGATGGTACGACTCTCGTTAGTTTTAAGAATGAGCTTTGTGCACCCGTACGTGCTCGTCCTGGAAAGTTCAAAGCCAATAACTTGAACTTGTTTAAATACGAATTATATCGCATCATCTATTCCACTTTACTTCCAAAATCTACTTCCAAAGATGATGTTACTGCACTTGAGCTTTCTGCTCTATATCACATTCTTAAGGGGATTCCTTTCTCTGCCCCTACGACTATCATTCAGATGATGGGTAGATGTTGCGAAAGAGACCGCAACCTCTCTTATGTGAAGATCATCCCATACATCTTTCAGAGATTCGATATTGACTTATCCACTTGTGCTCTGGACCCTGAGCCCAAGTTCCTCAAACTCTCTCGTCGCAGCATTGCCACTGTTCCTCCACCTACTGCACCTGCTCCTCCTGCACCTACTCCCACAGCACATGGTCCTCCTCAGTCTTACCCTATGACCTTTGAGGGTATTCATCAGCATATTTCAGATCTGCAGTCATTTTATGTTGACACTTCCAGGAAACATGAGTTCCGTGACGTGACTCGGTTCCAGGCTATTGCCAACTCCTTCGTCGATCTGAGATTTGTACAGACGGGTCACTCTGCTAGCTCTCTACCTCGAGACCCTTCTGTTTTTGGCTACCGCATTGATGATGAGGCGGTCCACTCTCTGTTCCAGCCAGGGAACGCCTACGATTGGTATCGTACTTCTAGTGCCACTCCTCATACTTCTGGAGCTGGTCCATCTGGACATGCTGGCACTGCAGTCGATGATGATGAGGAGGAGGATGATGATTTTTGAGATGTTATATATTGAGACTGATATTTTGTCTTATGTTTACTTGGAATTGCTCCGACATTCCAAGATATTATCAGTACTCTTATTTTCGTTATGCTATCTGACTTACATAGACAGTTTTTTTTCGCCTCAGTTTGGCTTAGTTTATTATTCAGCACTTTATTTGTTTCAGCTTTCTTCTAGCATTATCTTTCTTTATGCTTCATATTAACTGCCTGTGACAAATACCATGCCTGTGTTGTTTTATATCTGTCTATTTTATTCACTGTTTATACCATGCCTGTGATGAATGTTCTTATATAATTTTATTTGTGTTTCTTCACTGTTTGTTACTTATGCATTTATTGCGGGGGAGCTCTTTCTTTTGCAATTATTTTGCTAAGTGACAACGGAGGAGAAATAAGATCTAACATCTTTATGAATACAGATACATGTTATGATTTTTTTGATACATTTTTGAATTGATCCAAACTTAGATGTTATATCGACAAGGTTTGTCAATTATCAAAATGGGAGAGATTGTTGGCCCATTGGTCATGGTTAAACCTGATTTTAATAATTGATCAAACTCTGTCTCGATATCAATGCAAGTTAATTCATATGTTTACCCACGACGTTTTGGACACTACTTAACGATGGATATCTACTATATTCAAGACCGAAGCTGTTTGCCATTCAGAATGTATTTCCTTCAAAGCAATGTAATTTTTTATTTTATTGAGTCTAGGAATACATTGTACACCAAGTCGTACTGGCAAATAGGCTGTCCGGAATTATTTTTCAAAATCACCCTATCCTTTTAAAAATGACCTATGTTTTTAAAAAATATCCTTTTTACAAAAAGCTTCTGAAGGACTTTTCAAAAAGCTAAAATAATTTTTCTCAAAATCAACTGACAGAACCCTAGCAGAACTCGGCCAGAGTTCGGCCAGAGTTCGACCAAGTTGAACGTTATGTGAACGTTTGATTTTTAACTTGGTCTCCCTTCAGTTGCGGTTTGTTACAAAGAGTTCTGTCCGAATTCTGTCCGAATTCTGTCAGAGTTCTGTCTTTGGAAAAACTATAAATAGAGAAGGATTTCGATCATTTCAAATCACCAATTCACTTTCAATCTCTTCTCTTCTAAAGCTTACATTTCTTCTAAAGAGTTCTAAAAGCTTCCATTTTTAAATCCCAAGCCAGTTATAATCCTCTAGTCGATTTGCCAGTGCGGTACGGTCTAGAAGTTTCAGAGCGATTGTAATCAGAGGCTTGATTGAAGAAACAACTCTTCACAATTGAAGTTGGTCGAGTTATTCGTATCAAAGCTCGCTTCTATAGAAGTTGCAAGGACTTCGTATGAAAACTTGCGAGATTTTCCAATAGTGGATTCAACTGGATGCTAGAGTTCTTCCGACTGGACTAATCCTCACAAAAGGGAAACCAGTATAAATCTCGGTGTTTGCGTTTGCCTTCTGATCACTCTTTTATTTCTTTCATTTACTTTTTTATTATTATTATATTTGTGATCTAACTGCTAACGAGATTTTTAATTAGCAATATTCTGCAGCCTACTCTATTCACCCCCCTCTAGAGTATTCTGCTTTACGATTTCGTTCCTACAGGTTATATTATAGGTTATAAGTTATTCATGGGTTACCAGTTATGTATATGTTATATATGTTAATTCATGGGTTACCAGTTATGTATATGTTATATATATATATATTTATATATATATGCGTGGGATTAATTGAGTTAGATACAACTCAGTTTTCAGAGTTACACATATGGGTTAAAGGCTATATAGTTTGGGGGTTCGGTTTTGCTGAGATTTACATATATATGTGTGAGTATAGATGTAGGTTGTGCCAGTACCTAGAGTGTATAGAGTATCCTTCTACCCAGAGTGCATAGAATATCCTAAGAAGTGTATAGAGTTTCCTAATACCTAGAGTGTATAGAGTATTCTAGTACCTATAGAGTATCCTCTTGAGTGTATAGAGTATCCTATTATCTAGAGTGTATAGAGTATCCTAAGATATTAGGGATTACCTACTTTGAGAACCTTGCTAAGAAGTATCCTAGTACCTATAGTGTATAGAATATCCTAGAAATGTAGGTATGATTGGTACAATGTTTTGAGCCCTTCTATAGAAATTAAATTTACTTATGCCAAGCCTTTTGGGCCTATCAGAGTTATAGATTTTTTCAGAAATCTAGTATAACGCTGATTGCCTCAAAAGGCTTGCATAAGTAAGAGTGTATAGAGTGAGTATATTAGTAGTATATCGTAGTATCCTAGAGTGTATAGAGTGAGATTCCCTACTTCTTTCTTCTCATTTGGGTCATTGAGCCGACTATTCCGTATCATAGGATATCTACCTCAACCTTACCCTAGAGAAGTGTAAAAATATTAATATTAACCAAGGTTCACATTATCGATTTCGGTATCGGTATCGTTATCGATATCATTTACGGTTGATATCATGAATATCATAGCTTTTGCTAGCAGAGCACAATGTAGAGCCAAACGTGAAGCAAAGCTTCATATTTAAAATATTAGAAGTAAAAAGTTTTCGATTGGTTAACATTGGTTAACACTAATATTGATACCGAAACCGATTCCGATATCAACCGTATTCGAAATCGGTTTCGATATCAACCGTAAATGATACCGAAACCGATATCGATACTGTGAATCTTGTTTACCATTAATATTTTTACACTTCTCTAGGCTGAGGTTGAGGAAGATATCATATAATGCTGAATAGGATGCTGAGAGAGTCGAATGAGAAGCAGGGAAGTAGAGGGGGGTCGGAGAGGGGAGGTCTGAGAGAGGGCTTTCTTGTTGAACATGTGACGACACTCATTTGATACTCATGTGTCTATATGTATCAATTTGGAATATACTCGAATAATGTGTATCTATCTTTGCAGAATTATTGTCAAATGGATATGAATTACTATCTGCGGCATCGTTCGTGGATGTATAATCGTCATCCTGATGACATGTACGGTGTACGGGATAAATTTATACATAGGGTAGAGCAATTCCTGCAGTTCGCCAAGGCATTCCCTCAGTACATGGACCGTACCAAAATTAAGTGTCCATGTATGAGATGTCGCAACATGAAATATCATTCAGAAGTGGATGTGACATGTCATTTGCACTTGAGAGGTTTTATGTCGAATTATTATCAGTGGATGTCACACAGAGAACTTGTGCCTTTAGCATCAGAGCTGGAGCCTAATTTCTCGTATATGGATGTCCATGACCACGCTGGTTACGACGAAGGATGCATGAACATGGTTTTTGACGCTGTGGGGCCAAGTTTCGATCCAGATAATCATGATACGACAGAGGAGGCACTGAATGCCGATGCTGCAAAGTTCATGAAGTTGTTGGAGAATACAAGGACTCATTTGTATCATGGTTGAGAGGATCATTCACCGTTACAGGTGGTTACAAGACTGCTGAGCATCAAGTCTGATTTTAACATGTCTCAAGAATACTACAACCCAATCATCGAGTTGATTATAGAGATCTTGTCGGTAGGTAAAAAGTTACCTACAGACTTCTACCAGTCTAAGAGGATGGTGAGATCTCTCTGGATGGAATACGAGAAAATTGATGCATGTCACAACGGGTGCACGTTGTACTACAAAGATGACAAGGATGAAAACATGTGCAGATTTTGTGGTGCTGATCGCTACAAGGCAACCAGTTCAAGTAGGACTCCCAGTACAAGAAAGCCTACCGATTTGATGTACTATTTGTCGTTGACGTCGCGGTTGCAGAGGTTATTTATGGTGAAGGAGATTACAGAAAATATGAGCTGGCACAGGCGGGAACAGATCGAAGGATTGTTGGATCAACCATTTGATGGGAAAGCATGGAAGCACTTTGATCGAGAGTATCCAGATTTTACTTTGGATCTGCATAATATCAGATTTGGTCTCTCCTCCGACGGTTTTACCCCAATCGTACTTTCGGGCTTCCAATATTCGTGTTAGCCTGTGATCGTCACTCCATACAATCTACCGCCGTGGATGTGTGTGAAGACTCCGTATATGTTTATCACGTTATTATTCCGGGTCCGAACAATCCAAAGGGGAACATCGATGTATATTTACAGCCATTGATAGATGAGTTAAATCAGCTGTGGGAAGTAGGTGCTAACACCTACGATGTTTCTAGAAAGCAGAATTTTTAGATGAGGGCCACACTGATGTGGACCATCAACGACTTTTCGGAATATGGAATGTTATCTGGATGGAGAACTCATGGTCGTCTCTCATGTCCTTATTGCATGGAATGCACGAAGGCTTTCCGTTTAAAATACGGAGGAAAATCATGCTTCTTCGATTGTCATCGATAGTTCTTGCCCAAGGACCATCCGTTTCGGAGGAACAGGAATACATTTCGTGTCGGCATTGTAGAGAAGGCCAATCCACCACCAAGGTGGACCAGAGACACGATATGGGAGGAGGTCAAGGATTTTCCAAGTACTATCGAAGAGCCTACAAAGGGATACAAGTGTGATGAATTTGGCTGCACTCATAATTAGACGAAAAAAGTATATTCTGGGACCTGCCTTATTGGAGCACCAATTTGATCAGACATAACCTTGATGTCATGCATATTGAGAAGAATATGTTTGACAATATAATCAATACTGTTATGAACGTAAAGGAAAAGACGAAAGAAAATCCTAAGTCCAGGTTGGACTTGGAAGATATATGCAGACGTCCTGCATTGCATTTGATAAAGAAAGGCAATGGAAAGTATAAGCAGCCTAAAAAAAATTTCTTACTAGACAGGGAGGATAAAGTGAGACTTTATAGGTGGATTCAGGGTATGTATTTAAGAAGATGCATCGACCCGAAGGAGAACAAACTGACGGGTATGTATTTATGGAGAGGTTAATTCAGATAGCATTTCGGGAATTATTACTGATGGTCGTTTGGGATCCGTTGATAGTGTTGAGCATATTCTTCAGAGATCTTTGTTCTACAAAGTTGCTTGTCGATCGTCCAGAAAAGCAAGAGAAGGACATTGCAGTAACGCTGTGCAAGCTTGAGAGGGTGTTCCCTCATGGGTTCTTTGACTCCATGTAGCATTTGCCAATTCATCTATCCTATCAAATTAGACTATGGCAAATATTGTTTTGTTAATTATCAAGATTATGTTGACTGTGATTCGGTTTGGGTCAACAATCTCTTCCATTTTGATAATTGACAAAACGTGATCTTTGTATGTCTCAATATTCATACTTGGACACATTATAGCTCTCCCGTACTTGAACAAGTTTGCTCCCCCG
The DNA here is from genome assembly GCA_029216955.1 of Iris pallida. Lineage (NCBI taxonomy): Eukaryota > Viridiplantae > Streptophyta > Magnoliopsida > Asparagales > Iridaceae > Iris > Iris pallida. Next base: position 217,008 of record JANAVB010000197.1, on the reverse strand, counting down.
TAAAAGGATATTACCTGTGACAAGTTCTCATCCAAGTATACGATATATATAACTCATAACACAGTGTATCAAACAAAGACAAATATCAAGTGTTCTTCCCCTTTTGACAAAAATCAAAATGAAGAACAAAATAGAAGAGCGGTATAGAGACCATCCACATAATGAAGAATAATAAGCTAGCAAAAGTTTTTAATAAGTCTAAACAGAGCCATAGAGTTTAACAAGTTTAATAAAAACATAAATGCAGAAGCAAAATAAATATAGTACAGAAATGAAAAATAGTCCTAAGCATCAGTAGCAATACAAAAGCCATATCCATCATGGAGCATGTGAAGGCCCCGTACCATCGGATCCGGTACGTTGGGGATCAAAAAATACTGAGGTCGGATCAAGATAACGACGGATCCAAGAATCATCAATACGATAACCGTCGCGAGACGGATCAAGCATCATCGGAATCGGCATCGTCGGATGGGAGGCCATGGAATACTGAAGGTCATGGATGGAGTTGCTAAGTGCACTCATCTGCAGGGTGGTGCGATAGTCCATCTGCGTCCAGCGGTCGTCCATCTCAGTCCAGCGTTCGTCTTCCAAACGGAAGCGATCGCGAAGCATAGTCTAGATAGAATCAAGTGTAGCGGTGGACTCAGATGCAGGAGAATCAGGATCAACAAAGGGTGCAGGAGAGTCTGGCTCCTCAGCGGAATCGGACTCGGAGGAGGCTGCAGCAGCAACAGTTATCCGTGCCTTGGTCAGATAGACAGGAGGGGACAAAGACTGACACTGATCTAAGGGGACATGAAAGGCACAAAAAATTATAGAAAGATACATGGCGTAAACCAATGACTTTGGTTTAGGCCGAGCACGAATCATCCAATCCATCATCGTGCGGGAAAAGGTGAAAGTGATGCAAAAATGCAAAAAAAAAGAGCAGTGATCTCATAGTAAGTGACTTCATCGATCGATCCTACTTTCGACAAGACCAAGGAAAAGATGGTACGATAAAGCTCATAGAAATGGTTATTGAGATGTTTAGCTTTAAGTTTCCGAGGATGTGCATTAGGAGAGCATAGATCTTCTTTGAAACTTTCCAGAGTGATCTCTCCAGGGAAGACGAAATCCCGGGCATCATCAAGCCGTTCCCAAGTATTAGGGTCGGGCAAACCAAGGAGATCGGCTAACTCAAAATCATCAAAGAAGATGTCGATACCGACGACACGGGAGTAGATACGGTCGCGGTCGTAAGTCATGTTACAATAGAACATTTGAATGGCATTCACATAAATTGGTTCACGAATTGAAACAAGCTCATCGAGACACAAATTATGAAAGTTTGAAAGAAAGTCCGAGAGCACCGTGAATTTAATAGGGTGTCCGAGGAACACACTACGATGACAAAAATTGGCGAACCATACGTTAGAAGCATCTAACGACACAAAAATGTGTGCATCGTATGTGTCAAAATTTTGAGGTGGAGGTGGGTTGAATAGGGGGTGGATCATGCCATGACAAGGAGGAGGAGCCCTAGGTTGAGGGTTTGGTGGAGGATTAGGTGGAGGATTTGGTAGAGGGTTGGGTGGAGGATTAGTGGAGAATTCACGTTCACTTCTCCTTGGTCTCTTTCCTCTACCAAGCAACCTAGGTGCCATGAATAAAATTGAGAGAAAGGAAGTAAAAAGATGATATACCTCAAAAAGAGAGACCCAAGATGAAAGAGAATGATCCCAATATTGAGCTCCTTGAGTTTGGAGTGAAATTACTCAAGGATTTGAGACTTCTAGGGTTAGGATTTTGAAAGAAATATGTTTGGAGAGGTTTGGAGAAGACAATGGAGAGGGGAGAGAGAGAGAGAGAGAATCTCGAGTTATAGAGGGTTTGGTCGGGTAGTCGGGTTGAATCTGAGCCATTGGATCAAAAATAATGAAGGACTGGGAGCCATTCGAGGTTATGGAATAAGGAGGTCGAACTCGGCCCGAACTCTGTATAAGGGCAGAGTTCGGCCCGAGTTCTGGTCCCTTGGGCCAGAACTTCAAGCAGAAAATAGGAAGAACATAGGAAGAAATTTTACTAATGAATGGTCAAGTAGAAAATTTGGCAAAATGGATAACAATTTAGGAAATGCAATGAAGTTAGAAAATTTAAATATGGCAAAATGGATAACGAATTTAGGAAATGCAATGAAGTTAGAAAATTCTGCTTCCTGCTAAACCAAGAGACTAGAGCCTTGCCTAATAAATAACACGTGCCGCTAGTACTTTTACGATCGACTTTACATCCTGCGAAATCAGCATCTGAATAACCAATAAGATCAAAGGATGTGGATTTGGAATACCATAAGCCCACTGTGTAATGCCTGTTGTTCGTATTACGTATTTGGAATACGTATACGTATTTTATCTTGTATTTGCATATCTCCTTGGTTTGGCTTGGCTTGTTTACTCTCGGTTTGGGTTGGCTTGGTTCGGCCGGCCCACTGCTTGGTTCATCATGGGCCAAGGGTGGAACACCTTAGCCTATGCTTCTCCTTCATTTCCACCACAACCCCCTCTTTATTATCCCCACCAACCTTCTCTCTCCTCCATAATTCTCATTTACTTCTCCTTTCCCTACCATTACTCTTCTCCACCAACCAAGAACACCATAGGCAAGTGCAACTTGCTTCCACAAGAGAACTCCTTGTGATGGTTTCATTAGCTTCTTCTCATGATTCTAAACCACATTAGAACTTGTCATTTTTTATTTTGAGGCTTTAATTATTGTAGATCTAGAAATTAGTTATTTTCGGATTTTTGGTGTTTTGATTTATCAAACTTGCTTGTTTTCAAGTTTTAATGGTTCCATATTTTAGAGGATTTCATTCTACCCAATTTTGACCTTTGGAAAGTTGGATTCGGACTTGTTTTGACCAAGATTTGGACAATTGAAGCTTAGATTCAACTTTAGAGTTCTTGATGTTCTTGCCATTTGGAGAAGACAGTGAACAGTGAGCTAGCTTTTAGCTTATGCCGCTGAGCTGTACGCTGCTCTTTAGCGAGCGTACGCTGACTTGTGTACGCTGCTCTTTAGCGAGCGTACGCTGACTTGTGTACGCTGCTCTTTAGCGAGCGTACGCTGACTTGTGTACGCTGCTCTTTAGCGAGCGTACGCTAGCCTTGATACGCTGCCTGTTGGCAGCGTGTCTTGAGCGTACGCTAGCTTGAGCGTACGTTGACCTGTAGCTTGAGCGTACGCTGACCTGTAGCTTGAGCGTGCCCTTGTGTACGCTGACCCTTGCGTACGCTTCCCATTGGAAGTGTATGGATCCTTTGGTACGCAGACCTGAGCGTACGCTAGCCTGAGCGTAGCCTGGCTTGAGCGTAGCCTGATTACCCTTAATCTTCTATAGCCCTGTATATTGATATTTTATTAGATATTTAACGTCCATTTTACATCCTTACGCCTTTTGTCATAAACTTGATAATCATGGATTTGTTTAATATGTTTGGAAATGATACCTGAGCATGACACGATAGTGATCCATAGGGGTGCACTCCTGACATAATGACCTGATATGACCTGATAGTGGCCCGTCGTGGCGCACTCCTGACAAGTATACTTGACACGATAAACCTGACATGTTATATCTTGATAAGCTGTTGTGACGGCTACCTGACATGACATGACCTGTATGAATAACCTGGACACCGTAGGCGATTGTGCTTGTACAAATAATCCAGTCCTGTCTTACATCATGTCTAGGAGGGGACTCCTGAGTACCACGGTCAGGAGTACCTACTAAAATGGACTAAGGTTAACAACTAGATTAATACATTAGTCATGAAGAGATTTTCCAGCTACAGGCAATTCCGTTACCTGGGCGCGCTTGGGATCTGTAGCCTGCCGTCGAGTAGGGCACATTTCCAGCACACTGTCATGTGTTGCCCCCTTCAAACTGCTTAAGGGTACATGCGTTTCCTGGATGATGTACCCACCTGAATTCAACCCTAATCTCTCGACCTGGGTGACCTGGATAGTCTGCAGGGCTTGTGGCTGTGGAATAATCTCGCTGTATCTTGTTAGTAACTAGGATTGTGATAACCCTAGTTAGTTAAAGTATCAAGCCGTAATTCTTGCTTGGCCGTAAAATGATTGGATGGAGTCTAACCAGTCTAGTCTTGCCCTGACCTTGTTCCAGATCACTACCTGACTTGAATGCCTGTATTTATTTTACCAATAAATGGTGAGAAACCAAGCTCCGTTCAGACGAAGGGTTACAACCCCGGTCCTTGTTTGGTTTACGGGTTGTAACCTGGCTATCTGAATAGTTCCATAGTTATCTCGTTGTATGTCATCCTGGTATGTTTTCTTTTATTCCAGTCCTTATTTTATTTATATTTATATTCCTGTGCTGATTGTTGGTTGGTTTTAGTTCTTAAGTGAAGACTCCTTTGTGGCACTTGCTCTTTCTGGGGTCTGACCCAGCTGGTTTTGTGTGGCCAAATTTCGGAGCAGCTCCAGAGGATCTACCGACCTTCCAGCCAGATGGTGGCCACTAGACGGAACCCTGGCAACGAGTGGGTTATTTTTGGCTCTCCCGCTCTATTGTAAAAATATTCTTTTGAGGCGTTTAGCCGACGAGCACCTGTTTAGCTCGATTGTACTTTATTTACTGTCTGCCTATGGGCTGTAACATGATTGACAAATCCTAGGGTTGATCATGTATGACTAAACTCTTGCTAGTCCTAACATTTTGTAACGACTAGCTTCATGATCAGCTGAATATGTAATATTTGGGACACCTTATTATTGTATATTTAACGATCATACATCTTGTGACTCTTACTTACTTGCTTATGATTGAGACACTAGGCTTGTTCATGACCTTAAGAGACTGTTGGCTTGTAGATAAACCCTCATGTATCCTAGACAGCCGTGACCGTATAGCGAGATGGAATCCATTTCAATATACGTAGCTGGCTATGTCTGCCCCCGCTCTCCAGTATTCTGGTTCTGGGGCGTGACATGGTTTAAGTGGTGGCCCATGCAGGTCTTGTAAATCAAGATATGTGAGGGTTTACCGAATAGATGTCTCAATCAGTATTCTTCTTGATCTCTGACGGAGAACCACCAGTCCAGCCAGTTCAGCCTGCCGAGCCTGATGACGGCACTTTAGTAGGACTCGTCAGGACCTTGATAGCTTCTCAAGATCGTCGTGGAGATGCATTGCAACAGGCAGTGACGGATGCTTTGACCCGGGGTGGTCATCAGGGTAACAGCGCTGCCAACAGCTTCAAGCGCTTGAACCCTCCATTCTTCGACGGTAGTGAAGATGCTATCACGGCAGATGCATGGCTTCAGGACACAGAAGTGATTCTAGAAGCAGCCAGGACTCTAGAGAACGAGAAGGTGGCCGTTGTGCGCCTGCAGTTGTTAGATCTTGCCCGCAGCTGGTGGGCAGCGCAGGCCATTGGATTAGTAGCACCCATTGCTTGGGCAGTATTCAGAGAGAGATTCCAGACCAAGTATTTCGATGTCGTGGCTCGGTATGATCTGCAGACGAGGTTTACAAATCTGAAGCAAGGAGGCAGGACGGTCGACGGATATGCGGCCGAGTTTTCCAGACTCAGTCGGTTTGCTTCCACCTTGGTGGCAACCGAGTATGATAGAGCCCAACGGTTCCAGCAGGGACTTCACCTGGAGATCTTGTTGGCAGTTGAGCAGTTTGAGCATCAGACTTTTGATGCAGTCTTGAGAGCTGCCCGGAGGCATGAGTATACCTCCCAGAGGATTGTGGATAGGGCCGGGGGTCGGAAGAGATCTCACGGCCAGATGAATCAGTCTTCAGCACTAGCCCCGGCAGCCAGGGCTTTGACTATTGGAGCTCCGAGGCGAGCGGCCTCAGTAACGTCGGTTCAGCATTCAACTCCGACGCACCCTCAGCAGCAGAAGCAGAAGCAACCTTCCGCAGTGGGTTGTTCTCATTGTGGGAAGCCAGGCCATGTGGTGGCAGAATATCGTAGGGCACAGGGATTGTGTCTAGCTTGTGGAGCACCAGACCATAGGGTTGGATCCTGTCCGAACAGGGGTGGTTCATCCTCGTCCAACCTTTCTAGCTCTTCGGTGAGAGGACCCGCACCGGTGCAGCAGCAGCAGCAGCAGTATCCATTGACGAGGCCCTTGCCACCTCAGTCCCAGGCATTTCAGCAACAGAGCCCCCAGCAGTATGCGCAAGCCCAGGCCTTGAGTCAGAGTAGGCAGCGAGGGTTTCAGCAGAAGGGACCAGCACCCCGAGGGCACGGTCAGGCTATGGTGATGACCGTGGAGGAAGAGTTGGCACCAGGTGAGGTAGTGGCAGGTACTATTCTCGTCAACTCCTTTCCAGCTTCAGCTTTATTTGAGTCTGGTGTATCGTATTCTTTTATGTCTGCACGATTCGCGACACGGGTAGGATTGGAGCTCGAGTCATTATCAGTAAGGCTCAATATACTTACTGGTAACGGACTTGTGGGAGTAGATAGAGTGTTTTTCTCGTGTCGGATCGTAGTTAGCGGTAGAGAATTCCCCGCTAGGTTGATAGAGTTCCCGATGGCCGATTATGATGTGGTCCTAGGGATGGATTGGTTGAGGAACCAGTATGCTAGAATAGACTGCCACATTGGCAGGGTTGTTTTTAACATTCCAGGCGAGCCGGAGTTTTCTTTCTCCCGAGGCAAAGTTGAGTCATCTCCTCCAGTATTGCGGATGGCAGTAGCAGCAGTTCAGTTGCCCATGATAGTGGATAAGTTCCCAGATGTTTTTTCAGAGGAGCTTCCAGGTATGCCTCCGGAACGGGAGATCGAGTTCACTATAGACTTGATTCCCGGGACAGCCCCAGTATCAGAGAGAGTCTACAGGATGGCACCGTCAGAGTTAGAAATATTATACAAGATGATTGAAGAACTCAGAACCAAAGGATTCATTCGTGCTAGTGGATCACCTTGGGGAGCCCCGATGCTTCTTGTGAAAAAGAAGGATGGTACGTCCAGGTTATGTGTTGATTATCGTACCTTGAACTCAATGACAATCAAGAACAGATACCCTCTTCCGAGGATAGCTGACTTGTTTGATCAACTCAAGGGGGCTTCAGTATTCTCGAAGATTGATTTGCGCTCAGGTTATCATCAGATCAGAGTCAGAGAGTAGGACATCCCGAAGACGGCTTTTAGATCGAGATATGGGCATTGGGAGTTCCTTGTTATGCCTTTTGGAGCAACCAATGCGTCGGCCGTATTCATGGACCTCATGAATCGCATCTTCATGCCTTACTTGGATCAGTTTGTGATCGTGTTCTTGGATGACATCCTGGTCTACTGCAAGAGTGAGGCAGAGCATGAGCAGCATCTCCGTATAGTTCTTCAGATCCTCAGAGAGCACCAGTTATATGCCAAGTTCAGTAAATGCGTGTTCTGGCTCGATCGTATTTCGTACTTGGGTCATATCATCACTCGAGGAGGAGTAGAAGTGGATCCCCAGAAGATTGTGGCTATTGAGTCATGGCCAGTGCCCAGCACAGTTGCAGAAGTTCGCAGTTTCCTCGGATTGGCTGGCTATTACCGGCGATTTGTTTCAGACTTTGCTCAAATTTCAGCGCCATTGACGCAGTTGACCCGCAAGGATGCGCAGTTTGCTTGGACAGCAGAGTGTCAGAGTTCTTTTGAGCAGTTGAAGCGAGGATTGATAACAGCTCCCATTCTCACGCTTCCAGATGGAACTGGAGGATTCTCAGTATATTGTGATGCTTCGGGCAGAGGCCTAGGATGTGTTCTGATGCAACATGGGAAGGTGATAGCTTATGCATCACGACAACTTCGTGATCATGAGAGGAATTACCCAACCCATGACTTGGAGCTGGCAGCAGTGGTGTTTGCACTTAAGTTATGGAGGCACTATTTGTATGGAGATAGGGTGGAGATTTTCACCGATCACAAGAGCCTGAAGTATGTTTTCACCCAGAAGGATCTTAACATGCGTCAGAGAAGGTGGCTGGAGCTTCTTGTGGATTATGATGTCAACCTGCAGTATCATCCTGGGAAGGCCAATGTCGTAGCAGATGCATTGAGCAGGAGAGCCGGAGCTTATTTCCTAACAGCGCAACCAGAGCTGTTAGCAGATCTTCAGAAGATGGGTATAGAAGTTATTCTCCCTTCTAGTGTGGCATTGATGGCCAGTATGCAAGTTCAGTCCACTATAGTTGAGAGGATCCGGATGGCACAATCGGCAGATTCTAAGCTTCAGCGACTCAGAACAGAGTGTGAGGCAGGACGAAGACCAGAGTTATGTATTCATGAGGATGGTACACTTCGACATGGTAAGCGTCTTTGTGTACCCAGCGGAGATATCCGGCAGGAGATCATGTCAGAAGCCCACAGTTCGCAGTATTCCATCCATCCCGTCAGTACGAAGATGTACCGTGATATCCGTCAGCACTTCTGGTGGAATGGCATGAAGCGGGAGATAGCTCGGTTTGTCTCTCGGTGTTTGGTTTGCCAACAAGTTAAAGCCGAACATCAGAGACCGGCTAGACTTCTTCAGCCCTTACCGATTCCAGAATAGAAGTGGAAGCATGTGACCATAGATTTCGTGACTGGATTACCTAGATCCCCAGCTAGTAGAGATGCTATTTGGGTCATTGTGGATAGGCTTACCAAGGTAGCGCACTTTCTTCCGTTTAAAGTTGGTCAGTCGACGGCTCAGTTAGCAGAGATGTACCTCAGGCAGATTGTCAGATTGCACGGTGTGCCAGTCAGTATCACCTCGGACCGAGATTCAAGATTTATGTCGCACTTTTGGCGTAGCTTGTAAGAGAGTTTGGGAACTCATCTCCAGTTCAGTTCAGCATATCACCCGCAGACAGATGGACAGTCAGAGCGCACGATCCAGACTCTTGAAGACATGTTGCGGTCTTGTACACTTGACTTCGGTGGTTCATGGGAAGATCATTTGCACCTGGTGGAATTCTCGTACAACAACAGTTTCCAGGCCAGTATCCGGATGGCACCGTTCGAGGCACTGTATGGCAGAAAGTGCAGATCCCCGTTAGCCTGGAATGATGTTGGAGAGAGACAGATGCTTGGTCCAGAAATGATTGCCCAGACAGTTGAAGTGGTCAGGCGAGTCAGAGATCATCTTCGAGTTGCCCAAGATCGCCAGCGCCATTGGGCCGATTCTCATCGGCGCCCTCTCGAGTTTTCGGTCGGCGATCATGTATTCCTGAAGATTTCGCCTAACCGTGGCGTCATTCGTTTCGGCGTACGGGGCAAGCTTAGTCCTAGGTATATAGGACCGTTTGACATTCTAGAGCGAGTAGGAGATGTATCCTATCGTCTCGCTCTTCCACCATCGCTAAGCGAGGTGCATGACGTGTTCCATGTATCCCAATTACGACGGTATATCCCGGACCCGAGCCACATCCTGGATAATTCGGAATTGGTTGTTGGTACCAACCTTTCGTATGAGGAGAGGCCCGTGTCTATATTGGATCAAAGAGAGAAGATCCTCAAGAACAAGACTATCAAGTTAGTCCGAGTTGCTTGGGGTCATCACTCTTTGGGGGAGTCAACGTGGGAGCGTGAGGATGATATCCGATCACGATATCTCGACTTGTTTGACTCGTGAGGTATAATATCTTTCTTATGCCTCATGCCATCAATTCCTTACTTGCATGATTGATTGATTGCCTAGTATAATTGCCTGTGAATAGTATAGCTTATTCTTGTCCCTCTAGCCTCTTAATTAAATTTCGAGGACGAAATTCTTTTAAGGTGGGTAGAGTTGTAATGCCTGTTGTTCGTATTACGTATTTGGAATACGTATACGTATTTTATCTTGTATTTGCATATCTCCTTGGTTTGGCTTGGCTTGTTTACTCTCGGTTTGGGTTGGCTTGGTTCGGCCGGCCCACTGCTTGGTTCATCATGGGCCAAGGGTGGAACACCTTAGCCTATGCTTTTCCTTCATTTCCACCACAACCCCCTCTTTATTATCCCCACCAACCTTCTCTCTCCTCCATAATTCTCATTTACTTCTCCTTTCCCTACCATTACTCTTCTCCACCAACCAAGAACACCATAGGCAAGTGCAACTTGCTTCCACAAGAGAACTCCTTGTGATGGTTTCATTAGCTTCTTCTCATGATTCTAAACCACATTAGAACTTGTCATTTTTCATTTTGAGGCTTTAATTATTGTAGATCTAGAAATTAGTTATTTTTGGATTTTTGGTGTTTTGATCTATCAAACTTGCTGGTTTTCAAGTTTTGATGGTTCCATGTTTTAGAGGATTTCATTATACCAAATTTTGACCTTTAAAAAGTTGGATTCAGACTTATTTTGACCAAGATTTGGACAATTGAAGCTTAGATTCAACTTTAGAGTTCTTGCTGTTCTTGCCATTTGGAGAAGACAGAGAACAGTGAGCTAGCTTTTAGCTTACGTCGCTGAGCTGTACGCTGCTCTTTAGCGAGCGTACGCTGCTCTTTAGCGAGCGTACGCTGACTTGTGTACGCTGCTCTTTAGCGAGCGTACGCTGACTTGTGTACGCTGCTCTTTAGCGAGCGTACGCTAGCCTTGATACGGTGCCTGTTGGCAGCGTGTCTTGAGCGTACGCTAGCTTGAGCGTACGCTGACCTGTAGCTTGAGCGTACGCTGACCTGTAGCTTGAGCGTGCCCTTGTGTACGCTGACCCTTGCGTACGCTTCCTATTGGAAGTGTATGGATCCTTTGGTACGCAGACCTGAGCATACGCTAGCCTGAGCATAGCCTGGCTTGAGCGTAGCCTGATTACCCTTGATCTTCTATAGCCCTGTATATTGATATTTTATTAGATATTTACCGTCCATTTTACATCCTTACGCCTTATGTCATGAACTTGATAATCATGGATTTGTTTAATATGTTTGGAAATGATACCTGAGCATGACACGATAGTGACCCGTAGTGGTGCACTCCTGACATATTGACCTGACATGACCTGATAGTGGCCCGTCGTGGCGCACTCCTGACAGGTATACTTGACACGATAAACCTGACATGTTATATCTTGATAAGCTGTTGCGACGGCTACCTGACATGACATGACCTGTATGAATAACCTGGACACCGTAGGCGATTGTGCTTGTACAAATAATCGAGTCCTGTCTTGTATCATGTCTAGGAGGGGACTCCTGAGTACCACGGTCAGGAGTACCTACTAAAATGGACTAAGGTTAACAACTAGATTAATACATTAGTCATGAAGAGATTTTCCAGCTACAGGCAATCCCGTTACCTGGGCACGCTTGGGATCTGTAGCCTGCCGTCGAGTAGGGCACATTTCCAGCACACTGTCATGTGTTGTCGCCTTCAAACTGCTTAAGGGTACATGCGTTTCCTGGATGATGTACCCACCTGAATTCAACCCTAATCTCTCGACCTGGGTGACCTGGATAGTCTGCAGGGCTTGTGGCTGTGGAATAATCTCGCTGCATCTTGTTAGTAACTAGGATTGTGATAACCCTAGTTAGTTAAAGTATCAAGCCGTAATTCTTGCTTGGCCGTAAAATGATTGGATGGAGTCTAACCAGTCTAGTCTTGCCCTGACCTTGTTCCAGATCACTACCTGACTTGAATGCCTGTATTTATTTTACCAATAAATGGTGAGAAACCAAGCTCCGTTCAGACGAAGGGTTACAACCCCGGTCCTTGTTTGGTTTACGGGTTGTAACCTGGCTATCTGAATAGTTCCATGGTTATCTCGTTGTATGTCATCCTGGTATGTTTTCTTTTATTCCAGTCCTTATTTTATTTATATTTATATTCCTGTGCTGATTGTTGGTTGGTTTTAGTTCTTAAGTGAAGCCTCCTTGTGGCACTTGCTCTTTCTGGGGTCTGACCCAGCTGGTTTTGTGTGGCCAAATTTTGGAGCAGCTCCAGAGGATCTACCGACATTCCAGCCAGATGGTGGCTACTAGACGGAACCCTGGCAACGAGTGGGTTATTTTTGGCTCTCCCGCTCTATTGTAAAAATATTCTTTTGAGGCGTTTAGCCGACGAGCACCTGTTTAGCTCGATTGCACTTTATTTACTGTCTGCCTATGGGCTGTAACATGATCGACAAATCCTAGGGTTGATCATGTATGACTAAACTCTTGCTAGTCCTAACATTTTGTAACGACTAGCTTCATGATCAGCTGAATATGTAATATTTGGGACGCCTTATTATTGTATATTTAACGATCATACATCTTGTGACTCTTACTTACTTGCTTATGATTGAGACACTAGGCTTGTTCATGACCTTAAGAGACTGTTGGCTTGTAGATAAACCCTCATGTATCCTAGACAGCCGTGACCGTATAGCGAGATGGAATCCATTTCAATATACGTAGCTGGCTATGTCTGCCCCCGCTCTCCAGTATTCTGGTTCTGGGGCGTGACACACTGTAACAGTACCCTTAAGGTATCGAAAGATACGCTTAACGGTGGACATGTGTGATTCCTTAGGACTTGCTTGATAGCGAGCACACATGCAAATACTAAACATAATATCAGGGCGACTAGCAGTTAAATAAAGTAGACTGCCTATCATACCTCGATACTTAAGTTGATCCATAGGTTTGCCGCTTTCATCTGGTTCTAGTTTGGTTTTAGTAGCCATTAGAGTGCCAATTGGTTTGACGTTGTCAAAGTCAGACTTCTTCAGCATATCCTTTGTATACTTTGACTGACAGATGAAAGTTCTATGCGATATTTGTTTGACTTGCAGTCCAAGGAAGTAATTGAGCTCCCCCATCATGCTAATCTCAAAATCGTTCTGCATACACTTAGTAAACTTTTGACAGAGATTTTCATTAGTAGAACCGAATATGATATCATAAACATAAATTTGTACTAAAAGAATAGTGTCTTTGAAAGTTTTTATAAAGAGTGTAGTGTCAATTTTCTCTTTTAAAAAACCTTTGTATAATAAGAAAGTACTTAGGCGTTCATACCAAGCTCTGGGGGCTTGTTTGAGGCCAAAAAGTTCTTTCTTGAGTTTAAAAACATGGTCAAAAAATTAGGATTTTTAAAACTAGGGGATTCTTTTACAAACACTTCCTCCTGTTTGCAAAAACAAAAGTATGAAACTTTATTGATACAAACTTTATAAAAGATTACAAGAATTCTAGGAAAGGTACAACTGTAGGAATCCAATCTAGAAGACGATTGCTTTATCCCTTGGATGATGTGAACTTTGAAGACGGTAGCCTCTGAAGTTGACTTGAAGGCAAAAGCCTCGGAAGAATGCAGCAGCACTTGGGCAAGAACTCCTGAACTCTCTGAACTTTAATGTCTGATCTCTGATTTATGATCTGTGTTCTCCTTGAATGGAGACTTGAAACTCTATTTATAGAGTTCTGGAAATAACTAATTTTCAGTTATTCTGGATGGCGCAAGCTGGATTGCGCAGGAACTGGATTGCGCAGCATCAGACTGCGCAAGCAGTTGTCTGGTCGTGGACCAACTGTCTTGGACACATGGCATCATTTAATTGAAATGCGCATGATCGTGTGAAGACGGTTTCCACGTAACGAGCATTTGATGGCATGAATGTCACGTGTACTTTTATCAGAATGAAGTGTGCCACATGAATTGTGCTGACTTCAAATTGTGCAGAGATGGATTGCGCTGCATGTACAGCTGTCCTCGAGCGCTGTGCGGTGCAATAAACGAATAGTCTCCTCGTTTTTCGTGCTGTCAGCTGTCAGAAAGATTTAATTTTGTCAGATAATGATGACACTGCCACGTCAGCCTGCGCAGTTGAAAGTGTGCGCAGTCAAGTGTGCGTAATCTGATTGTTGCGCAATCTGATTGTTGCGCAATCTGATGTCTGCACAGTTCATTTGAAAGTTGTATTTCTTTATCTTCTGACTTTTTTAATATGTGCAACTTGATTTTTTTAGGACCTACAAGACCCCCTTCAAAGTTTTCGAAAGTTGAATTTATTCAAAGTTTCGAAATACTTTGAATTTTGAATTTTAAATCAAGTTGCGCATGAGTTGTCTGCGCAATCGATCCCTACTTTTTCGGCACAATCTGAGGCGGCCATTCTCTTTTGAAAAACTATAAATAGCTCCCCATTCTCTCTCTGTCATTCTTTACTTGTTGTTTCGAATTTCAAAAAGAGAAACTTCTTGAGCTTTCCCGATTCTCCTCATCAATCTTCATGGCCCCCAAGCGATCCTCCGCCGCTACCAAGGGCAAGGCCCCCACCGAGCCTTCGGCTAGGGTTGTGCCCCGTCCATCTCGACATGAGACTGCGCATTCCGCTTTGCTAGGTAGATGACTCAATCGAAAAAAAACTCTCTTTAGAGTTCTTCGACTTCACTGATCTTCAAGATTCATCTCTTTTTAGAGATGTGATCATACTGCGCCACCCTCTTTAGTGTTTTGGTTGAACGAACTAACTATTCTTCATTTTTATGAAGAATATCTTCTTGTACGATCGGTTGAATTGTGCTGGCAAAAGTCAGCGCAATCGGCTGATTTGTGCAAGCTTTATCAGCACAATCCGATGGTTGCACAATCTGATGGTTGTGCAATCTGATGGTTGCGCTATCTGATGGTTGCACAATCTGATGGTTGTGCAGTCTGATGGTTACGCAGTCTGATGGTTGCGCAGTCTGATGGTTGCACAATCTGATGAAAGAATTTTCTGACTTTGACTTGTACTAAATTCTGTTTTCTTCTGTTGGATGCAGTGAATACCAGGGAAGATCCCGAATATGAAACTTTTGTAGGAACTCTTTCAAAATCTGAGTTCAAAGAGGACTTGTCCCACGTACTGTAGGTCCTAAAAAATTAAGTTGCATCAATCAACAAAGTCAAAAATTCAAGATATTCATCATTTTGATGAGTTGCGCAGACAACAGATTGCGCAGACATCACTTTGCGCAGGCTGGTTTGCACATGTTCCCAACTGCGCAGGCTGACGTGGCAGAAGTCATCATTGACTGAATCAAATCAGATCTTCCTGACAGCTGACAACACGAATAACGAGGAGGCTGTTCGTTTTTGACGCCGCACAGTGCTCGAGGGCGGCTGACAGGTGGCAGCGCAATCCGTGTTTGCGCAAACCACTCATGCGCAATCCGTGTTTGCGCAAACCATTTCTGCGCAGTTCATTTTGCATATTCTACCAATATAACTGACCAATTACATGTGGCATTCATGCCATCAATTGCTCATTACGTGGCAACTGTCTATGCACGATCATGCGCATTTCAATCAAATGATGCCATGTGTCCCAGAAGTTGGCCCACGATCCAATAACTCTTGCGCAATCCAGTGCTGCGCAAACCAGTTGCTGCGCAAATCAGCTTGCGCAGTCCAAAATAACTGAAAGTTAGTTATTTTCAGAACTCTATAAATAGAGTTTCAAGTCTTCATTTCAAGGGAATCAAGATCAGAGATCAGAAATCAGAGAGTTCAGGAGTTCTTGCCAAAGTGCTGCTGCATTCTTCCGAGACTTTTGTCTTCAACTTCAAAGGCTTTTGCCTTCAGTTTCCAGAGTTGTTTTCAACTTCAAAGGCTTCGTCTTCACAGTTCACATCGTCTAAGGGATAAAGCAATCGTCATCAAGATTGGATTCCTATAGTTGTAATTTTCCCAGAATTCTTGTAATCTTTATTACAGTTTGTATCAATAAAGTTTTATACTTTTGTTTTTGCAAACAAAATGGCGACTCTGCTGGGGACAACTTTCTCCTCCGACGAGGAATTAGCAACTCAATGTGACGTAGCGTCTATCGGGAAGACGCAGAAGACGCTGGTTGTTAAGGTCAACCAGACAGCCTACGAGGAGATGCTTAACTCCAAAACCACTCCCCGTACTGTAGCCACTTCTACTAAGAGCAAAGTGCGCTCAGTTTGGGTCTCCAAGTCTGCATAATCTGGCAGTTTTGCCACCAAGGATGCTGTACCAATTGCTGCACAATCTGCTAGTCAGACTGCTGCACAAACTACTGTGCCAACTGTTGCACAGTCTGTCTCAGCAACTGCTGCATAATCTGTTGCAGTCAAGGCTGCGCAATCTGTTGCAACTGTTGCACAGGCTACTTCATATGCTGCCTTGTCAAAACAGAAGACTCCTATGACTCTGGCACAATTGGCAGTGGCTTTTCCTGTGCAAAATAGCACTCTTGTAACTAAGGTGCATCCCAAGCACTCTAAGACAAGAACTCCTGATGCACTTCCTACCAAAGCTTCTAATGCACAAATGACTAGTGCACCTTCCAACCATGCGCAAACCAAGTCTGCGCAATCCAAGAAAAACAGCCTTTTGGCTAAATTTCCTTCTTCTCACAATAAAAGAAGAGATTCTACTCCTCTTCCCAAACACCCTATTGTCCCTGCGCAATCCACTGAGGGTAGTCCTTTGACTATTCCTCCTTCTCTTCAAAGCAAAGGAAAAGGTCCATTGGTCTTTTCTCAAACTTCCTTGTCTCATGACTTGGAAGATAACAGAGGGAAACGCTCTTTAGCTAACCCTTCATCTCAAAACAAAGGAAAAGGTCCTTTAGTCTTTTCTCAGTCTTCTTCAGTCTTTACTGAAGAAGATCCATCTCAATGTGTCTCGGCTCCAATCAATTCAAGAACTCTGGCAAACAAGGATTCTTCTTTCCTTTATAACAAGAGTACTTGTACTAATCAAAGAGGTATTCTGCCTACTCCGATAGCAGAATTCCAGGACCTCCCGACTCTCTAAATTTGTCGTTCCAGACAGGGAAAATTGTTAGTGTCTCAAACAGAAATTCCTGGGGGTGAATTTGCTGACCTCAGAACTTATCTTAATCGACCCACTTCGGTAAAACGCAAACAGCCAATGCCGAAGGTTAAACATCATCAGAAACAAATCTCCAAAGTCAGAAATCCCGACACTTATGCCAATGAAGTGAGTACTTCCCTGTATACTCAAGGGACTAAACATTTGAAGAATCGGAATCATGTTCTAAATGTTATCAAAGAACAGATCCCTCGGAACTTTCCTCGTCCTGTTGTAGATCTTCGAGAACATCTAAGACAAAAACAAGATAATGTCTCAATATCTTCATCTCAACCATCTGATCATCACTGTAATCATAAAGTCATCATCCAATGCT
>JANAVB010000197.1:5000-199862 GCA_029216955.1 Iris pallida | reverse complement strand
TGATGGTTGTGCAATCTGATGGTTGCGCTATCTGATGGTTGCACAATCTGATGGTTGTGCATCTGATGGTTACGCAGTCTGATGGTTGCGCAGTCTGATTTTCACAATCTGATGAAAGAATTTTCTGACTTTGACTTGTCTAAATTCTGTTTTCTTCGTTGTTGGATGCATACCAGGGAAGATCCCGATATGAAACTTTTGTAGGAACTCTTTCAAAATCTGAGTTCAAAAGAGGACTTGTCCCAGTACTGTAGGTCCTAAAAATTAAGTTGCATCATCAACAAAGTCAAAAATTCAAGATATTCATCATTTTGATGAGTTGCGCACAACAGATTGCGCAGACATCACTTTGCGCAGGCTGGTTTGCACATGTTCCCAACTGCGCAGCTGACGTGGCAGAAGTCATCATTGACTGAATCAAATCAGTATCTTCCTGACAGCTGACAACACGAATAACGAGGAGGCTGTTCGTTTTTGACGCCGCACAGTGCTCGAGGGCGGCTGACAGTGCAGCGCAATCCGTGTTTGCGCAAACCAATCATGCGCAATCCTGTTTGCGCAAACCATTTCTGCGCAGTTCATTTGCATATTCTACCAATATAACTGACCAATTACATGTGGCATTCATGCCATCAATTGCTCATTACGTGGCAACTGTCTATGCACGACATGCGCATTTCAATCAAAGATGCCATGTGTCCCAGAAGTTGGCCCACGATCCATAACTCTTGCGCAATCCAGTGCTGCGCAAACCAGTTGCTGCGCAAATCAGCTGCGCATCCAAATAACTGAAAGTTAGTATTTTCAGAACTCTATAAATAGAGTTTCAAGTCTTCATTCAAGGGAATCAAGATCAGATATCAGAATCATAGAGTTCAGGTTTCTTGCCAAAGTTGCTGCTGCATTCTTCCGAGACTTTTGTCTTCAACTTCAAAGGCTTTGCCTTCAGTTTCCAGAGTTGTTTTCAACTTCAAAGGCTTCGTCTTCACAGTTCACATCGTCTAAGGGATAAAGCAATCGTCATCAAGATTGGATTCCGATAGTTGTAATTTTCCCAGAATTCTTGTAATCTTTATTACAGTTGTTCAATAAGTTTTATACTTTTGTTTTTGCAAACAAAATGGCGACTGCTGGGGACAACTTTCTCCTCCGACGAGGAATTAGCAACTCAATGTGACGTAGCGTCTATCGGGAAGACGCAGAAGACGCTGGTTGTTAAGGTCAAACCAGACAGCCTACGAGGAGATGCTTAACTCCAAAACCACTCCCCGTACTGTAGCCACTTCTACTAAGAGCAAAGTGCGCTCAGTTTGGGTCTCCAAGTCTGCATAATCTGGCAGTTTTGCCACCAAGGATGCTGTACCAATTGCTGCACAATCTGCTAGTCAGACTGCTGCACAAACTACTGTGCCAACTGTTGCCAGTCTGTCTCAGCAACTGCTGCATAATCTGTTTGCAGTCAAGGCTGCGCAATCTGTTGCAACTGTTGCACAGGCTACTACTCATATGCTGCCTTGTCAAACAAAGACTCCTATGACTCTGGCACAATTGGCAGGGCTTTTCCCCTGTGCAAATAGCACTCGTAACTAAGGTGCATCCCAAGCACTCTAAGACAAGAACTCCTGATGCACTTCCTACCAAAGCTTCTAATGCCAAATGACTAGTGCACCTTCCAACCATGCGCAAAACAACCAAGTCTGCGCAATCCAAGAAAAACAGCCTTTTGGCTAAATTCCTTCTTCTCACAATAAAAGAAGAGATTCTACTCCTCTTCCCAAACACCCTATTGTCCCTGCGCAATCCACTGGGTAGTCCTTTGACTATTCCCTTCTCTTCAAAGCAAAGGAAAAGGTCCATTGGTCTTTTTCTCAACTTCCTTGTCTCATGACTTGGAAGATAACAGAGGGAAAACGCTCTTTAGCTAACCCTTACATCTCAAACAAAGGAAAAGGTCCTTTAGTCTTTTCTCAGTCTTCTCTTCATCTTTACTGAAGAAGATCCATCTCAATGTGTCCGGCTCCAATCAATTCAAGAACTCTGGCAAACAAGGATTCTTCTTTCCTTTATAACAAGAGTACTTGTACTAATCAAAGAGGTATTCTCCTACTCCGATAGCAGAATTCCAGGACCTCCCGACTCTCTAAATTTGTCGTTCCAGACAGGGAAAATTGTTAGGTCTCAAACAGAAATTCCTGGGGGTGAATTTGCTGACCTCAAACTTATCTTAATCGACCCACTTCGGTAAAACGCAAACAGCCAATGCCGAAGGTTAAACATCATCAGAAACAAATCTCCAAAGTCAGAAATCCCGACACTTATGCCAATGAAGTGAGTACTTCCCTGTATACTCAAGGGACTAAACATTTGAAGAATCGGAATCATGTTCTAAATGTATCAAAGAACATCCCTCGGAACTTTCCTCGTCCTGTTGTAGATCTTCGAGAACATCTAAGACAAAAACAAGATAATGTCTCAATACTTCATCTCACCATCTGATCATCACTGTAATCATAAAGTCATCATCCAATGCTGTTGTCAAACGACAAAACGATCTGTCTCGATCGTTTAACTTTTGCTAAATCTAACCTATGTCAGAAGAAGCGAAGTTTTGTATGCTTCTTTAACATGACTTCCCAGACACTGGGGGTAAAAGATGCTCTAAGCATGGTAGACTCCGTAAGCCAAGCCAACGGTATTTGGAATTACTTCAAGAATCTTCTGAAGGAGTATTTCAACATACCGTTCCCGAAGCCGAGATACAATCGGTCAAAGAAATCTTCCTCAAAATCCTTCAAGTCATCTCCCTGTTTCCCAGTCAGGAGATGATTCGTTTTCTGATTATGATGCATACAGTGAAAGTTCTGAACAAAGTATCTCTATCCACTGTGCCGAGAGAAGGGCTTATGTTGTCACCGATGATCCAGACGCTTCAACCTCCGCAAATCAGGAACAACGAATTGCTGCACTCGAAGACAAATATAAAAAACTATGGCTGAGATGGTTGCTAGTATTCATTCATCATTGTGTAGCCAGCATGTGTACAAACCACCAACTGCCCTATACTAGTCCAGAGATCATAGCGTCTTCAATACCTGCCAAACTGGGCTGGGGGTAGTGCCTCCTCAAATACCTCCTGTACAGTGCAAGTACAAACTACGCCTAGCATTCAGGAGCTGGGGGTAGTGCTTACAACGCTGTTCCTCCTCCTACCACTACAACTCAACCTGCTCCTTCTTCTCATCAGAAGACGCCAATGAAGCTGTCAAACTTTACGAAACCCAATTTGAAGCATTTAAAGAGAAAGACAATCTACAAGGTTGGGGATTAAATAGCCCTATCCGTTGAATGAAGGACATCCCGTTTCCCCCCAAAGTATAAAATTCCTACAATCTCTCTATTCGATGGCAGTACTTCCCCGAGTCAATTCATCAATCATTTGAGGTAATGACTGTTCAACTTCAGCCAAATGACGCTCTTACTTACCAGAGTGTCGTCGGTTGTTTAGCCGGCGTAGCATACGAATGGTACAGAAGTTTGCCCGATGGTTGCATCACATCCTTTTCAGGTCTTAACACATCTTTCTGGAACGGTTCTATGAAGGATTAATGATATGACTATGTCAGCTCTCAACAAATCAAACAAAAACATAATGAAACTGCTGAGAGCTTTATTGAACGGTTCCGCCGTGAAGCTTTGAAAATACCTCCAGGGACTCCAGCTGCTGTCACTATTGATACTTGTAAGGCAAATCTTTTGCCTATTATCAGTATGTGGACGGGATCAACCCAATTCCAAGATTGGCCCTCATTCATCGTCAACGCCAAAGCTGCTGAAGTAAGTGCCGACAGTTCAAACAATTGGGGGTACAAATGTCTAACCTGATCGCGATGAGCATCAGAATTTAGGTGGTGGCATCGCCAGAACAATCGCAAAGCGAAAGAGACTTTGAACATTAACTTGAACCAAATAAGAATCTTTGGCTGTCAATGTACCCCCCTACATCTACTCCTACTCCTTCTGCACCTCCACCGAGGGAACCTCGTCCAAAGGTGGAATATTCCTTTGACGAAAATGACACTGCAAGTACTTTGAGTGTTTACTCAAAAGCAATAAAATTCAAACTCCCTGATCCAAAGAAACCTGCTGAAGTCAATAAAACTGATCATCCCAAGTATTGTGTCTATCACCAATTCATGGACATCCTACTCGAGCATGCTATTGCTTAAGGTAAGATTCAAGAGCTTGTCAATGCAGGTGTAGTCACTTTGCAACAATGATAAAGAATGTTACGACAAAATATGGTTTCAGTCCAATTTGGAGATTTCCCTCCGCAGATAGTACATGGTGTCATTCCGATTCCTAAAGCAACCCTTGAGATTGAGAATCTCCCTTCCATCCAAGAAGGTCTTATTCCCTTGTCTCTTGACAATGGTGAATTATGTGGATCCATCCTGATCTGCTCCAGAATTTGGAGATATCTTCCAAGAAACTCGTTCTAAGGCAAACCAAAATCTGTAACATGGTATCTTTTGATCCCATTGTTGACGAAGAGATTCTGTTAGGCACCAGATCAGGAAAAGCTTATTTGAAAGATCATTCTGAAGGTCAAAGGGATCCTGCTTCTTCTTCCGAACACTATTCCGGCACAACCCGCATCTGCTGAAGAGGTCCCTTCTACATCTTCACCAGTTGTAGTATCAATTCCTCCTAAGCCAACAACGGCTGACAAAGGCAAGCAACAAGTTCGATTTGACAAACCTCTAAAGAAGTCATCTCCTACTGGGCTTGAGAAGCCTTACAACTTTGATATATTGGCTCAATTAGCCAATACACCAGCCAGGCTGTCAATCTTTGAACTCTTGCGTCTTTCCAAAGAGACACGAGAAACTCTAAGTGAAGCTCTGATGCAGGCTGAAACTTGCTTAACTCTTCTCAAGAAGCCAGAATCAGAATCAGTCTCTTGTCATCACAGTCATAGTGTCTTGGAACTGATCCCAAATATTACCTTCACTCAGGATGATATGCTAATGGAAGATAATAGACATGATCGTCCTCTTTATTATACAGGATATGTAGATTCAATGAAGGTTGATCGTATCCTGATAGATCCAGGGTCTGCACTTAGTATTATGCCAAAGACAATGCTAGATGCATTGAAGATACCAGTGCATAGTCTTTCAACCACGATCACTACTATTCTGGGATTTAATCAAGGAAAGAGTGAACCTTTGGGCAAGATCCGTCTAAAACTCCAAATAGGCAATCTTCGCACAAAGGTGACCTTTTATATCATTGACAATCATGGTTGTTCTTATAATGCTCTCCTGGGAAGGCCATTCCTCCATGAACACAATGTCGTTCCATCAACTCTTCATCAATGCTTTAAATACGTTGATGACAAAGGACAAGTTCATAAGGAAGTTGCGGACCTTTATCCTTTCAAGGGTGTTGAAGCTTATTGCAACGATGCTCGTATGTACAAGGATGAATTTATGAAAGTAGTATTGGCTATGGATACTGAAGAAGATCAAAAAGCAGTACCTCAAGACACTCTTATCATACCTGTTAAGGGGCGAGTTTCTCATCCTCAATCTTCCAAGCCATTGGTTATTCACTTACCAGTTCAAAAGAAATCAGTTGATGCTGATGAAAATCAAAGGGAGCTCACCTCTTCTGAGCCACTTGTTATCGACTTACGTCGTAACAAAGACAAAAAGCAGCTCATTCCTTCTGAGCCACTTGTTGTTGAGCTAAATCACAACAAGGAAAAAAGGGAGCTCACCTCTTCTGAGCCACTTGTTATCGACCTTCGTCGTAACAAGCCTCCTCCACGTTCTTCTTCTCCCCCTCTTGTAATCAATTTGACCAAATCTGCTAAGGTTAAAGGTCCTGTTGTAAATACTGATGTACAAATCAATGAAAAGCACATACTTTCCAGTATATTGATGTTATTTATTATACTAAAAGTTATTTGGATATGTTAGATAGCTTCCAATCAATTATACTGGGAGTCGTACAATCTCTTCAGACAGAAGTCTCGCTTGAAGATCCAGATGATTCTTACCGTATTCATCCTTCTTTAAAGAAAGGTGAAATTTTAGCATTTTTATATAAAAGACCAGAAACAAAGATTAACTATATGGATGATAGCAAAGTTAACGATACGGGACGTCTCCAGTTCCATCGTTATAGTCAACAATCAAAAGACATCCTCCGAAAGATGGGTTACGACTTCAAGAGCGGCCTTAACTATGGTAAAGGTAGACGAACTCCCATTCGTACAACAGTTCCAAACGGAAAATCACAAATGTATTATGACAGGACCAAGAAAGGTCTCGGATATACTTCTCCTCCACTGTTATCCCCAGCAGCTTCTGAGTCAGATAGTGATGAACGTTCTAACTCTTCTGATTCCAGATCATGGGATTCCGATACCAGCATCGGTGAAGTCCATCGTATAATTGTATCTTCTAACATGGTCTCTGTTGAACTACCAGAAGGCTGTGATGAAGATGTTGAAGAAAGTCCGAAAACAGATCCTTGGGCTCAACATATGGATAACCAATGGGTACTTCGATTGAACAACGTGAACCTCCTACTGAAGATCAACTACTTCAAATTGATGTAGGAGAAAGAGATTCACCTCGGCCAATCTTTATTAGCAAAAATCTTCCAGAAGCAGACAAACAAGAGTTGATTCTTCTTATTAAAGAATACATCGACGTCTTTGCCTGGAGTTATGAAGACATGCCAGGTTTAGATCCTAAGATTGCTACTCACAAACTGAACATTCTTCCTAATGCTAAACCAGTCAAACAGCAACAAAGGCGATTTAAGCCTGAAATAATGGACGCAATTGATGATGAAGTCAAGAAGCTCATCGCTTGTGGCTTTATTCGAGAAGAGCAGCATCCTGATTGGGTAGCCAATGTCGTCCCAGTTCTGAAGAAAACTGGAAAAGTTTGAGTCTGTATCGACTTCCGAGATCTCAATGAAGCATGTCCAAAAAATGAATTTCCTCTTCCTATCACAGACGTCATGATTGACAATACTTGTGGGTTCGAAAGGATATCTTTTATGGATGGATTTTCTGGGTATAATCAGATCAAAATGCATCCTGAAGATGAAAAGCATACATCTTTCTGCACTCCTCGAGGAGTTTATTGTTATACAGTGATGCCATTTGGTCTCAAGAATGCGGGTGCAACCTACCAACGGGCTATGAGTACCATTTTCAGAGAACATCTTCGTAAAATAGTCGAATGCTACGTGGACGATATTGCTGTTAAAAGTCGTCTAAAAGAAGATCACATCCAAGATTTGAGAACAATATTTAATCTCATGCGTCGACATCAGCTCAAGATGAATCCCACCAAGTCATTCTTGGGTGTCTCTAGTGGCAAATTTCTTGGCTTCGTCATTACCTCTAAGGGTATACACGTGGATCCCGAGAAGATCAAAGCCATCCAAGAGATGCGTCCTCCACGCAACCTAAAAGAGCTACGAGGATTCCAAGGCCGACCTGCGTACATCAGGCGATTCATTTCGAACTTGTCTGGACACTGCAGACCATTCACTCAACTAATGAAGAAGGGTGTATCTTTTGTTTGGACTGAAGAATGTCAACGAGCATTCGACGATATCAAACAATATCTTATGAATCCACCAGTTTTGGTGCCACCTATCTCTGGCATTCCATTCTTGATGTATGTCCGTGCTATGGACCATTCATTGGGTGCCTTACTTGCCCAAAAGAACAAAGAAGGCCATGAACAAGCTATCTACTATCTTAGCCGAACTATGATTGGTGCTGAACACCGTTATAGTCCTGTCGAGAAAGAATGCTTGGCTCTCATGTTTGCTGTGCAAAAGATGAGGCATTATATCATTGGTCAAACTATTCATGTTATATCTCGAGTTAACCCTCTCCGGGTACTCATGAAGAAACCAAGTACACTTAATTCTCGGTTGGCTACATGGCAATCCTGCTAGCTCAATATGACATGGTGTATGTTCCACAAAAGTCTGTCAAAGGTCAAGCGCTGGCGGACTTCTTAGCAGCTCATCCTGTGCCTGAAACATCTAAACTCTATGACGAAATTTCTGACGAGATGTTAGAAGTCAACATGATCTCTAAAGAGTTTCCAACCTGGCATTTATTCTTTGATGGTGCATCAAGAATTGGACCAAATGGTGCTATAGTGGCAGGTGTTGGAGTTGTTCTCGTTTCTCCAGACGGATTAACTATCCAAAGAGCCTACTCTTTAGATGAACCTTGCTCCAACAATGTGGCAGAGTACAATGCCTTACTTGTCGGCCTTCAGCTAGCTAAACAACTGAATGTTGAATATCTGGAAGTCTATGGTGATTCTAAACTGGTTGTGAACCAGGTTAGAGGAACCTATGAAGTCCGTCATCAAGACCTGGTGCCTTATCATGAAGCGGCAATCAATATAGCTACATCATTCAAAGCCTTCTTCATTGACTATGTTCGACGAGCTTGCAATACTGAAGCCGATGCTTTGGCCAATCTTGCAGCTGTCTTAGCCATCCCTGTCAAAAGGCATCAGGTGGTGGTTATTTCTAACCGAGAACTGTTCTGTATTAAGAACAATCGTAATATTGAATTTAGCAATCTTGCTGAAGTCGAAGTTATTGATGACGATTGGAGAACTCCTTTTATCGATTTCGTATTACATGACATACTCCCTGAAGATCCTAAGGAGGCTACAAGCGTTCGACGTCGATCTCTACGATTTTATTACAATCAAACCACCAAAGCACTCTATCGGCGAACTTATGATGGTCTTCTTCTACGCTGTTTAGCTAGTGATGAAGCCAAACAAGTGTTGCGTGAAGCTCATGATGGCGTCTGTGGAGCACATCAACCTGGTCCTAAATTATAGGATCGCATTAGACGTATGGGTTATTATTGGCCCTCTATGGTATCAGATGCCATTGAATATGCAAGGAAATGTCGTGCTTGTCAAATCCATGCAGACTTCATTCATCAACCCTCGGAATTTTTACACCCGACTGCTGCTTCATGGCCTTTTGAAGCTTGGGGTATGGACATCATAGGTCCTATTAATCCTCCTTCTTCTAGAGGACATCGGTTCATATTGGCGATAACCGATTACTTCTCCAAGTGGGCCGAAGCTATACCTCTGGCTGAAGTCAAGACTAGCAGTGTCATCAATTTCGTTAAACACCATATCATCTATAGATTCGGTGTACCTCGCAGAATTATTCATGACAATGGACCTCAATTCATTAGTCAGAAGTTCACTAGATTCTACGATGATCATCGGATTAACAATGTTGCTTCGACGGCGTACAATCCTGCCGCTAATGGTTTAGCTGAAGCCTTTAACTAAACCATTATTAAGCTCCTTAAGAAGTTTGTATCCACTAACAAACGGAATTGGAGCGGGAAACTTGGCGAATGTCTTTGGGCCTATCGAACTACAGTCCGCAATCCCACAGGCTTTACACCTTTCTCTTTGGTGTATGGCTGTGAAGCTGTCCTTCCTTTGGAGTTACAAATTCCTTCTTTAAGGATTGCTATTGCCAATGAGCTTACCACAGAAAATAATGACCTTCTTCGACTTCAAGAGTTGGAAGCATTGGATGAAAAGCGGTTAATGGCTCAACAGCATATTGAGTTATACCAAGCCCGCATCTCAAAGACATTTAATCGTAAAGTGAAGGTCAGAGCCTTTCAGCAAGGAGAACTTGTTCTAACGGTCAGACGTCCTATGACTATGACTCATATGAGCAAAGGAAAATTCGATGCAAAATGGGAAGGTCCCTATGTTGTGAGCAAAGTCTTCTCAAACGGAGCTTATCAACTTTCAGAACTTGATGGTCGAGTTGCTATGATGCCTATCAATGGCAAATTCTTAAAGAAGTATTATGTATAAATGTAAATATTTGTAAATTATCAGACAGAATCAAGTTCATGAATAAAATTTAAATTTTATTATATGATAGTACATATTAAAGGTCACTATCATCTTTTTCTACATTGGGACGAGGGCCACTACCATCCTTCTCAAAAATACGGTCAGCAAAAGAGCCGAGAACCTCCTTGCTGGATCCTACAAGAAACTTGCAGGCGGCCATCCTCATTGCTTCTTCTTCTTTAGTCTTTCCTGGTTCGAGCAGGAAGTCCAAAATGTCCCGCGGTGGTTGGGGTGCAAACGAACCTTCGCCTGCTTCTGCCTCCTTCGGCTGAATTGGATCGGCAGGGCGTTCTTCAATACCCTTCTGAACCTTCGAGACAGTCTCAACCTTCTTAGATGCTTCTCCGGAAAACATTTTTATGTTGAAGAGTAGAAGTGTTCGTTCTTATCAGATTTCTGCTATATTTATAGACAGAAGTTCTTCAATTAATGAAGCATTACATTCATCCGACGGTTCATCCGTTCATTAATACCTGACGGTTCATCCGTTCATTTATCACATTCATTCGACGGTTCATCCGTTCATTAATACCTGACGGTTCATCCGTTCATTTATCACATTCATCCGACGGTTCATCCGTTCATTAATACCTGACGGTTCATCCGTTCATTTATCACATTCATCCGACGGTTCGTCCGTTCATTAAACACCTGACGGTTCATCCGTTCATTTATTTACACTCATCCAACGGTTCGTCCGTTCGTTAATATCTGACGGTTCATCCGTTCATCTATTGTGACGGTTAACCCGTTCATTTATTATCATTTGACGGTTAATTCGTTCATTTCAACATCATTTGACAATTTACCCGTTCTTTCATCGTTACTTGACGGTATTCTCGTTCACTCATTTTCATATACATTGACGATTCATCATCATTCATCTTCTACATCAGCAACTTGTCATTTTCGATTAAGTTGTCAATAAATATCTATCTATTATTTATATCTGAATAAGATATGCAATAAATAATGGAGCCACAACAAAATGTCCTTTATATCAAGAAATGAGACATTACAAAAATGCAGCTACAGCAACAAAACCCAAATACAAAATCAAGAAGGAGGGACAATCAGATTGTCAATTTGCTGCTTCAATGTCTGCAGCTCTTCTTCGTGTGTTGACGCTACTATCTTTCTTGCCTCCTCCATCCCGCTGTCTTCGTCAAAAATGGGCATATCTACTGTCCTGCGGGTGATCTCTTCACCATGAGTGGTCTCATACTCATTCCTTTCCTCAATCAATGCATTAAATTGTTCAATCACCAGTTGGTGATTAACAGTTTCTTCTTCAAACTCTTGTTGAAGGCGAGTAATTTCAGCCTTCAGCTCAGCAAGTCGCCGTCCTTTGCTTTCAGCCACTAGAGTAATTGATTCTATTTTAGAATTATATTCAGCTAATTTTGCTGAATAAGCTTCTAACAGATTTTGAAGAGTTAACCTTTCCATATCAGCAGCTTGAGCCAGCCGCTCAAATTCAGCTTGTACTAAAGAGTCTACATCTTTCTTCTTGAGTTCTTTATACTTCTTGATAGAGACTTCTAGTTCATCCAGTATATGTTCAAGGAGAGTGGCCTGAGCTTCGTCTCCTTGGTCTCTTATGGCTCTTATCAAAAAAGAAGTGGGCTTCCTAACCATGATGAAGTCAGCTCCTTCTTTCTCTATCATTTTTTGGACAAGGGATCTCAGTGATTCAAAGAAGCATTTAGTAAATGACTGGATAACCTGCTGATTGATGGCTAAAGTTCCAGGAGTCGCTGCTACTCCCGATGAAGACGGGGTAACAGGTTGCTCGATTCTTTGAGGTTGGACAATAGGCTCTTTAAATAAGGGAGCCAGAGTAGAGCTGGTTGCTCCTCCTGTTTGATCTTCTGCAAAAGTAAAATTATTATTTTACTAATTGATTGTTGATGAACAAAAAGATCAAATTAAGAGCAATGTTACCTTGGTTTGGTTTAACAACGAGTTCATTCCTTACTGGAATGGAATACTGTTGAACGGAAGTAGCCTCCGCTGCAACAGCCTGACTGCTGCCCGCCTCAGAACCACAAGATAAATGATGACTACTGCTAATAACCACCGTTGGTATAGGCACCATAATCAGGTCCGTTGGAGGTATTGGCAAAGTCCCAAGATCTGCAAATGAAGATATTAGTTATCGGTTCATTGTAAAATAAGAAAAGATTGTTAAATCTCGTTTTATACCTTGAGGGTCGGTGGCAGGATTTTCTTTTAGCACACCTTCGTCGGCTACTTCTTCAGGAGATGTTTCTATCTCAACATCGACAGCCTTTTCTGCAGGTGCCTCCACTTCAATATCCTTTTTAGGATTTGAAATATCATCGGCAGTATCAAGAGATCTATGTTCTTCAGTTTGTTTTTCAGGATCTTGTAAATACTCATCAATATTTTCGGATGAAGAACCGTCCTCGACTTCTTCTTCTTCTTCTTTTTCTACTGCTGCATTTCTACTGCTAGTCGCAGCCTGATCTTCCTGCAAGCTATAACTGCAGTCCTCCAGAGCTGCAATCATTTCACGGTCTTCTTCCTCACGAAGAGTCCTTGGAGTAGGAGGAGGTTGAGAAATATCTGCAATAGGAGAATGAGGTTGTACAACACCTTGTTCTTCCTCTAAAATATGTTCTCTAGGCTCTTCAATTCTTGGGGCAAAATCTCCCCTCTGTTCATTCTCCTCGAGAGTTTTGCTTCCTGATTCAGAAGCAGGTGTGGGAGATGCCATTAAAAGTCCTGCAGCAGCATCTACTGAAGTCAGGAGTTGTATAGAAGAAGACTCTTCCAAGACTCTTCTGGTAACTACTCTTTTCTTTCTGTGTAGAGGCCTAACAGGACTCTCTACATTTTCTGGTTCTGTTCGCTTTTGCACGAAAGTTGGTGTACTGGCAATTTCTTGATGAGTCTCGGCCAATTGCCGGGATTGAGATCTGGTAGTCACCTTTTCAGAAGAAACATCAAGAATCAATTTCTTCTTCGCCACAGGAGCAGGAGGCTCCTCTCTTCTTCTCTTCTTCGCGGAAGATTTACCCACCTTCAGTGAAATACGAAGTGGTGCATTCACTTCTTGGGGGAATATAATATCCCTTGTAGTCTCCAGAGGTGCATCTGCCGGTTCCTGCGCCTCCTCATTTATAGGGATTGATGGAGCAATTCTCCCTCTTCTCAATCTTGTTGCAGTGGCGAAACTATCTGCGAGATGGAAATTCTCGGCAAAAGTATTCGCTGATGTGTAAAATACGGAGTATGTAAAAAGCATTCGAGGACCCTGAGGAGTAGTCCTTGCTGGCATGGAGAAAGTGGCTTTTGTATCACGGGCATTGTAATAAGCCCAAGCCCTAGCTCTGTCTATCAGATAACCCTTGCCTTGGAGGCAGGTAATTGCGTTCCCTACGTGGAACTGATCATACCCAAACTGTCTAGCAAAACGGCTTGGGAGGTATGGTTCTAAGTAGCACCCTTCTTCGAATCGGTAGACCAAATGAGATGGTCGAATTGTCTTCAACCATTCAAAAGCGATACGAGTTAGAGGCTGCAGTTTCGAATCCACCATATTCGTGGGCATCTGATCATACCCAGCAGGGAAAGGAGCACAGCAGAAGTTCCAGCCTCTGTTCAGATTCAACATAAATCTACATTCAGATAAGGAAGTATATTTCCATTTTCCATCGGAATACCTTCGAAGAAAACTGCCGTCAACTGGTCCCATGCCAGGATCCATTAGAGTTGGATAGTGAAGAAGCAACCATCCAAACAAATATGTATATGGCAGTTCTAAGCGAGGGAATTCTCTCTCTCCTTTCGCTTTCAACATCAAGTCAACATATAAACGGAGACTGGCGTTCAGCTTACAGGTCATTGCTGATAGTAAGTCCATTTTATAGCCAAAGACCAATTTAACAGCTGCAAACAAGACGCCACGGTGAAAACGATCCACTGTACTGGATCCGGGAACCACGAACCTTCGCAGCCAGTATGTCAAGAATCCCGCCAATTGTGCTTCTTCTGACATGGGCCTATAGCCCATTCTCAAGTAACTTTCCAAATTATCTCCTCTCTTCAAAGGAGGATATTCATGGTCATCGTTCACTTCTTTATCAAAGTGACCACTCTGTTCCATTAATTTTCTGACCTCTGTATGGCTCAAAGGTTTGAAGAAGGTTGGGTAACATTTATCGTTCTCCTTGGTTTTCTTCTCCTCTATATGATTAAGAAACAGATATGGTAGCCACTTTGAAGAATAACAAGTATTGGCAGTGGCACTCTTGTAAAATAAAGAGCAGATCTTGTAATGGCACAATAGTTCTTCGAATACTGTCACCATCTCTGGATTCTCTTTTCTGAGCTTGTTCAACTCATCATTTGTTGGTACATACTCCTCATACGGAGCATCTGCCATGGGCAAGAACGAGATATACTTCATCTCGTGGAGCGCAAAGCCCATCTCTCCCCCTGGGGTCATGAAAGTTCCAGTCCTGTAGTTGTATCTCTCAGCTAAGGCTAAGAACATATGAGGATTGGGAGCAAATCCATATATAGTCGCATGCACTGCTTCATACAGGTTGATTTGTTGGAGTCTGTCTTGGAATTTTCCCAGAACCCAATTCGCGATATAACTCCATCGCTTGTAGTCTGGATTCACCAGTCCAGTCATTCTTATATCTTGCTCTGGATATTTTCCTTCAACCTTCGCAAATTCATTTGCGAATATTGGTGTCCTAACAGGCATTAGCATGGAGGAGTTCTCTGGTGGAATGCAGCCAGGTCTTAAGCCTCTCAGTAGGACACTATATCTGTCAGAAGAACTATAAAACATGTCCTTATGATGTGGCCCCTTCTTTACGAAGATTTTTCCTGCCCGAGCATCCTGAAATAGAGTGATATTCCATTCCATCTTCCTTGGGTAGCTCGCATGAGCGTACCGTGACAAAGGAAGGCATCGAGCAATGTCGGGTATAAAAAAGGATCTATCTTGCTGGTGAACTACTCTATCTTCCATCCTTGGCCTGGGCTGAGAGGCTCTCTCAAAGGCATCACCGAATAGGAATAAAGGTTTCTTGTGAATTACAGCATCAGCTGATTCTAAAGGCTGTCCGTTCATCAAACACATCAAAGTTTCATTGTCCTGTGAAATCAATATAGCCTGACGGGAGGCCGGCAGATCATATTGAGGGTAATGGACATGAGACAGATCCTCTTTGTATTCAGACTCTGTGAGGGTTCCCACAAAATGTTCGTAATCTGGATCTTCATTGACTTCAACTGCATCAACAAACAGATGAAAATTAGTCCAAGATAAAGTTTTTGTTTTTTAAACATAAAACATGATTTGCGCAACCTCAGACTGTGCTGATATGATTTGCGCAACATTAGACTGCGCTGACATGATTTGCGCAATCTCAGATTGCGCTGACATGACTTGTGCAACATCAGTTTGCGCAACATAAAAGTTGCACAAAGCAATGGTTTGCGCTGATATTTGCGCAACTTAATCGTTTGCGCTGACTTCCTGTCAGCACAAATCAACAAATTGCACAAGAATGCAGCCTTCATAAAAATGAAGAACTGATAGTTCATGCAACCGAAACCCTAAAAAGGGTGGCGCAATATGAACTTATCTCTAAAAAGAGATGAGTTTCAAGGGAGTCGAATCACCCTAAGAAGGGGTTTTCGACCGGTTCAACTACCTCTCAGAGCAGGATGTGCGGATTCGTATCGGGAAGCTCGCCGTGCAACCCTGTCAGAAGTTTCGGCCGGAGCTTTTCCCTTCGTGGCGGCAGTAGCGGCAGCATTTGATCGTCGTGGAGCCATGACAAATCGTCGGAGAAGAAAGGAAGAAAGAGTTCAGAAATTCTCTCTCAATTGCACGAAGACAGCAAGTAAAGAATACTTTGAAGTATGAGGAGGATTATTTATAGTTTTCAAAAAACGAAACGGCCGCCTCGGATTGCGCCTAAACTTGTGGTCTATTCGCTTTGCGCAGACAGCTCATCATATTGTGCAAAATGATTCAACATTCAAAAATTCAAAGTATTTCAAAATTTTGAATACAATCAACTTTCGAAAACTTTGAAGGGGGTCTTGTAGGTCCTAAAAAATCAAGTTGCATCAATCAACAAAGTCAAAAATTCAAGATATTCATTATTTTGATGAGTTGCGCAGACAACAGATTGCGCAGACATCACTTTGCGCAGGCTGGTTTGCGCATGTTCCCAACTGCGCAGGCTGACGTGGCAGAAGTCATCATTGACTGAATCAAATCAGATCTTCCTGACAGCTGATAACACGAATAACGAGGAGGCTGTTCATTTTTGACGCCGGACAGTGCTCGAGGGCGGCTGACAGGTGGCAGCGCAATCCGTGTTTGCGCAAACCACTCATGCGCAATCCGTGTTTGCGCAAACCATTTCTGTGCAGTTCATTTTGCATATTCTACCAATATAACTGACCAATTACATGTGGCATTTATGCCATCAATTGCTCATTACGTGCAACTGTCTATGCACGATCATGCGCATTTCAATCAAATGATGCCATGTGTCCCAGATAGTTGGCCCACGATCCAATAACTGCTTGTGCAATCCAGTGCTGCACAAACCAGTTGCTGCGCAAATCAGTTTGCGCAGTCCAAAATAACTGAAAGTTAGTTATTTTCAGAACTCTATAAATAGAGTTTCAAGTCTTCATTTCAAAGGAATCAAGATCAGAGATCAGAAATCAGAGAGTTCAGGAGTTCTTGCCAAAGTGCTGCTGCATTCTTCCGAGACTTTTGTCTTCAACTTCAGAGGCTTTTGCCTTCAGTTTCCAGAGTTGTTTTCAACTTCAAAGGCTTCGTCTTCACAGTTCACATCGTCTAAGGGATAAAGCAATCGTCATCAAGATTGGATTCCTATAGTTGTAATTTTCCCAGAATTCTTGTAATCTTTATTACAGTTTGTATCAATAAAGTTTTATACTTTTGTTTTTGCAAACACGTACTTTTTTCGCAATATGCACTTCCATCCTCTCGCCAGACTATTCTGATAGCACAAGATAATGACACATTGCTATGCCTGATGAATGGACAACCTTTACAGACTATTGATGCTGTCACCCACAGAAAACCTATGTTCCTGTTTGGTGAAGCAATTGACAAAAGTTCTCAACCAAGACCACGTGTTGAGCAGAGAACTTTTTATTGGAAGGATAAGCTGATTTTGCTACCCGATATTGCCAGGTGCCTTCCTTTGGCACGATATGCTCATGCTAGCTACCCCAGGAGAATGGAATGGGACATCACTCCTCTTTAGCAAGCTCGGACTGGAAAAATCTGTGTCAAGAAGGACCGGAACAACAGAGACATGTTCTATAGTTTCTCAGAACGACACAGTATGGTACTTAGAGGATAGAAACCAGGGTGCATCCCTCCGGAGAATTCTTCTCTATTAATGCCTGTAAGGATCCTAATCTTTGCAAATGAGTACGCAAAAATTAAAGGCAGTTACCCGGATCAAGACATCCGGTTGACAGGTCTGGTAAACCCAGACATCAAAAGGTGGAGCAGTATAGCAAATTGGATACTAGTTCAATTTGGAGACAAACTCAGAGAGATTGAACTGTATGAAGCGGTACATTCTACCGTATATGGCTTCTACCCAAACCCTCATCTGTTTTTAGCACTTGCAGAGAGGTACAATTACAGGACAGGGACGTTTATGACGCCCTGCGGAGAGATGGGGTCGGCTCTCCACGAGATGAAGTATATCTCGTACTTACCAATGGCCGACTTTCCTTACGAGGAGTATGTCCCTACCAATGACGAATTAGAGAGACTGCGTCGAGAGAATTCGAAGATGCTAGACGTCTTTGACGAGTTGTTATGCCATTACAACGTATGCTCTTTCTACTACAAGAGTGGCTCGTCTGATACATGTTATTCTTCAAAATGGTTGACTTATCTTTTTCTCAGCCATATCATTGAGAAAAAGACAAAAGAAAATGATTCCTGCAATCCAGACTTCTTCCAACCTCTCACCCATAGCGAAGTGATAAAGCTGATGGAGGAAAATAAGAGACTGGATACTTTAGTAGAGGATGAACATCAATATCCGCCTCTTAAAGTTGGAGATTATGTTGAGAGCCATTTAAGAATGGGCTACAGACCCATGTCCAAAGAAGACCAATTAGCAGGATTTCTAACGTACTGGCTCCGCCGCTTCGTCATGCCTGGGGCAAGTGCAGTAGACCGCTTCCACCACGGTGTCCTTTTTGCTGCTGTCCGGTTAGTCTTTGGCTACCGGATGGATCTACTATCAGCGATGACTTGCAGAATAAATACGGGTCTTCGTTTGTATGTAGATTCCATGCTTAAGGGTAAGTGTGATAAAGGTAATTTCCCCAGACTAGAATTACCTTACACTTATTTATTCGGATGGCTACTCCTGCACCACCCATCTCTGATGAATCCTGCCATGGGGGCAGTGGATGGCAGTTTTCTGTGCCGGTTCTCACAGAGCCGATGTCTATACACTAGCCTGAGAGATTGCAGACGCACTTTAAATCTAGGCAGAGCATGAAATTTTCTTTGTACTCCCCCTCCAACGGGTTATGAATTCATGGCATCCAATATGGTCGACCTTGGGAGGCAGCCTATAGGTCGAATAACTTTTGAATGGTTGAAGGCAATCAGACCGTCACATCTCGTATGTAGATTTGAGGAAAAATGCTTTCTGGAGCCATATTTGCCGAGTCGCTTCGCTCGACAATTTGGATATGACCAGTTCCACGTGGGGAATGCAATAACTTGCTTACGAGGAACAGGATACTTGATCGACGGAGCCAGAGCGTGGGCTTATTACAACGCTCGAGACACACGAGCAATGTTCTCGATGCCACAGCGGAATAATGCTGGTCCAAGAATGCTATTCACATATTCCCAGTTTTATACAGCTGCCAACACCTTTGTCGAAAACTTTAGCCTTGTGGATAGTTTTGAGACGGCAAACCGTCTGAGGAAGGGAGCAACTGATGTACTGGCTCCTAACAATGATGAAGAACACGAACCAGTGGATGATCCACTGGAGGCTTCCAGGGAAGTCAATTTCCCTGAGGAAGTTAATCAACCTATAAGAGTCTCTCTGAAGGTTGCTAAATCTCCGGCCAAGGAGAAGAAAAGAAGAAGAGAAGAGCCTCCTGCCCCCATTGTGAAGAAGAAACTAATTTTGGAACATTCTTCAGAGAAGGTTACGACCAGATCTCAATCTCGGCAGCTGGCCGAGACAATTCAGCAGAAAGAAGCCGCTATACCAACTTCTGTTCAAAAACAGATCGAGGCAATAAATGTAGAGAGTCCTGAAAGACCTCTACACAGAAAGAAAAGATTGGTCCGCAGAAGACAAGTTTCATCTTCAATCGTGATAGATGCTGCAGCGGGAATCACCATGCCCTCTCCAACTCCTGTTTCTGAGACTGGACATAAGACTCCTAGTCCGGAACAGAGGGAGGATATTGAGCAGAGGGAAGAGCTGGACTAGAGAAATGAAGCTGAAGAGCCCAGGAATAACATTGTAGAGGAAGAGCATAATGTCGTACGATCTCCCTCACCTGCTGCAGAGACTACTCAACTTCCTCTTACCCCTGGAGCAACCCTTGCAGAAGAAGATCGTTTGATGATCGAAGCTTTATATGGCTGTGACTTCGGTTATCAAGCAGAAGCTGATCATACTGCTGATGTTGCTAGGGAAGAGGTTCCCGAGGACAGCAAAAATGAGGAAAGCACCTCATCAGAAGCTGCTAATGAGACACAAAAGCCGGAAGAAAATATTGAGATCCAGACATCCCCTCGAGACACTCTGACTCCTGAAAAGGAGGCTGAGGTGCCGAGATCTCCTGATAAGATTGCTGATGAAGAGGTGGATGTAGAGAAAACTCCAATTGCTGCTCCCGAAGGTATTGAAATAAAATTAGCGATCTTCTTTTAATAAGTAATTTGATAGCTAACATCGTTACTTTTATTCATACAGAGCCCGGATCTTCTTCTGCTCCTCCAACATGTATGGATATAGTATTGGCAACGACAATTGCCAGTAGCAGCTGCCATTTATCTTGTGGCTCTGAAGCAGGGAGTAGTCAGGCCGTAGCGTCTGAAGCTACTTCTGCTCAATTAAAGTCTATTCCTGCAGATGATAGGCCTGTTGCTGAATCCACCCATGGTAAGACTGCTTTCACTTTTGATCCTCTTTGATAATAGCCAATGACAGGTAAAGTGACAGTATTTAATTTTGCAGAGGATCAACCAAGAGGAGCAACCAGCTCCACTTTGGTTCCCTTATTCAGAGAGCCTGCTGCTCAGACACGAGAGATTGAGCGTCCTGTTGCTTCGTTATCACCAGGAGTTGCTGCAACTCCTGGTGCTGTGGCGACTAATCAGCTTGAAATCCAGTCATTCACCAGATGCTTTTTCGAGTCCTTAGGACCACTGATTAATAGAATGATGGATAAAGAAGATGCTGATTTTTACATGGTTAGAGGCCCGACCTCTTTCTTGGTGAATGCCGTTCGAGAACAAGGTGACGAGGCTCAGGTCACTTTCCTTGACCATATACTGAATGAGCTGGAAATCTCTATAAAGAACTATAAAGATCTCAACAAAGGGGAAGTGGAAC
Source organism: Iris pallida (assembly GCA_029216955.1). Lineage (NCBI taxonomy): Eukaryota > Viridiplantae > Streptophyta > Magnoliopsida > Asparagales > Iridaceae > Iris > Iris pallida. Next base: position 179,242 of record JANAVB010000197.1, on the reverse strand, counting down.
CTTTGGTGCAGGCAGATGTAGGAGCGTAAAAAGTGCTTCAGAGAAAGAGTCAAAGAGATGGACCATTTCATTCATAAGTGATCTGTTTTACGCCAAGCAGAGCGGTTAATCTCTTTACGCCCAAGACAAGGCTAATCACTTTACGCCTAAAGCAGGCTGATCATTTTACGCTCGGGTCTGCACCCATGGTTTTACGCCAAGGACAGATCAGCCACTCTTACGCTGGACAAAGCTGTCAAATCTCGCATTTAATGCAAACTCTGACATGGAGATACTAATGATGGCATATATCACAAAGGGATTTGTTTTATACAGAGACCAATGTTGTCGTTTAGTATGTGGATTGAGCTACTTTATGCTCACACTATGGCTTCTTTTACGCACGAAGACTATACGAGCTTTTACGCTCAACAGCTGACGTGTGCGTAAAGTCTATTTGAGCTACTTTTACGCTCAAGGTTATTTAACAACCACTTTACGCGGGAAGTCTATGTCAAGGCTATTTTACGCCTAATCTACTGCTTTACGCTCAGAGTACATTGGGGCTATTTTTACGCCCTATTCTCCTCCACCAGCTTGGAACGTGGTCTGCCTACGTGGCTTTCATGCCATTCTTCTCGAAGAACGTGTGTACATGCATCCTATTCTTACTGAAATGATGGGACACATGTCAACATATGCAGAGGATGGCTTCGATCATGGGTGGCAGTTGTTAGCGTAAAGATGGAACTTTTGCTGAGTTTTTACGCACAAGAGCCCAAGTCTATAAATAGACTTATTTTTCTCATAACAAAAGACACACAGAGACAGGAGAGAATAGAGGGATCAGAACTTAGAGATTTTGATTCTCCAGAGCATTCTTCTTCAACCTTTCTTTCAGAACAGAGTGAAGCAAAGCAAGAAAGCATTCGGCCTCGCCATCAGTGCCCAAGTGCGTCGATACCTTTCTGGTGACTTAGTTCTTCCAGTTGTTCTACTTCAAGCAGTGATCTTCATCATCATCATATGGTCCAAGGAACAAAATGATTATTTACGAATCAGACTTCCATAGCAATACTTTTCCAGAATCAAATTTGTACTTTTTGTACTTTTTCTCATTTTATTTTCAAAAGCCAATTCCCAAGGCATTTTGTTAAGTGAAACAAAAATGGAGACTCTGCTGGGGACGACCTTCTCCTCTGACGAGGAGGCAATTGCTCAATATGATGATGTTTCGGTCGGTTCGACCAAGAAGACTCTGGTTGTACACTTCGACCAGACTGCCTACGAAGAAATGCTCCGAACTGGGGGTGGTTCTCGCTACTCCAATGTTCGAAAGTCTCGCAAAGCACGAAAAGTTTGGATCCCTAAATCCAAAGTAGCTGCTGATCTCTCTATTGCTTCTGATAGCAAGGGAATTCTTCCCACTCCTGTCGTAGGGGCTCCCGTTCATAACGAGGCAGTCCTTACTTCGGCGTCGCTCTCTAAGTGTGACAATTTGTCTCCCGTCTGTGACGGTGTAGATGATCAGGTTCTACGCCCACTGCGTAAGAATCAGGTTTTACGCCCAGTGGGTAAAAACCAAGTTTTACGCTCAAGGCATAAGAATGAGTCTCCCATTTGTAATGTGGCAGATTCTAATGCTTCTGAGTGTAAAAATAATTCTCCTGTCTATGACGTGGTAGACACACACAAATTACGCTCCTCGCGTAAAACAAAATCTCCCGTCTGCGACGTGGTAGATAATCAATTTTTACGTTTTACGCGTAAAGGTAAGTCTCCTGTCTGTGACAGTGTAGATAAAATTTACAACGATGTTTGCACATCTAATGTGAATGTGTCTAAACGCATACAGCGTAAAAATGATGTTGGTAAAACTTCAGTTTTACACCAACAGCCTTCTTATACTGCTCTACGCAAAGTACCAAATCTACAAATTACACGCAATGAAAATGGAGTCCTTCGTGCTAAAAAATCTCAAGATTTACGCACACAACTCCAAACGCGTAGAAATGTTCAATTTGGTTCTGCGAATGCTGCCAGTAATCTTCTTTATACGCAGGGTACTAAACGTTTTTCTACCTCTAATGTAATAAAGAAGACTACTCCCTCCACTCCTTCTGACTTACGTGAATTGCTAATGCAAAAGCGTAAGAATACACAATCTCTGGTGACATTCCTCCGAGAAAAATACCATTGTGAATATCACCAAGTTGTGATCAATTGTTGTTGTTCGGCTTCAAAACGGTCAGTTTTTGATCGATTGAGTTTTAATTCGCTTCAACATCAAGCTGAAGACCAAAAACATGAGCTGTCATATGCATCAGTCAACATGGCATCTCATACTAACAGAGGATGACGTCCGAGACGGAACATGTCCCAAACTCCAGGTCAACAACAGTTCAACAGACTTCTTGATTCCTTTGAAGGAGTATATGAGAATACTCGATCAAGAAGACAAAGGCAATTGCAGACTTCTGATTCAGAAGCTGGGGGTACTCAATCTTTTGTGTCTGATACCGATAGTGTGGATTCATACTTCTATACAAATCCTTCTGTATCTTCAAGAGAGGTTGAATCCTATGCTGTTGGAGATGAACCAGAGACGTCATCTGCTAATACAGAACAACGTCTCACTGTCGTTGAATAATCGCTGAAAGATATGCTTAACATGGTGCAAAGCATGCATCAGATAATTTTGAATCAGCAAACTGCTCAGCTGACGGTAATAACACCAGTACCAGTAGCAGCACAAACTCAAGATAGTCAAGGGGCTGAAATACCTTTGAATATTCAAGAGCCTGCTGTTAATCAAAATTTTGCATCTCCAGATCCCATCATTCCTGAAGATGTACCACCTCCAGTCGGGGTTACGGTACATCCAACAACCATTCAATCAAATGTGCTTCCTCAAACCAGTGAAGCCATTCAAGCAGTACGTGAGCTCAAAGCACAGTTTGAAGTTTTGAGGCACAAAGATCAGCTCCAGAGGTTAGGGATCAAGCAACCTTATCCTCCTCATTGGAATGATGTACCCTTTCCACCGAAATTCAAGCCACAATCTATGGTTTTGTTCGATAGAAAAGCATCTCCCAGTCAATATATCAATTACTTTGATATTATGACTGTACACTTGAAGAAAAATGATGCTCTTCTCACTCGAGTGTTCATCGGGCGCCTGACGGGTTCAGCTTACGACTGGTATCGTAGTTTACCCGTTAATTCTATTTCGTCTTTTGACGAATTCAAGGCAATGTTTCTCTCCTGTTTCTATGAAGGAGGTATGGACATGAACATGTCTTCTTTGATAGAAATCAAACAAAAGGAGAAAGAAGATACTCGGACGTTCATCGAACGTTTCCGACAGGCTACTTTAAAGATGCCTCCTGGTATGCCAGATTCAGCGTTGATTGATACATGCAAGATGAATCTGCGACCATCCATCGCTGTTTTCACGGGTTTCCAATTCTCAGATTGGGCTTCGTTTATCATAGCAGTAGTTTCTGCCGAAACCAATGGTAGGTTGGCTCGAAAGCATGGGATGATTTTTGCTTCAGAAGATAAAGGAAAGAAAAGTAATCCTAGTAATAATCCTGGCAATCGTAATGTGAAGGGAAAAGATACTCTTATGGTCAATCTTTCCAAGAACAAAACGATGCCGAACAATCAAGAATCTTCCAGGCCAAAGGAAGAATACTCTTTTGACGAAAGTGATATCCCAGGAATATTTCAATGTCTGGTGAAGAGTGATAAACTTCAGATTCCGGAGCCAAAGAGACCTAATGAGGTGAATCTGACTGACAATCCCAAATATTGTATCTATCATAGATATATTAATCATCCTACCAGTGCTTGCTATGTTCTGAAGAAGAAAATCCAAGAGCTGATAAATGGTGGTGCTATTGCTTTAACCAATGATGACCATACGGTTACAACCAATATGGTTTCTCTTCAGTTCAGAGATTTTCCTCCACAGCAAGTCCCAGATGGAATTATTCCAATTCCGAAGGCGACGATGAAGATCGTGAATATCCCGCCTGCCAGAGAAGAAAATGCAAGATTACTGCCGCTCACACTAAAGAATGGTGAAATCATGTAGGTACATCCTGACTTAGTACTTGAGTTGGAAAATGAAGATAAAACTTCAAAATCCAAGAAGTGTAAGAAAGTCAAAACCTGCAACATGATTTCTCATGTTATTCCAGATCCTGATGACTCGGATCATCTATGGGATGGCCTTCCTTTAGAAGATAGACTGAAAGGACTGAACATCTGTCCTCCAAGTCTAGCTCCTCCTAACAAGCTCAAGCTTACTCATCAGCAGTGGTTAGCCATGAATAGTGTTCTTTTATATCGGGCACAACAAGTCTTCGCTGCTTATGAAAAAGCTCCAACAGGGATTTTTCCTCGTATCCCGAATCCTTCTCCTCCCGTAACTACAGAGACATCTATTCTTCATTCTCCTGAGGTTACAGAAGGTCTTGCTTCTTCCTCTTCCTCTATTGAAACACCTGTCAAAAGTCCGCTGCCCACTCACTTGTATAGTCAGTAATCTGTTCATCTCATGAAGAAGATGGGTTATGACTTTCAAAAGGCAGAAGGTTTAAATTATGATAAAGGAATACGACTTCCTTTACAGATTCAAAATCAAAATTCTACTGTTGGATTGGGTTCTGAAGTTCCTCGTAACAATCCACACAAGAAGAAGGCTAAGAGAGGGAAGACAAAATCCTGTAATATGGTACTTCCTTCTCCTGAGTCTGAGGAAAAAACTTTTGCTGGTACAAGATCTGGAAAAGAATACCACAAAGATTATGAAGGATCTTCTAAAGAAGCAGAAGACGTAGTGGAAACACTACCAACTCAACCTTCTCCTGTTCCGGCTAAACCTTCTGTGGTTGAAAAGGGGAAACAGAAAGCAGTACGTTTCGACGTCCCATTGAAGTCTGCTTCCAGTCAGGGGGTGGTGATGAAGCCTCACAAGTTTGATATTCTGGCTCAGTTGGCCAATACTCCGGCTAGACTATCTATATTTAAGTTGCTTCGCCTTTCCAGAGAAAGCAGAGAGACTTTGAGTGAAGCTTTACTTCAAGCAGATTCATGCTTGGCTCAACTCAAGACTCCTGATAATATACCAGTTTCATGTCCACAATGTCATAGTGTGATGGAAGCAATTCCCAACATCACCTTTACACAAGAAGATATGTTGTTGAAGCGTAACAAGCATGACAGACCTTTGTGCTACACTGGGTATATTAGATCCACTGAAATTGACAGGATTTACATTGACCCCGGGTCCTCAATTAGCATAATTCTTCAGAGTATGCTAAGACTCCTGAGGATTCCTACTAGTGATTTGACTTACACTAGTACTACGATAGTCGGTTTCAACTCTAGCAATAGCAAACTATTGGGGAAGATTCGTCTGCAGATTCAGATTGGTGATCTTCGAACCATAGTAACTTTCTATGTTATCAACTCGGACGTATCCTACAATATCCTTCTGGGGAGACCGTGGATTCATGAGCATAATATTGTACCTTCAACTCTCCACCAATGCTTCAAGTATGTGGATTCCCAGGGAGTTGTGAAGACTTGAGTTTGCTGATATCAATCCTTTCAAGGGTGTCGAAGCCTATTTTTCTGATTCAAGGCTTTATAAACAAGAGTATGTGAAAGAGATATCAGACATGGCTGAAGATCAATCACCTACTGAGGATCAGTCTATTAATAAAGATCCGCCAGAGGAGCAACCTTTGAAGATCATAGTCAAGGGACAAATCCAATCCCAATCTGTCAATGATCAACCTCTGATAATCAATGTTAAAGGAAGAACTCAAACTTCATCTGAGGAATCAACAAATATTCTTGCTAAGAGCCAAGTTTAACCTTTTATGATCAAGGTCAAAGGGCATACTTCTTGTACGAATGATCCAGAACCACCATTGATTGTCAATCTTGGCAAAACTACGCAGAAGACAGATAATGGTCCACTGATGATTAATCCGAAGCGTAGCAGTCAAATTATAAATGATATAAATATTGATCATTCTATACTTTTTGATATCAATAAAGATTTTCTTTTCGAGTATATGGCTGTCAAGTTTATCGAAAGAATGACTTTATCTTCTGATAATCAAAGTCATCAATATAAAGACGACATTGAGCCAGAAGAAACTTTATACATCGATCATAAGGAAAATTCTTTCCCTCCTCATGTAGATGTTGGACCTTATGCTCAAAGGTTCATAACATCTTCTCCTTATCTTCTACCTGTGGCCGCTTCATCACAAGCTTGCGTAACTTTTAGACGTCACGAAGAATCTTATTTCGTGGTTCCGTCTGATAAGAAAAACAAGCGCCAAATTGTGTTTGGCCTGGCTAGAAATATCCCTGCTGCTCAGGCAGATGAACTGAAGGATAAAGACAAGAGAAGAATCCGAATTGACAAGTATAGTCAACAATCTATCAAGATTATCCAGAACATGGGATATGATTTGAAGACTATGCAAGGTCTCAATCAAGGCAAGGGTAGACGACTACCATTACGTGGTGATCCGTTTTACCAAAAGACTCGTCATGGATTGGGATATGATCCGTCCCACATATTTTATGACGATATACAAGAAGAATTCTCTTCTAGCTCTTCGCAATCATCGGATTCAGAAGAAGTCCAATTCAGTGAAACTGATGTGTCTTATTCCTCATATGATGAATCTGGACAAGTATTTTTAGTCAATATGGTTCAAACTGATGATGAATCTGAATTATTTGAGAATGATCCTTGGGCTCAACAGATGGATACTCAGTGGGAACTCTGTTTTGAACAGCGACAGCCACCTACAGAGGATGAGGTTATCCAGATTGATGTTTGAGATGGAACTACGTCCAAACCAATATTCATCAGTAAGAATCTTTCTGAAGATGAAAAGGAACAGTTGATAAAACTTATCAAAGAATATATTGACATTTTCGCATGGAGTTATGAGGATATGCCAGGCATAGATCCTAAAGTTGCAACTCATAAACTCAATATTTTACCTAACGTCAAGCCTGTAAAACAACAGCAACGGTACTTTAGACCAGATATGATGGATACAATTGAAGCAGAAGTTAAAAAGTTGATCACATGTGGATTTGTTCGTGAAGAGCAACACCCAGATTGGGTTACCAATATTGTTCCTGTCATGAAGAAGAACGGAAAAGTCCGAGTTTGTATAGATTATCGAGATCTTAATGCAGCTTATCCAAAGGACGAATTTCCACTTCCAATTACTGATGTCATGATAGACAATACATGTGGTTTTGAACGCATGTCTTTCATGGACGGATTCTCAGGGTACAATCAGATCAAGATGCATCCAGAAGATGAGAAACATACCGCTTTTCGTACACCCCTTGGGGTCTACTGCTATACGGTTATGCCGTTTGGTCTTAAAAATGCCGGTGCCACATATCAACGGGCTATGAGCAACATCTTTCAAGAACATCTACGGAAGATAGCTGAATGCTATATAGATGACATTGCTGTTAAAAGTCGATCAAAGGATGACCACCTTCAGGACTTGAGGACAGTATTTGAGTTGATGCGCCAGCATCAATTGAAAATGAACCCTACTAAGTCTTTCTTAGGGGTTTCCAGTGGCAAATTTTTAGGATTTGTCATTACTTCTCAGGGTATCCACGTCGATCTTGATAAGATTAAAGCAATTCTTGAAATGCATCCTCCTCGTAATCTGAAAGAACTCCGTGGCTTTCAGGGTCGTATTACTTATATTAGAAGATTTATATCTAATCTTTCTGGGAGATGTCAACCTTTCTCCCGTCTATTAAAGAAAGGCATATCTTTTTGTTTGGGATGAAGCGTGTCAGAAAGCCTTCAATGACATTAAGCAATACCTTACAAACCTACCTGTTCTGGTACCTCCGGTAGTAGGAAGGCCATTTTTGCTATATGTTCGAGCCTTAGATCATTCACTTGGCGCTCTTCTTGCACAGAAAAGTGATATGGGTCATGAGCAAGCAATATATTATCTGAGCAGAATGATGGTCGGAGCTGAACACAGGTATACTCCTGTGGAAAAGGAATGTCTAGTTTTGGTTTTTGCCGTCCAAAAGACAAGACATTATGTGACAGGACAGACTATTCATGTCATCTCCAGAATAAATCCCATTCGGGTATTGATGAGAAAACCTAGCATTCTTAATTCCAGGCTGGCCACCTGGGCGATGTTGCTTACTCCTTATGACAAGGTTTATGTACCTCAGAAATCAATAAAGGGTCAAGCATTAGCCGATTTCTTAGCTGCTCACCCTATACCTGAAACATCAAAATTATATGAGGACATTCCAGATGAAGTCGTGGATTGTAACCTGACTTTGAAAAATGACATATGGCAATTATATTTTGATGGGGCATCACAAGTAGGACCTAAAGGCAATATTGTCTCTGGGGTAGGAATCGTCTTGGTTTCTCCTGACAAAATGGTCATATACCGTGCCTATTCTCTCAATGAGCCATTCTCCAACAATGTAGCAGAATATAATGCTCTATTGATCGGTCTCCAAGTAGCAAAACAACTGGATATTGAGTTCCTAGAAGCTTATGGAGATTCTCAACTGATTGTTAATCAAGCTAGAGGGACTTATGAGGTCAGAAATCATGATCTCATTCCTTATCATCAAGTGGTAGTTGAACTGGTCCTTTTATTCAAAGGATTCTTCATTGAGTTTGTACCACGCTCTCAGAATGTGGAAGCTGATGCTTTTGCTAGTTTAGCTGCAGACCTAGCTGTTCCAATCCGAAGGCAAAATACAATTACTTTGTTGGATCGAGACTTGTTCTGTGTCAAGAATAATGTATACATTGAACAAAGTTATACTATAGAGTCAAATTCCCAGCATAAGGATTGGAGAACTCCATTCGTTGATCATGCAGTTCATGGGATTTTGCCTGAAGATCCAAAAGAAGCTGCATCAATCAAAAGACGATCGTTTCGGTTTTATTATGATTCGTCTTTACATATGCTATACCGTCGTTCCTATGATGGACTCTTGCTGCGTTGTCTCTCAGAAAGTGAAGCTAAACAAACACTGCGAGAAGCTCATGATGGTATTTGTGGTGCTCATCAACCGGGTCCTAAATTACAAGACTGCATTCGAAGGATGGGGTATTATTGGCCTTCTATGATAGCAGATGCTGTAGACTATGTCAGAAGATGTAAAGCATGTCAGATTCATGCTGATTTTATTCATCAACCATCTGAATTTCTACATCCTACAGCAGCCTCTTGGCCCTTCAAAGCTTGGGGTATGGATGTCATTGGTCCTATTAATCCTTCTTCTGTTAAAGGACATCGGTTCATATTAGCTATAACATATTACTTTTCTAAGTGGGCAGAAGCAGTTCCCCTTACGGAAGTGAAAACATCTAATGTGATCAGCTTCATCAAGCACCATGTCATTTATCGCTTCGGGATTACTCGACGGATAATTCATGACAATGGTCCACAATTTGCCAGTCAGGCATTTTATCGATTCTGTGACAAGAATCGAATTCAGAATTTCGCTTCTACGGCTTATAATCCAGCTGCCAATGGTTTAGCCGAAGCTTTCAATAAGATGATCATTAAACTTCTCAAAAAGTTTGTCTCTTCTAATAAACGTGATTGGAATGAGAAACTTGGAGAGTGTTTATGGGCTTATCGAACAACAGTCCGGACTCCTACTGGTTTTACACCATTCTCATTGGTTTATGGATGTGAAGCTGTCCTCCCATTGGAAATCCAGATCCCATCTCTACGAATAGCCATTGCTAATGAGCTAACTACAGAGAATAATGATCGCTTACGACTCCAAGAACTTGAAGAATTGGATGAGAAGCGTCTTCAAGCACAACAGCACATTGAACTATATCAAGCCCGCATATCTCGAACTTTCAATCGTAAAGTTAAAGAGAGGGTATTCAAAGTTGGCGAACTTGTATTAGCCGTTCGGAGACCGATGGTGATGACTCATAAAAGTAAAGGGAAATTCCAAGCAAAATGGGAAGGCCCTTATGTAATTGAGTCCGTATTTTCCAATGGCACCTATCGGTTATCAAAACCCAATGGAGATCTACTCATGATGTCAATCTATGGCAAATTTCTTAAGAAATACTATGTATAAAAAAAGAGAGGGGGAAAGACAGAATGAAAATAAAGTTTCTCTTATTACTATTTTTGTTCAAAACAAAAGGTCAAGGACGAGGACCACTGCCTCCCTTATTGAATACATAGTCAGTTAATGTCTCGAAGGCATTGTTGCCTGAGTTCATAAAAAACTTGCAGGCGGCCATCCTCAGCGCTTCTTCTTCAGGAGTTTTTCCTGGCTCTACTAAGAACGCAAGGATATCTTGTGGTGGATTGGGCGTAGAAGAGTTGTTGCTGTAGGATCGTTGAGCACCTCTAGAGGGGGGGTGAATAGAGTGCGTGTGTGCAGCGGAAATAAAATCACCAATTAAAAATTAAACTATGGCAATGATGTAGGAGCAGTAAATAAAGATAGGAGATTCAAACTCAGTAACACAGCGATGTATCCTGGTATCCCTCTGAGAGGACTAATCCAGTCTCGAGTACTCTTGCTCGATGTTAATCCACTAAAGGCACAAGCTTTAACTGAGTGCTTGCAACTCTTACACCACCGTGCTTGTTGACGAGTGCACGACCAACTCCAATATACACCGTGCTTGGTGACGAGCGCACGACCAGCTCCACAACGAGAACTTGTTGTTGAAACTTGACGACCTCTTTACAACTCTGAATAACCAAAAGACTTCTAAATCAAATCTGATAGTACTGGCTTTTGGCTAAGAGAAGTATAGGTGAGATTTGAAACTTTTAGATCACTAGAAAACACTTGAATGGATAAAGAAGAGAATGAAGAATGAATTGATGTTTTGAAATGAAAAGTTCTTCTCTATTTATAGGTGTTTTCACCAACCGAACTCGGACAGAACTCGGACAGAGTTCGGATGCAAATATCTCGCAAAAATAGACGTTGCTCGCAGATTTGGAGGCAACTAAAGTTTGAATACAAACTGACCGAACTCGGTCAGAGTTCGGGCCGAACTCGGGCCGAACTCGGCTAGGAGTTCTGTCAAGAGATATAATAAAATTCTTTTGTAAAAACAGTTTACAAACATGTTTTTGGTAATTTGTAAAATCATTTGAAAAGGAATATTTTCGAAATACATTTTTGAAATATTTGTAATCGAAAATATGAAGGGTAAAAATAGGTTTAGAGAAGGAGAATAATTTTAACCCTAAGCCAGTAATACCATACTTGATTTTACAAGGAAATTCCTAGACTCAATAAAGTGTAAAAAATACAGAATAAAAGTAGAAAAGAGTCTTCAGAATTTTTGATGACTTTGACGCTTGGATTTATGCAGTACATCGTCCGTTGAATAAGATTTCATGTATCCTGAAATAGTTAGCAGCATTTTCTATATTTTGTGTATGGACTAAAGTATAAGTTGATTATCGAAATCGGGTGTGACCATGGAATGGGCCAACAATCTCCCCCATTTTGATAATTGACAAACTTGAGTCTATACCAAAATATATTTGTATTAAAATAAAACAACATAGCAAAATACCTGAAAAAAATTTGTTCCTAGCCTTGCATTTGTGATATTTTTGGGTATACTCTTTTTCTCCCCCTTTGTCAAGTAGTAAAATGAATCGGCTCCCCCGTAAATCATGAAGCCAACAATAGAATAGACAAGACAAAGTGAAGTAAAAGAAACAATCACAGCATAGACAACTGGTATGAAATGAACTATCATAAAAAGTTTTCCACTAGAAAGCCAAATAATACAACTGATAAATGTCTAACAAAAGAGTTTAGACATGAAAGTAAAAAGTACTACATGAACAGCATCAAAACTAAACAAAACTAAATCCACTATCCTATGGCTGAATCCACATCACATCTCTGCGTCGTCTGCACCGGGAGGATCATGAGGGAAATAGGCAGTGGTCGGGTCGAAGTACTGAAAAGTAGTCTCATCAGTAAAACGAGGACCAGGGAAAGCAGGATGTGGAAGGATAGTGAGTGGATGAACTGGATCATGCACCAGGCTGTAGTGGAGATCGGCAATACTGTTTCTCAGCACCTGGGCCTGAGAAATATGCCGGAACTCGGAGTCCTGATAACGTTGCGTGGATACGGCAACGAAATCATCAAACCGCTGGTAGAATGCCTGATCGAGTCCAGGGGCAGGGGCCGGAGCAGGAGGAGCATCTGCTGGAGGGGCCTCAGCATCAGCTACTGGGTCAGCAGGAGCAGCACCGGGAGGTTGAGGAAACCGACGAGAGCGGGTCAACTCAACAGGTGGAGAAGAAATAGCACACGTTTCAAGATCAATCTCGAAACGGCAAAAAATACTCGCAAGGTGCATAGGAAAAACAAGGTTCCTACCTGCATTCTTACAGTTGAGCATCCAAGACATTATGGTTTTTGGAATGGAGAAAGGAATTCCAAAATGAATGTGATACATAGCAGAGAGTTCCAAAAATGTGACCTCATCAGTAGAGCCTTTCTTCGGAAGAAGGGCCGAGAAAATCATACGATGAAGTTCGTAAAAATTCTGGTTAAGATGTCTAGAAAATATTCTCCGAGGAGGAGGAGTAGGGTGACAAATCAATTCCCTAAAAGAAGCTAAAGTGACATCGGCAGGGAACTGAATGTGGTGGATGTCAACAAGAGCATCACCAAGATCAGGAACGTGAATATATTCACTGATATCGGTGGCACTAAATTCTAGTTCCTGTCCAGCAACGCAGGAATAGAAATTTCCGTTTTGTTGTACTTGCAAATTACAGTAGAACATACGGACAGCATTGTCGAAAATACTATCTTGGACCTCGAAAAAGTCGCAAAATCCAAGTTGATCAAAAACAGGAGCATATTCAAAGAAGGTTGTAAAGTTGACAAAGGCTCCAGTACAAATACGACGTAAAGAAAAGGAATCAAACCAGAGATTGGAGAAGTCTCTGTCGGGAAACAGAGTGCCATCAAATTCCTCGGGATCTCTAGGTTTGGCTGGACTGAAGAGACTAGCCGGAGTGTAGTCGAATGAGGAGGAAGCACCCTGAGAAGAATTTCCTCGTTGACGCTTCGGAGCCATGAAGAGATGGAGGAAGATCATCGATGCCTTGCAAAGAAGGAGGAGGAAAGTCTTCTGGAAGGAGGTGGAACTATTTCACGTTTTGGTGTGGAGAAATAGTGGAAGAAAGGATGGGATATATAGGTGCTAGGGCCGGCTGTTCGGTTCTGGAGCCATCACAGCGCCGACCGAACTCGGTCCGAATTCGGTCCGAACTCGGTCAGAGTTCGGGCCGAGTTCGGCCACTTGCATTCCCGAGATAGTTAAAGCAGTCAGGTAAGTAAAGATTGTAATAAATGATGTTTGACTGGTTTATTAACTAATTGCTGTTATTTTTAGGTTTACTGTAGGGATTGTCCCAGCTAACGGTGGTTCACCGGGGAACTCTTAAGTACCGCTTCGCTTCGACCGTAGCCGTGGTGACAGACATATCCTTTGTAAGTTTGTCCCCAAAAATAATTTTCATTAGATAATAAATTATCAAGTCATAAATACAGTATTTAATTACCATATGTTTTAAGAATCCGAGAATTCAAGAATGCCGAGCTCACGCCTCAAGATGTTAAAATGGTCTTCAGCCAATGGTTTAGTGAAAATATCTGCTAGTTGATGTTCAGTATCAATAAATTCTAAGCAAATATCCCCGTGTTGTTGATGATCACGTAAAAAATGATGTCTAACTTCTATGTGCTTTGTGCGTGAATGACAGATAGGGTTCTTAGTCAAATTAATTGTACTAGTGTTATCACAATATATAGGAACATTTGTATAGTGCAGATTGTAGTCCTCTAAGGTTTGCTTCATCCACAAAATTTGAGCACAACAACGTCCTGCGGCGATATACTCAGCCTCAGTTGTTGATAATGCTACTGAATTTTGTTTCTTGCTAAACCAAGAGACTAAGGCCTTTCCCAAGAAATGACATGTACCACTGGTACTTTTACGGTCCACTTTGCATCCAGCAAAATCCGCATCCGAGTAACCTATAAGGTCAAAGGATTTGGTTTTGGGATACCATAAGCCAACTGTAGAAGTTCCTTTAAGGTATCGGAAGATACGCTTAACGGCACAAAGATGTGATTCCTTAGGATTTGCCTGATATCGTGCACATATGCAAACACTAAACATAATATCAGGACGACTAGCAGTTAAATATAATAAACTACCAATCATACCTCGATACTTACGCTGATCAACAGGTTTGCCACTTTCATCAGCATCAAGCTTTGTAGATGTAGCCATAGGAGTCCCAATTGGCTTCACATTCTCGAAGTCGTACTTCTTTAGTATGTCCTTCGTGTACTTGGCTTGGTTGATGAATGTTCCGTTTGAGTGTTGTTTGATTTGCAATCCTAGGAAGAAGTTCAGCTCTCCCATCATGCTCATTTCAAATTCACTCTGCATACACTTGGCAAATTCTTGACAGAGTTGTTCATTAGTAGAACCAAAGATGATGTCATCTACATAAATTTGCACTAGAAGTATATCATTATTCATAGATTTAATGAAAAGAGTAGTATCAATCTTGCCTTTTGAAAAACCATTATCAAGTAAGAAGGCGCTTAGGCGTTCATACCAAGCACGAGGTGCTTGTTTGAGTCCATAAAGTGCTTTCTTAAGCTTGAAGACGTGATCAGGTTTTTGAAAATCTTCAAAACCAGGGGGTTGTTTCACAAAAACTTCTTCTTTCAAAAATCCATTTAGAAATGCGCTTTTCACGTCCATTTGAAAAAGTTTGAAATCATTAAAACAAGCAAAAGCGCAAAACATGCGAATGGCTTCTAGTCTAGCAACAGGAGCATAGGTCTCATCATAATCAATTCCTTCTTCTTGATTATAACCTTGTGCAACTAGACGTGCTTTGTTGCGTAGAACTTGACCATCTTCACTAAGTTTATTTCGGAACACCCATTTGGTACCAATTATCGATTGACCAATAGGTTTAGGAACGAGTTCCCAAACTTGGTTTCTCTCAAATTGATTAAGTTCCTCTTGCATAGCAGAAATCCAAAATTCATCAGAAAAAGTCTCATCAACATTCTTAGGTTCTATTTGAGAAATAAATGCTACATTAGCTGCTACTTCAGAATCTCTAAGAGATGAACGAGTACTTACACCTTTGGATAAATCACCTATTATGAGAGTTTCTGGATGATCCGGTTTGAATCTCAATGATTCGAATCTTTGGGCCATACCTTTTACAAGGCTCTTCTCAGTTCCTGCATCTTCGAAACTTTTATCAGTTCTTGCCTCTTGGGTAGGATCTTTTTCAGAACTCTTCTTTGTCTTTGTAGGTGCATCTTCATCATCACTGTCGCTAGATCTATGACTATTCAACTCATCAAAGGTGACATTAATACTTTCTTCAACAATCAGAGATCTTTTATTAAAAATTCTATATCCTTTACTCTTAGCAGCATATCCGAGAAATATCCCGTCATCTGCTTTCGAGTCGAACTTACCCAAGTTATCCTTGGTGTTCAGGATGAAACAGCGACAACCAAAAACTTTAAAATAAGATATGTTTGGAATTCTTCCAAACCAAAGCTCATATGGTGTTTTCTTCGATATAGGTCGAATTAACACCCTATTTAAAATATGACAGGCTGTACTAACAGCTTCTGCCCAAAAATATTTAGGAAGATTATGCTGATTAAGCATGACTCTAGCCATTTCGCTTAGAGTACGGTTCTTCCGCTCCACAACACCATTCTGTTGGGGAGTTCTAGGACAAGAAAATTCGTGGTAGTATCCACTATCATCACAAAACTTTTTGAAATCAGTATTTTTGAATTCGCCACCATGATCACTTCGGATACGAGTAATCATGAAGCCTTTTTCGTTTTGAACCTTTTTACAAAATATCTGAAATTCAAAAATTGCATCACTTTTGTTTGATAAAAAGTAAACCCATGTAAAACGAGAGAAATCATCAACAATGACAAAAGCATAGAGTTTACCGCCAAGACTAGCGACTCTACTAGGACCAAATAAATCCATATGAATCAACTGCAAAGGTCTCGAAGTACTTACAGCGTTGATGGATTTAAAAGAAGACCTATGTGCTTTGTTCTTTTCACAGTCAGCACATACCATGTCTCTCTTGAAAGGAATTTCTGGGAGTCCTTTTACCAACTTCTTTGTGTTCAGACGTGAGATAGTATCCATGTTTGCATGTCCTAGTCTCATGTGCCATAGCCAGCTTTCATCTTGATTGGCTACTAGGCACCTTCCTGCATTATTAGTACTCTCCAAAAAGAAAACATAAATATTGTCTTCTCTAATCCCTTTATATACGGGATCACCAGATGACATATCATATATAGTACATTTATCTTTCACAAAATTGATACCATAACCATTATCTGCCAAATGACTTATACTCAATAGGTTATGTTTCAATTCAGTTACTAGACAAACATCTTTTATTATTGGATAAGGAGACATACCTACAGTACCATTACCTATAATATCACCTCTCAAGTTATTTCCGAAGGAGACGTATCCTTCTTTCTTCATCGATAGCGTAGCGAATAAAGATGCATCACCAGTCATGTGTCGCGAACATCCGCTATCGAGAATCCACTTGCTTCTAGCATGAGAGGGTTGAGGGTCCACCTACAAAACAAGTAGATGAATCCTTTGGTACCCATTTTCTGAAGGGTCCACTCTGATTAGCTTTAGGTTTCCAAACTAGAGTATGGTTATCAACAAGCTTTCTTGCCATACAGTATTGTGATATATGACCGTGTGTACCACAATATGTGCAAGTCAGTTTAGTGGAATAAACTGTGTTTGCAGGCTTGTTCTGTTTGGAAAACCTATAAGTGAAAGCATAATAGTGTTCGTGTTTCCTCTGTGCTTTCTTGTGTTTAGTCCTTTTTGGTGTATGCTTTGCATTAGGACTAATCTTGGGCTGTGTCACAGGTATTGCCTGTTTGCCCAACTTGATTTCTAACTTTTTAGAAATCGCTATAGACTCTTCGTATCTTGCAGTCATATCAAGGAGTCTTTGCTCAGTTACTAGGTGCAACTTCTTCTCTATGTCATAAAGTTTGTGTATTTTGACATAGTCCTCTTCTTTCTTTTCAATGTTGAGGATAGCCTCATGATAGTCTACTTTAAGTTTGGCTATCTCTTCCGTGTTACCGGTAGTAGATGTCTCTTTAATGTCTTCAAGTAGATTAGACAATCTAGCTATCTCGGCTGTGTGTGCCTTAATCTCTTTTCGAGATTGCTTATACTTGTCGAGCACAGTTTTGTGATCTTCAAGTAAATCGCTAAAGGCAGTCTCTAGTTCATCAAAAGTAAAATCATCAAACAGAGGATTAGATGATACCTTTTCGAATGCCATAAGACAAACATTTGCATTGCTGCAGGGTCTGTCTTCTTCTTCTGAGTCACTGGCATCACTCTCATGCCAGATGCTTGTGTTGGCATACTTTCGGCCAGATGTGGATCTTCTGTTTGATCTTGATCGATCATATGGACTGCTCTTCTTGGTAGCTGGACAGTCCCTCTTCATGTGCCCTGATTTCTTGCATCCGAAGCATATAGTCTCGTCTTCATTGCTTTCTTGGATGTCTTTCTTCTTTCTGCTTGTGAACTTTAGATATTTCTTGAAGTTCTTCACAAGTAAGGCACGTTCATCACCACTTGATGATTCTTCATCTGAGTCGTTGCATGTTGATTTTTTTGCTTGAGCTTTGAAGGCGATGGTCTTTTCTTTTGGAGTGACCTCTTCAAAGTCTTGCAAGTCGAGCTCATGAGTCATCAATTTGCCCATCTGTGTTTCTAGAGTCATCGTGGTGAGATCGTTTCCTTCAATGATTGTTGTGGCTTTTGGATTCCAGTTCTTTGTTAGAGCCCTCAGCACTTTCCTGATTTTCTCATGGTTGCTGTAATCTTTACCAAGAGATTGAAGGGGATTAGTTATATCAAGGAAACGAGTAAACATCTGTGTAATTGACTCACCAGGTTTCATTTTAAAAGATTCATATTCCTGAGTCAGTCTACTGATTTTGGATTCCTTGACTTGGGAAGTCCCTTCATGGGTTACCTCAAGGAGTTTCCAAATTTCATGAGACGTCTTGCAGGTAGAAACTCTATTGAACTCGGTTTTGTCAATTGCACAGAATAGTGCATTGATGGCTCGAGCATCAAGACTAGCCTTTGCTTTTTCAGCATCGGTGTACTTGTCATGCGTCTTTTCCATAAGAATACCTTCAACCACAGTAGGTGGTGGTTTCTTATACCCATCAATGACTATTGACCATAAATCAAAATCTAGAAACTTTAGAAAGAAAGTCATACGTGTTTTCCAGTATGTATAGTTTGTTCCATCAAATAGGGGAGGTCTATTTGTGGATTGTCCTTCACCGTTGAATATAGATTTCACGGCTGCCATATATATACTCTCTAGGATATGTTATATAAGAATATAACCCGCTCTGATACCAATTGTAGGATCGTTGAGCACCTCTAGAGGGGGGGTGAATAGAGTGCGTGTGTGCAGCGGAAATAAAATCACCAATTAAAAATTAAACTATGGCAATGATGTAGGAGCAGTAAATAAAGATAGGAGATTTAAACTCAGTAACACAGCGATGTATACTGGTATCCCTCTGAGAGGACTAATCCAGTCTCGAGTACTCTTGCTCGATGTTAATCCACTAAAGGCACAAGCTTTAACTGAGTGCTTGCAACTCTTACACCACCGTGCTTGTTGACGAGTGCACGACCAACTCCAATATACACCGTGCTTGGTGACGAGCGCACGACCAGCTCCACAACGAGAACTTGTTGTTGAAACTTGACGACCTCTTTACAACTCTGAATAACCAAAAGACTTCTAAATCAAATCTGATAGTACTGGCTTTTGGCTAAGAGAAGTATAGGTGAGATTTGAAACTTTTAGATCACTAGAAAACACTTGAATGGATAAAGAAGAGAATGAAGAATGAATTGATGTTTTGAAATGAAAAGTTCTTCTCTATTTATAGGTGTTTTCACCAACCGAACTCGGGCAGAACTCGGACAGAGTTCGGATGCAAATATCTCGCAAAAATAGACGTTGCTCGCAGATTTGGAGGCAACTAAAGTTTGAATACAAACTGACCGAACTCGGTCAGAGTTCGGGCCGAACTCGGGCCGAACTCGGCTAGGAGTTCTGTCAGGAGATATAATAAAATTCTTTTGTAAAAACAGTTTACAAACATGTTTTTGGTAATTTGTAAAATCATTTGAAAAGGAATATTTTCGAAATACATTTTTGAAATATTTGTAATCGAAAATATGAAGGGTAAAAATAGGTTTAGAGAAGGAGAATAATTTTAACCCTAAGCCAGTAATACCATACTTGATTTTACAAGGAAATTCCTAGACTCAATAAAGTGTAAAAAATACAGAATAAAAGTAGAAAAGAGTCTTCAGAATTTTTGATGACTTTGACGCTTGGATTTATGCAGTACATCGTCCGTTGAATAAGATTTCATGTATCCTGAAATAGTTAGCAGCATTTTCTATATTTTGTGTATGGACTAAAGTATAAGTTGATTATCGAAATCGGGTGTGACCATGGAATGGGCCAACAGTTGCCTACTTGAGTCGGGCCTGCCACTGTTGGCTCAACAGGACACATCTCTGTGACGTCCTCAATTTTCCTGGAGACTTCATTCTTTTGCGGTACATCCTCGGAAGACATTTTCAATGGGGAAGTAGAAATAAGAATGAGATGATTACAGAGAGTTCTCGTCTATTTATAGAAGAGGACTGTTGATGAACCGGTATTTGAGATTGAGAACAACTTTTCATTCCCGAGAAGACCTGTCCATTCGTTCTATCGGGTTCATTCATTTAATTACGGAATCGAATCAATGTTTTCTTTTCCCGAAAATTATGATTCATTCATACATTAAGATGGACTTATATGCTCATGACATCTGTCTCCTTAGTCCCCAGCTACCAAGGTTTGGTTAAGCTGATTTCTTGTCTCCTGTGAGAGGGATTTTAAATCTTCTATTTTATCAATTGATTAAAAAGTGGGATTCGTTATTTATCATGTTTTCATAACCTCTGGATAAATTCTAAATCCACCTTCTTTTCCCATCTATCATTTCCATTTTGACCTCTACATAGATATTAATCTAATTTTCTTTTAAGTTCTTACATACTATCATGTCCATATTACCTCTGATAGTATTGTATACTCTAAAAACAGAAAACAAGATTTTATTATCTATCATGTCCATATTTTATCTAGATAGATACAAATCATTGAGCATAGAAGAATTATCATTTCCATTCTCATATCATAAAACTCTATTACATTTCTTAGACTTTCTTATGGAAATCTATTACATCTTGGATTTTCATTCTATACACACAACGATAACCTAATGGAGATCTATTTCTTCTTCGGATCTTCTTTGTCGGATTCGTTGTTGGTGTCAATTCCTTGCTGTTTGAGCCTCAGTGGCGACAAGAACAGTAGGAATCAAACTCTGGTCTTCTCTCTCAGACGAGAGGAGAACCCGGCCCAGGGTATGGCAGTCCGAAGGCGTGTTGCTGCCAATACAACTGGTGGATTAGGGGCAGCCTTCCAGAGGAGATAGGAATGCATCCAGCATTGGGATACGATTCCTAGTTCTGCCGTAAAAGGAACTCTACTACCCGATTTCTCGGGGTAGAGTTGAATCCACCATCCAACTTTCCGTGTATAAAGGCTCTTCCTACCAACAGAGGAAGACCCTTCTATCCCACGAAGAGTTCTGAGTTGTCTGATTTGCACGTCAAAAGCGCATGAGCTCTCTGATGTTGATGTCAGAAGAACGCTCTTCACAACGTCAAAGTCACCAATGCTGGTCCTGAAAAAACTGTTCAGCCAAACTTCTGCAGAAAACAACAAAGAAGAAATGTTTTAAACAGAAGTATCATCATATGCGTATTAAACGCTAACTAAAAACAGATGACAAGGCTTTTACGCCAGTGATTCAACAAGGCTTTTTATGCCAGTGATTCAGCAAGGCTTTTACGCCAGTGATTCAACAAGGCTTTGTACGCCAGTGATTCAGCAAGGCTGTTACGCCAGTGCTTCAGCAAGGCTTTTACGCCAGTGCTTCAGCAAGGCTTTTACGCTAGTGATTCAGCAAGGCTTTTACGCCAGTGCTTCAGCAAGGCTTTTACGCCAGTGCTTCAGCAAGGCTTTTACGCCAGTGATTCAGCAAGGCTTTTACGCCAGTGCTTCAGTAAGGCTTTTACGCCGGTGATTCAGCAAGGCTTTTATGCCAGTGCTTCAGCAAGGCTTTTACGCCAGTGCTTCAGCAAGGATTTTTTACGCTCGTCAAGAATTTACGCTCATGAATACCTAATTCAGCAAGAAAATTCGAAGACAGATATTTGCTTACGGTCGGACTTACCACTTAAGTTGAATGGTTTGGCTCTAATGATGGTTGATTCTACGTCTAATGACTGGGCGTATAAAGGAACACCGTTGGAAAGCTTCGCCATTGTCACTTGTTGGAGAACGACATTGCAGAAAGTTATCTTCAGAGGAATGAGAGTAAGAATATATGAAACATTCTCGGCTATTTATAAAGACTGAAGAAACTGATTGGTATGAGTCTATTTCGGGAGAAGATCCTATTTAAAGGCTCTCGTAACCACAAGACAGATGCCACGTGTTGGTTTGTTTCTTGGGAATTAACAACCATAGAAGCAGTCAAAATAAGTGCTGAACAGTTCTATATACCAACAGATAAGATTAACATCAGACTTTATTTATAAAAAGGGAGGAGTGGCCCCCTACAGATAAAAGATTCGTAATACATAAAAACATCATTTTTTCTCTCCCTCGTCGGGCTGACGAAGGGAAGTGCCTAGTTCGTGCATATTGCGAATCCCGGAGCGACGCATCAGATTAAGAAATGCTTCTGCATCTCCTGGCCCTTCGTACGCAGTTGGGGGACCACCATCGATGCGACTAAAGACTGCAGGAGTCAGTCCAAAGCACTCTAAAAAGTTGCATGCTCGCTCAAAATCAAGCCTGGAGCTCGAAGCCTCTTTGTTAGTAATCTCGTTCTTTGGCGCCATGTCACTAAGAGGATGAATGACAAGAGTGAAGAATTTCTTCTTATTTATACAATTAAACCAACTCTTCATATTCCTCTTTGGAAACTGCTCATTATTAAAGTAAACTTGGGGAAACGAAAAGGCATTCGAAAGTCTCGAGAAAGAAATTCATTGTGACGGTTATGTGTTGACCGACACTATTGAAAATTGCACCGACTGTTGGACATCCCCGCTTTTACGCAGATGACAGTTGCGTATCCCGAATTTTACGCTGACTGATCAAATTTTAACTTTTACGCTTCTGTTCAAAGTGTTTCAAATTTTGGAGATATTTGAAAACTTTGAAGGGGGTCTTGTAGGAGCGTAAAAAGTTCTTCAGAGAAAGAGTCAAAGAGATGGATCATTTCATTCATAAGTGATCTGTTTTACGCCAAGCAGAGCGGTTAATCTCTTTATACCCAAGACAAGGCTAATCACTTTACGCCTAAAGCAGGCTGATCATTTTACGCTCGGGTCTACACCCATGGTTTTACGCCAAGGACAGATCAGCCACTCTTACGCTGGACAAAGCTGTCAAATCTCGCATTTAATGCAAACTCTGACATGGAGATATTAATGATGGCATATATCACAAAGGGATTTATTTTATACAGAGACCAATGTTGTCGTTTAGTATGTGGATTGAGCTACTTTACGCTCACACTATGGCTTCTTTTACGCACGAAGACTATACGAGCTTTTACGCTCAACAGCTGACGTGTGCGTAAAGTCTATTTGAGCTACTTTTACGCTCAAGGTTATTTAACGACCACTTTACGCGGGAAGTCTATGTCAAGGCTATTTTATGCCTAATCTACTGCTTTACGCTCAGAGTACATTGGGGCTATTTTTACGCCCTATTCTCCTTCACCAACTTGGAACGTAGTCTGCCTACGTGGCTTTCATGCCATTCTTCTCGAAGAACGTGTGTACATGCATCCTATTCTTACTGAAATAATGGGATACATGTCAACATATGCAGAGGATGGCTTCGATCATGGGTGGCAGTTGATAGCGTAAAGATGGAAATTTTGCTGAGTTTTTACGCACAAGAGCCCAAGTCTATAAATAGACTTATTTTTCTCATAACAAAAGACACACAGAGACAGAAGAGAATAGAGGGATCAGAACTTAGAGATTTTGATTCTCCAGAGCATTCTTCTTTAACTTTTCTTTCAGAACAGAGTGAAGCAAAGCAGGAAAGCATTCGGCCTCGCCATCAGTGCCTAAGTGCGTCGATACCTTTCTGGTGACTTAGTTCTTCCAGTTGTTCTGCTTCAAGCAGTGATCTTCATCATCATCATATGGTCCAAGGAACAAAGTGATCATTTACGAATCAGACTTCCATAGCAATACTTTCCCAGAATTAAATTTGTACTTCTTGTACTTTTTCAGGCCACTTTCCTTGACCATATACTGAATGAGCTGGAAATCTCTATGAAGAACTATAAAGATCTCAACAAAGGGGAAGTGGAACCTTTGGTGCAGGCAGAGTTCGAACAAATGGCTCAGGCATCTGCAATTGAAAGGGTGAACCTCCAAAATTTCTTGGATGCTTATACTACAAAAGCTGCTGAATATAATTCCAAGTTAGAATCGGTGATCTCAACTGCTGAGAGGAGAGAGAAAAGAATTGCTGATCTGAGAGTGGAGATTGCTCGTCTTGAATAGGAACTAGAAAATGAAGTGACAAAGCACCAGACAGCAGTCCAACAAATTGATACACTTACTCAGGAAAGAAACGAGTATGTAGCAGCACATGATGCGGAAATCACTCGCCGAATGGTCTCCATGCCCATTTTTAATGAAGAATCGGGAATGGAAGAGGCCAGGAGGAAAGTGATGGCATCACGTGAAGAATGGTTGCAGATTCTGAAGCAGCAAATTGCTAATCTGATAAAGCCTCCGTCTTAGTAGAAAGATCATTTTGTATCTTTTTGTCTTTCTTTATACTATGCATGTAATGTCTCAAATTTTGATCAATAAAAGACATTTTTTGTTGTGGCTCTATTATTTCTTGCGTATCTTATTCAGATACAAATAATAGCGATAGAAAATATATTCAGAGGTACAGGACATGATATATTTCTTGATGATTTTGTAGAAAATAATTATATTCATTATATCTGCTCAGAGGTCATATGGACGTGGCAGAATATAATTTGTCGAATATTATTATTTTAAATAGACAACTTAATCGAGGACGACAAGTTGCTGATATGGATGAAAATGAACGAAAATGAATCGTCATAATGAACGGATAAACCGTCGGATGATGGTGAACGGATGAACCGTCAAGTGATAATGAATAAACGGACGAACCGTCAGATGGATGTGAATGAACGGGCGAACCGTCTGATGAATGTGAACGGATGAACCATCGGGTGATAATAAATGAATGGATGAACCGTCTGATGAATATGAATGAACGAGTGAACCGTCAAGTGATAATAAATGAACGGATGAACCGTCTGATGAATGTGAACGGATGATTATTTTGAGAATCTCTGTCTATAAATAGAACAAAAATCTGGAAGGAATGATCATTTCTACTTCTTAACAAAAAGATGTCGTCCGGAGATACATCCAAGAAAGTCGAAGTCACCCCAAAGGTTGAAGCGGGCATTGAAGAACATCCGGCCGAACTGGTCCAGTCAAAGCAGGCAGAGGCAGGCGAAGGTTCGTCTCCACCCAAACCACCGCAAGATATCCTGGACTTCCTGCTTGAACCAGGAAAGACTGAAGAGGAAGAGGCCAAGAGGATGGCTGCCTGCAAGTTCCTCGTGGGTTCCAGCAAAGATGTACTCAGCTCTTTTGCTAATTATGTCTTTGGTAAGGACGGCAGTGATCCCCGTCCCAATGTCGATAAGGATGACAGTGACCTTCCTTGATATCGTGTAACATCATTTATGATAAAATAAAATCAAACTTTATTTATGAATTGTCTGATCATATTTACATAAATTTATGTTACATTTATACATAGTATTTCTTGAGGAATTTGCCATTAATAGGCATCATTGCAACTCGACCATCTAATTCTACAAGTTGATATGCTCCATTTGAAAAGACTTTGCTGACAACATAAGGTCCTTCCCACTTCGCATCGAACTTGCCTTTGCTCATGTGAGTCATAGTCATAGGACGTCTGACCGTTAGAACAAGTTCTCCTTGCTGAAAGGCTCTGAATTTAACTTTACGGTTGAAAGTCTTCGAGATGCGGGCTTGATATAGTTCAATATGTTGCTGAGCCATTAACCGCTTCTCGTCGAGTGCCTCCAATTCTTGAAGTCGAAGAAGGTCATTGTTCTCTGTAGTGAGCTCATTGGCAATGACAATCCTTAAAGAAGGAATTTAAAGTTCTAAAGGAAGAACTGCTTCACAACCGTACACCAGAGAGAAAGGTGTAAAGCCTGTGGGATTGCGGACAGTAGTTCGATAGGCCCAAAGACATTCACCAAGCTTTTCACTCCAATTCCGTTTGTTAGTGGATACAAACTTCTTAAGGAGCTTGATAATGATTTTGTTGAAAGCTTCAGCTAAACCGTTAGCGGCAGGATTGTAGGCTGTTGAAGCAACATTGTCAATCCGATGATCATCGCAGAATCTCATAAACTTCTGGCTGATGAATTGTGGTCCGTTGTCATGGATGATCCTTCAAGGTACACCAAATCTATAGATGACATGGTGTTTCACGAAGTTGATGACACTGTTGGTCTTGACTTCAGCCAATGGTATAGCTTCGGCCCATTTAGAAAAGTAATCGGTTATTGCTAAGATGAACCGATGTCCTCTAGAAGAAGGAGGATTGATAGGACCGATAATATCCATGCCCCAAGCTTCAAAAGACCATGAAGCAGCCGTCGGATGCAGAAATTCTGATGGTTGATGAATGAAATCTGCCTGGATTTGACAAGCTCGACATTTTCTTGTATAATCAATGGTGTCAGAAACCATAGAGGGCCAGTAGTAACCCATGCGTCGAATGCGATCCTGTAGCTTAGGACCAGGTTGATGTGCTCAACAAACGCCGTCGTGAGCCTCACGTAGTACTTGTTTTGCTTCCTCACCAGCAAGACAGCACAAGAGTAGGCCGTCATAAGTTTGCCGATAGAGAGTCTTGGTGGTCTGATTGTAGTAGAACCGTAGAGACCGCCGACGGATACTCGTAGCCTCCTTGGATCTTCAGGGAGTATGTCGTGAACCACAAAGTCGATGAAGGGAGTTCTCCAATCTTCACTGATAACATTGACTTCAGTAAAATTACTGAACTTAATATTATGATTATTTTTGACACAGAATAGTTCTCGATTAGAGATAACCACCACTTATTGTCTTCTGATGGAGATGGCTAAAACTGCTGCAAGATTGGCCTAAGCATCTGCTTCAGTATTGTAAGCTCGGCGTACATATTCAATGAAGAAGGCTTTGAATGATGTAGCCATGTTGATTGCTGCTTCAAAGTAAGGCACCAGATCTTGATGGCGAACTTCATAGGTTCCTCTAACTTGATTAACAACCAACTTAGAGTCACCGTAGACTTCGAGATATTCGACGTCAAGTTGTTTTGCTAGCTGGAGGCCGATGAGTAGAGCATTATACTCTGCCATATTGTTGGAGCAAGGCTCATCTAGGGAGTAGGCTCTTTGAATAACTGATCCATCGGGAGAGACGAGGACAACTCCGACTCCTGCGACAATGGCACAATTGGGTCCGATTCTGGATGCACCGTTAAAGAATAGATGCCAAGTAGGAAATCCTTCGGAGACTGCATTGGATTCCAATGTCTCGTCTGAAATTTCATCGTAGAGTTTAGATGTTTCTGGCACAGGATGAGCTGCTAAGAAATCTGCCAGTGCTTGACCTTTGACGGACTTTTGAGGAACATATACCATGTCATATTGGGCTAGCAAAATGGCCCATGTAGCCAGCCGAGAATTGAGTGTACTGGATTTCTTCATGAGTACCCGAAGAGGATTAACTCGGGATATAACATGAATAGTTTGGCCAATAATATAATGCCGAGTCTTTTGAACAGCAAACATGAGAGCTAGGCATTCTTTTTCGACCGGACTATAACGGTGTTCAGCACCAATCATAGTACGACTGAGATAGTAAATGGCTTTTTCATGGCCTTCTTTGTTCTTTTGGACAAGTAAAGCACCTAATGAATGGTCCATAGCATGGACATACATTAAGAATGGTATGCCAGAGATTGGTGGCACCAAAACTGGTGGATTCATGAGATACCGCTTTATGTCGTCAAATGCTCGTTGACATTCTTCGGTCCAAACGAAAGATACACCTTTCTTCATGAGTTGAATGAATGGTCTGCAGCGTCCAGACAGATTCGAAATGAATCTCCTGATGTACGCAAGTCGACCTTGGAATCCTCGTAGCTCTTTTAGGTTGCGTGGAGGACGCATCTCTTGAATGGCTTTGATCTTCTCGGAATCCACGTGTATACCCTTAGAGGTAATGACGAAGCCAAGAAATTTGCCACTAGAGACACCCAAGAATGACTTGGTGGGATTCATTTTGAGTTGATGCTGGCGCATGAGATTGAAGATAGTTCTCAAGTCTTGGATATGATCTTCCTTTAGACGACTTTTGACAGCAATATCATCAATTTAGCATTCGACAGTCTTGCGCAGATGATCTCGAAAGATGGTACTCATTGCTCGTTGGTATGTTGCACCAGCGTTTTTGAGACCAAACGGCATTACAGTATAGCAATAGACTCCATGAGGAGTACGGAAAGAAGTATGCTTTTCATCTTCAGGATGCATCCGAATCTGATTATATCCGGAGAATCCATCCATGAAAGATATTCTTTCGAACCCACAGGTATTGTCGATCATGACGTCCGTGATAGGGAGAGGAAATTTATCTTTCGGACATGCTTCATTAAGATCTCGAAAGTCGATGCAGACTCGAACTTTGTCGGTTTTCTTTAGAACTGGGACACCATTAGCTACCCAATCAGGATGCTGCTCTTCTCGAATAAAGCCACAAGCGATGAGCTTCTTGACTTTATCGTCGATTGCATCCATTATTTCTGGCTTGAAATGTCGTTGTTGTTGTTTGACTGATTTTGCATTCGGCAAGATGTTCAGTTTGTGAGTAGCGACTTTGGGATCTAGTCCTGGCATGTCTTTATAACTCCAGGCGAAGACATCAATATATTCTTTAATCAAAAGAATTAATTCTTGTTTGTCTGTCTCTGGGAGGTTCTTGCTGATGAATATTGGACGAGGTGACCCGTTCTCTCCTATGTTAATTTGAACTAATTGATCTTCAGTAGGAGGTTCTCTTTGTTCAAATCGGAGTTTCCATTGGATATCCATTCGTTGAGCCCAAGGATCTGTTTCAGAACTTTCCTCAACATCCTCGTCATAGCCTTCTGGAAGCTCAACGGAGACCATATTAGAAGATACAGTCAACCGATAAACTTGACCGATGCTGGTGTCAGAATCCTACGATATGAAATCAGAAGAGTTAGAACGTTCCTCGCTATCCGATTCGGAACGTGCTGGGGATAACATCGGAGGAGAAGCATATCCGAGACCTCTTTTAGTCCTGATGTAGTACATATCTGACTTTTCTTTTGGAACAGCCGTACGAAGAGGAGTCTTTCTACCTTTACCATAGTTGAGGCCGCTCTTGAAGTCGTAACCCATCTTTCGGACGATGTCTTTTGATTGTTGACTGTAACGACGGAGTTGAAGATGCCCCGTGTCGTTAACTTTGCTATCATCCGTATAGCTGAATTGTTGTTCCGGTCCTTTACTAAAAAGTATTGGACGTTCGCCTTTCTTACGAGCAGGAACAATACGATATAAATCCTTTGGGTGTTCATATGAAACTTCTGTTTGAAAAAATTGTACAACTCCCATTGTAAATGACTGATAGCTATCTAACATATCTAAATAGCATTTAGCATGATAAATGACATCAGTATACTGGAAAGTAGGTGCTTTTTCATTGATTTGTACATTGGTATTTACAGCAGGACTTTTAGCCTTAGCAGGCTTAGTCAGGTTGATTACAAGAGGGGAAGAAGAAGAACATGGGGGAGGATTAGCTTTGTTACGACGGAGGTGGATAACAAGCGGCTCAGAGGAGGTGAGCTCCCTTTTATCCTTGTTATGAGATAGATCTATAACAAGTGGCTCAGAAGAAACGAGCTGCTTTTTATCCTTGTTACGACGTAAGTCAATAATAAGCGGCTCAGAAGAGGTGAGCTCCCTTTTGTCCTGATCATCATCAGTAGATTTTTTCTGGACTGGCAAGTGAATAGCCAGTGGCTTAGAGGATTGAGGACGAGAAACACGCCCTTTGACAGGAATGATGAGGGTATCTTTAGGTACTGTTTCTTGCTCTTCTTCAGTGTCCAGAGATAGGATAACCTTCATGAATTCGTCCTTGTACATACGTGCATCATTGCAGTATGCCTCAATGCCTTTAAAAGGATAGAGATCAGCAACTTTCTTCTGAACTTCTCCATTGTCAACAACATATTTAAAACATTGATGAAGAGTTGATGGAACGATGTTATGCTCGTGTAGAAATGGTCTTCCCAGCAACGCATTGTAGGAACAACCGTGATTGTCAATGATATAGAAAGTAACCTTTGTGCGAAGATTGCCTATTTGGAGTTTTAGACGAATCTTGCCCAAAGGTTCACTCCTTCCCTGATTGAACCCAAGGATGGTGGTGATTGTACTGGAGAGGCTATGCACTGGAATCTTCAGTGCATCCAACATTGTCTTTGGCATAATGCTGAGAGCAGACCCTGGATCTATCAAGATACGATCGACTTTCATTGAGTCGACATATCCTGTATAGTAGAGTGGACGGTCGTGCCTGTTATCTTCCATCAACATGTCATCATGAGTGAAAGTTATATTTAGAATTAACTCCAATACACTATGACAATGGAGGCAAGAAACTGGCTCTGTTTTTGGTTTCTTCAGATGAGCTAGACAGGTTTCAGCTTGCATAAGAGCCTCACTCAGAGTTTTCCGAGTTACTTTTGTCACCCCCATTTTTCGTATTTTTCCCGTATTTTGCATTTTTACTCGTATCTGGATTTTGGCATGTATTTTATTTTCTCGACTTGTAGAATTTTGGTATTTCTCGTATTTTCGGTTTTTGGCATGGTTCGGTTTTAATTGGTTGGATTGGGTTGGTTTGATTTGGTTTATGTGTTGGATCACCTTAACCTATGTTACCCCTCATCCCCACCACAACTCCCCCTCTTTATAACCCCCACCTACCACTCTCTCTCCTCATAACTTCCACCATTAATTTTCCTTCTTCTTCTTCTTCTCCTTCCTCCACAACTCTCCCAATCCTAGGCAAGTGCATCTTGCCACTACATGAGAACCCTCTTTTCCTTGTCCATTTGCTAGATTAGGACATGGTGTTCAACATTAGAACTTGGGTTTTTGTGATTTGGAGCCTCCATTGTTATAGATCTAAGTTATTTCTATTTTCGGATTTTGCATGTTTTGAGCTACTTAAGTTTAATTTTTATGGGTTTTGGTGTTTCCATGTGGGAGAGCATTCAATTCCACCCTGGTTGGAACTTTAGAAATGCGGATTTGGAGTTCGGATGGCCAAGTTATGATGCTGTGTAGCTTGGGTTCAGCCATGGTGTTCTTGCTGTTTGGAGAAGACTGTGAGAAGTGTGCAGAGCTATTTAGCTTACGCACCCTGAGCTACGTGCGCTCTTTAGCGCTGCGTACGCAGGCTTGAGTATGCTTCCTGTTGGAAGTGTGTCTCCTTGAGTGTGCGTGACTTTTCACGTACACTGCTCCCTTGAGCGTGCGTGACTTTTCACCTATGCTGCTCTCTCAGCGTGCGTAACTTTTCACCTACGCTGCTCCCTGTAGCGTGCGTGAATTTTCACCTATGCTGCTCTCTCAGCGTGTGTGACTTTTCACCTACGCTGCTCCCTGTTGCGTGCGTGACTTTTCACCTATGCTGCTCCCTGTAGCGTGCGTGACTTTTCACCTATGCTGCTCTCTCAGCGTGCGTGACTTTTCACCTACGCTGCTCCCTGTAGCGTGCGTGACTTTTCACCTATGCTGCTCTCTCAGCGTGCGTGACTTTTCATCTACGCTGCTCCCTGTAGCGTGCGTGACTTTTCACCTATGCTGCTCTCTCAGCGTGCGTGACTTTTCACCTACGCTGCTCTCAGCATGCGTGACTTTTCGTACGCTGCTCCCCTGACCCCCTTTGCTTAACCCATTGGCTCTTGTAGTTTTGGTTTTATTTCTTTAAGCCTGGCTCTTCTATAACCCTGCACTTTAATATTTTATTAGATATTTTATGCCCATTTTATATCCTTACGCCTTTTGTCCTGAACTTTATTTTACTTAATATGTTTGGAATGACTATTGTACATGGCTTGGTATGGCAAGGGACTAGCATAACACGACAGTGACCCGTGGTGGTGCACTCCTGACATGACCAACCTGATATGATAGTGGCCCGTCGTGGCACACTCCTGACAAGTACCCTGACATGATTTATCTTGATAACTTAACTTGACTTGTCTTGACACCGTGGGTGGTTCTTTCTTGCTTGATTGTTAAATCCACTTGTCCTGTCTTACATCATGTCTAGGATGGGACTCCTGAGTACCACGGTCAGGAGTACCTACTAAAATGGATTAAGGCTAATAACTAGAATAACACAGTAGTCATGAAGAGATGACACAGCTACAGGCAATCCCGTTACCTGGGCGCTCCAGGGATTTGTAGCCTGCCGTCGAGTAGGGCGCATTTCCAGCACACTGTCAGGTGTTGCACCCTCTAAGTCACCTAAGGGTACATGCGTCTCCTGGACGATGCACCCACCTGAATTCAACCCTAATCTTTCGTCCTGGGTAACCTGGATGGTTTGCAGGGCTTGTGGCTGGGGAACAATCTCACTGCATCTTGTTAGTAATTAGGCCTGTGATAACCCTAGTTAGTTAAAGTAGTAAGCCGTAGGATCTGCTTGGCCGTGATTGATTGAATGAGGTATAACCAGTCTAGTCATGTCTTGATCCCATGCAAGATTGCTTCCTGTCTTGATTACTTACATTACTTATCTTGCCGATAAATGGTGGGAAACCAAGCTCTGTTCAGATGAAGAGTTACAACCCCGGTCCTTGTTTGGTTAACGGGTTGTAACCTGGCTATCGGAATAGTTCCATGGTTATCTCGTCATATATCATCCTGACATGTTTTCGTAATTTTAGTTTTTAATATTAGATTTTCTGTGCTGATTGCTGGATTTTGTTCTTATTTTGTGGCCCCCTTGTGGCACTTGCTCTTTCTGGGGTTGACCCAGCTGGTTTTGTGTGGCCAGATTTCGGAGCAGCTTCCGAGGATCTACCAAGCTTCCAGCCCAATGGTGAACACTAGACGGAATCCGGGCCAAGAGTGGGTTTTCTATTTTGTTTCGCTCACTCTATTGTAAAAATTATTCTTTTGAGGCGTTTAGCCGACGAGCACCTGTTAGCTCGAAGCACCTTACTTACTGTCTGCCTACGGGCTGTAAACATGATTGACAAATCCTAGGGTTTATCATGTATGACTAAACTCTTGCTAGTCCTAACATTTTATAACGACTAGCTTCATGATCAGCTGAATATGTAATATTTGGGATGCCTTATTATTGTATATTTAATGATCATACATCTTGCGACTTTACTTACTTGTGGTGATTGAGACACTAGGCTTGTTCATGACCATAAGAGACTGTTGGCTTGTAGAAAACCCTCACATATCTAGACAGCCGTGACCGTATATCGAGGTGGTTTCCATTTCAATATACGTAGCTGGCCATGTCTGCCCCCGCTCTCCAGTATTCTGGTTCTGGGGCGTGACATGGTTTAAGTGGTGGCCCATACAGGTCTTGTAAATCAAGATGTGTGGGGGTTTACCAGATAGATGTCTCAATCAGTACTCGTCCTTGATCTCTGTTCGTATCCTCTGAATCCCTAGATTCTTGTCCTGATCCTGTGCTTATGTCGTTGATCTGTCCTGGTCCTTTCCTTATTGTTCCCTGTGTCGTCTTCTTCAGCGGTACTGTACCTGGTCCTACCGATCGACGAGGTGGAGCATATCCCGCGGATCAGCAGCAACCTGGAGATCAAGCCTAGCATTCCGGGGTAGCCTCCAGAGTTGTGCCTATTGGAAGAGAGTCACCAGTTCGGCCGGTCCAGCCTGCAGAGCCAGATGATGGTACCTTAGTAGGCCTTATCAGAACCTTGATAGCTTCCCAGGATCGTCGAAGTGACGCCCTGCACCAGACAGTTCAAGATGCTTTGACCCGAGGCGGACATCCAGGGAACCAGGCGGCCAACAGTTTCAAGCGCTTGAACCCTCCTTTCTTCGACGGCAGCGAGGATACGATTGTCGCGGATGCATGGCTTCAGGATACCGAGGTGATTCTGGAAGCAGCCAGAACACCTGAGAATAAGAAGGTGGCGGTGGTACGCCTGCAGTTGTTAGATTTAGCTCGTAATTGGTGGGCGACGCAGGCCATGGGATTAGTGGCACCCATTGCTTGGACAGTATTTAGGGAGAGATTCCAGACGAAGTACTTTGATGCTGTGGCTCGGTACGACCTGCAGACCAGATTTACCAACTTGAAGCAAGGAGGCAGAACAGTCGACAGTTATGCGACCGAGTTTTCTAGGCTCAGTAGGTTTGCCCCCACCTTGGTGGCGACCGAGTTTGATAGGGCCCAGCGGTTCCAGCAGGGACTGCATTTGGAGATCTTGTTGGCGGTTGAGCAGTTCGAGCACCAGACGTTCGATGCAGTCTTGAGAGCAGCTAGGAGGCATGAGTACACCTCCCAGAGGATCGTGGATAGGACCGGAGGTAGGAAGCGGTCCCGTAGTCAGATGCACCAATCATTAACTCCAGCCCCGGCAGCTAGAGGATTGACCATTGGAACTCCGAAGAGGGCGGCCTCAGTAACGTCGGTTCAATATTCAACCCCGACGTACCCGCAGCAGCAGAAGCAGAAGCAGACTTCCGCGATGGAATGTTCTCATTGCGGGAAGCCAGGGCATGTGGTGGCAGACTGTCGTAGGGCGCAGGGATTGTGCCTGGCTTGTGGAGCAGCAGATCATAGGGTTGGGGCTTGCCCGAATAGGGGTGGTTCATCTGCATCCAACCCTTCTAGCTCTTCGGTGAGAGGACCGGCCCCAGCACCAGTTCAGCAGCAGCAGTATCAATCTTTGAGGCCCTTGCCGCCTCAGTCTCAGGCATTCCAGCAACAACACCCCCAGCAGTATGCACAAGCCCAAGCTCAGACCCAGAATAGACAGAGAGGTTTCCAGCAGAGGGGACCAGCAGCCAGAGGACAAGGTCAGGCCATGATGATGGCTATAGAAGAAAAAGTTGCACCAGGTGCGGTAGTGGCAGGTACTATTCTCGTCAACTCCTTTCCAGCTTCGGTATTGTTTGATTCTGGTGCATCGTATTCATTTATGTCTGCACGATTCGCGACACGGATAGGATTGGAGCCCGAGTCATTATCAGTGAGGCTCAATATACTTACTGGTAATGGTCTTGTAAGAGTAGATCGAGTGTTTTCCTCGTGTCGGATCGTAGTTTGCGGTAGGGAGTTCTCCGCTAGATTCATAGAGTTTTCTATGGCAGACTATGATGTAGTCCTAGGCATAGATTGGTTGAGGAACCAGTATGCTAGGATAGACTGCCATATTGGCAGAGTTGTCTTTAGTATCCCCGGCGAGCCAGAGTTTTCATTTTCTAGAGGCGCAGTGGAGCCATCTTCCCCAGCATTGCGGATGGCAGTAGCAGCAGTGCAGTTACCCCGGATAGTTGAAGAGTTTTCAGATGTCTTTCCAGAGGAGCTTCCAGGGATGCCGCCAGAGCGGGAGATTGAGTTCACTATAGACTTGATTCCCGGGACAGCACCAGTGTCAGAGCGAGTCTACAGGATGGCGCCTTCAGAATTGGAGATTTTGTACAAGATGATTGAAGAACTGAGGGCCAAGGGATTCATCCGTACAAGTGGATCGCCTTGGGGAGCCCCGATGCTTCTTGTAAAAAAGAAGGATGGTACGTCCAGGCTATGTGTTGATTATCGTACATTGAATTCGATGACAATCAAGAACAGATACCCTCTTCCGAGGATAGATGACTTGTTTGATCAGCTCAGAGGGGCTTCAGTGTTCTCGAAGATCGACTTGCGGTCAGGATACCACCAGATCAGAGTCAGAGAACAGGACATCCCGAAGACAGCATTCAGATCGAGGTATGGACATTGGGAGTTCCTTGTTATGCCCTTTAGAGCGACCAATGCGCCGGCCGTATTCATGGACCTCATGAATCACATTTTCATGCCTTACTTGGATCAGTTCGTGATCGTGTTCCTAGATGACATCCTGGTCTATAGCAAGAGTGAAGCAGAGCATGAGCAGCATCTCAGAGTCGTCCTTCAGACGCTTAGGGAGCATCAGTTGTACGCCAAGTTCAGTAAATGCGAGTTCTGGCTCGATCGTATTTCGTACTTGGGTCACATCATTACCCGAGGAGGAGTGGAAGTGGATCCCCAGAAGATTGTGGCTATCGAGTCATGGCCGGTACCCAGCTCAGTGGCAGAGGTTCGCAGTTTCCTTGGATTGGCCGGCTACGATCGGCGGTTCGTTTCAGATTTTGCAAAAATTTCAGCGCCGATGACCCAGTTGACCCGCAAGGATGTGCCGTTTGTTTGGACAGCAGAGTATCAGAAATCATTTGAGAAGTTGAAGCGAGGTTTGATAACGGCTCCCATTCTCACCCTTCCAGATGGGACCGGAGGATTCACAGTTTATTGCGACACTTCAGGCAGAGGATTGGGGTGTGTCTTGATGCAACATGGGAAGGTAATATCTTATGCATCACGCCAACTTCGTGATCATGAGAAGAATTACCCGACCCACGACTTGGAATTGGCGGCGGTAGTGTTTGCTTTGAAGTTGTGGAGACACTACTCGTACGGAGATAGAGTGGAGATCTTTACTGATCATAAGAGCTTGAAGTATGTTTTCACCCAGAAGGACCTTAATATGCGGCAGAGAAGATGGCTCGAGCTATTGGTGGATTATGATGTGGATTTGCAGTATCATCCCGGGAAGGCCAACGTTGTAGCAGATACATTGAGCAGGAGAGCCGGAGTTTATTTCCTGACGGCACAACCAGAATTATTGGCAGATCTTCAGAAGATGGGAATTGAAGTGGTTCTTCCTACCAGCGTGGCATTGATGGCCAGTCTACAGGTTCAGTCCAGCATAGTTGAGAGGATCCGGATGGCGCAGTCAGCAGATTCCAAGCTTCAGCGACTCAGAGCAGAGTGTGAAGCAGGAAGAAGGCCAGAGTTATGTATCCATGAAGACGGTACCCTTCGGCACGGCACTCGTCTTTGTGTACCTAGTGGAGATATCAGACAGGAAGTCATGGCAGAAGCCCACAGTTCACAGTATTCTATTCATCCGGGTGGTACAAAGATGTACCGTGATATTCGTCAGCATTTTTAGTGGAATGGCATGAAGAGGGAGATAGCCCGGTTTGTCTCTCGGTGTTTGGTTTGCTAACAGGTTAAAGCTGAACATCAGAGGCCCGCTGGACTTCTTCAACCCTTACCGATCCCAGAATAGAAATAGGAACATATAACCATGGATTTCGTGACCGGATTGCCCAGATCTCCGGCCGGCAGAGATGCTATTTGGGTAATTGTGGACAGGCTTACCAAGGTGGCACACTTTCTTTCATTCAGAGTTGGACAGTCGACGGCACAGCTAGCAGAGATGTACCTCAGGCAGATTGTCAGGCTTCACGGTGTGCCAGTCAGCATCACCTCAGACAGGGATTCAAGATCACATCACACTTTTGGCACAGCTTGCAGAAGAGTTTGGGGACTCATCTTCAGTTCAGCTCAGCTTATCACCCACAGACGGATGGTCAATCAGAACGCACAATCCAGACCCTTGAAGATATGTTAAGATCCTGTACCCTTAATTTCGGTGGTTTATGGAAGAATCATCTGCACCTGGTGAAATTCTCGTACAACAACAGTTATCAGGCCAGTATCCAGATGGCACCTTTTGAGGCTCTTTATGGCAGGAAGTGCAGATCCCCGCTAGCATGGGACGATGTCGGAGAGAGGCAGATGCTCGGACCCGAGTTGATTTCCCAGACGGTTGAAGTTGTCAGGAAGGTCAGAGATCACCT
The DNA here is from genome assembly GCA_029216955.1 of Iris pallida. Taxonomy (NCBI): domain Eukaryota; kingdom Viridiplantae; phylum Streptophyta; class Magnoliopsida; order Asparagales; family Iridaceae; genus Iris; species Iris pallida. The sequence continues at coordinate 141,763 of JANAVB010000197.1, read as the reverse complement.
CCGAGTTGCCCAGGACCGCCAGCGCCATTGGGCCGATGCTCATCGGCGTCCCTTAGAATTTGCTGTCGGCGACTATGTATTCCTTAGGATCTCGCCTAACCGCGGCGTCATTCGCTTTGGCGTGCGGGGAAAGCTTAGTCCTAGGTATATAGGGCCGTTCGATATTCTAGAGCGAGTAGGAGATGTATCCTATCGTCTCGCTCTTCCGCCGTCGCTAAGTGAGGTGCATGATGTATTCCATGTGTCCCAATTAAGACGGTATATTTCGGACCCGAGCCACATCCTAGACCATTCGGAATTGGTTGTTGGTACCTGTTTGCCATTGATTGTAAAAGAACAGAACAATTATCGGAGGACTGAACTTAGACTCACAATACAAACTCGCTCGTACAAAGAAAGCCTAGGGACGAAAACCTAGGTACAGCAGACTAAGTACGATTGTTTATTTTTGATTCTGGGGGGTGACGATAGAGGCTCGGAAAGGCGACGGCAGCCCTGCCTTACTCCTTGGACGATCGGTATGTAGCCTTGGCTCCTGTGAAGAGATGGTTGGCGTTGATGAAGAAATGCTCTTCTTGCTCTCCCTCTATTACTCTTCTGGCTTCTCTCTCTCTGTGTATTTTTCTCTCTGATTATTGGGGGAGTCCCTCTGTATATCTTTACAAGGGAATGGCACCATGCTATTTATAATAGTGGGGAGCATCATTAGGGTTTGTAATGACTGCCCATTCTCAAAGTGGCGGCGGCCTGATAAGTGATTAATCTGGGCTATTAATCTTGAGCGTGAAGGATCTGGGCCATTAATGAGAATTATGCCAAATCATATCAGTCATTAATGTTGATTGCAATAAATCCCCATCATGATGATTTTTTGATATCCGTAAATCTGAATGAATCAATTTAATTCATTCTCTTGCCACGTTTCCCAAATCATTGGGATCTGACCCAAAATTTGATTATCTTTAGGACACGTGTTCTGTCATCATGGTTGAGCCGCATGAGGAGCGTTCATATTTGGGCCGCATGAAGGTCGTCATGACCGAGCCGCATGAAAGATTTCATGACCGAGCCGCATGAATATTCTCTATACTCGAACCGCATGAAGGTTGTCATGACCGAGCCGCATGAATATGTTCATGACAGAGCCGCATGGGGGTCCTCATGGCCGAGCTGTATGAGAGTCTTCATGGCCGAGCCGCATGGATTTCTTCATGGCCGAGCCGCATGGGGGACCTTCATGACTGAATCGCATAGGTTTCTCTACACTGGCCGCATGAACTCGTCTAATCTGGCCGCATAAACTTGCCTCGAAGCTGTGAAGATTTTCTCCAGTTCCCTAGGAAGATAGTGCTTTTGTGTCAGTCATCATGATTACTTTATGTCAGGGTTGTCATCTGTCAGGTCTGTCAGCCGTCAGAGCATTAAATGCGTCCAGTACTTTGGGCACAGCTGTTTTGAAGGCCACGTGGCCTCTCTCTGTGGGCCGCATGGAGTTTACTCGAGTTGCCTATGTGTTTGAGCCGCATGTCCATGTTGGTGACTTTTGAGCCGCATGATACTCTTGAGCCGCATGAAGCTCGTCTGATTTTGAGCCGTATGAAGCTTCCTGGGTTCTGTGCCGCATAAAGAATGTCTCATGACCGAGCCGCATGAAGGATATCTCATGACCGAGCCGTATGAGGAATGTCTCATGACCGAGCCGCATGAAGGACGTCTCATGACCGAGCCGCATGAGGAATGTCTCATGACCGAGCCGCATAAAGGACGTCTCATGACCGAGCCGCATGAGAAATGTCTCATGACCGAGCCGTATGAAGGACGTCTCATGACTCGCATGAGGAATGTCTCGATCTGCCCGTGCACTCGCTTTGTGGGCCCGGGTATCCCGAACACACGAGTGCGTAGGTATCATGTTTGCTCCCTGATGTGGGGGCTAATAGAAACACTTGCCCTCGATCTTTGTTGGGAGACTCTTGAGAACCACTCTGTCCGTTTGCCGCCGGGGGCTGGACACAGGCGGCTCTGTACAACTTTCCATCAGAGGCCCGCTTAGCGGGACGTTCTTGATGGTCAGAGGTTGGGACAGCTGACTGAGCCCGATGAGCCCGCGCTGCCCTAGACTTCTTCTACTTAGCACCCGAAGGTGCGTAATAGGAAGAGTCCAAGTTTGGAAGGAGGGAAGAGAAGCTGGTGCCCTTTTCAAAGGAGGTAAGGGGTCTCTATTTATAGAATGGAGTAAGCCCTTTCTTCTTCTCCTTTCCGATGTGGGACTAAAAGCAATATTTTCCATGCTTCTACAGGACCCCCTTCAAAATTTCCAAATTGCAAATTTGGAACACTTTGAATAAGAAGCATGGAAAGTAGATTTGTTTAGGTGTGGCAATCCAATCAGAGGTAGCATGGACGTGATAGGTTTGGGTACTTCCGCTGGGGATGTTATGTGGACTTATCATCCTTGGCGTACCTTGGTTTTAGGTACGGATAATAAGTTGAGAGAGGGAACCATCATATTTACTCAGAGGTGGTATGGACGTGGTAAATGTAAGGTTGATGGTAGAGCTTTCCTACTCAGAGGTGATATGGACATGGTAGGAGCGAACTCGAATGAGGATACATAGAATAACTCAGAGGTGCTATCAACATGGGAGTTCTATGCATTGGGTGAAAGAATGCTATAGAACAGCTGGGCTCCGAAAGCATGTGATGATGAGGAAAGATGTGGATGTACTAGGGGACCTAGTACGGCATTTGTGGTCAGCAGAGGACATTTGTGGGCCTATTATCCTTGGCATACCTTGGTTTTAGGTACGGATAATAAGTTTGATAGGGATACCTAGGACAACTCCGCGGTAAGGCGGATATGGAGGTTCTTGGTATCGGGCGAAAGAATACCATGGAGCAGTGAACAGTTTTCTGTTTTCTTTCACTGTTTTTCTTTTCTTTTTGTCAAGGGATGTGATCCCAGATGATGTAGTACTTTGAATTTTGAATAAATGAGCATGTTTCAACTCATCTTCTCTTTCTTGTACTTGTGGTGTTTGTGGAATTGGACCTGCTGGGGGATTACTTATGGACCTGTTACCCTGGGCGTACCTTGGTTTTAGGTACGGATAACAAGTTTGGTCAGGATATCCGGAACAGCCATGGCAAAGTGGTCATGGGTGCTCTCGGTATTGGAAAAAAGAATGCCGTAGAGCAGCTGGGCTCCCGGGGCATGGTGAGATGGTAGATTTATGCTAAGAAGCTTAGCAAGGGATATTTGTGGACCTATTATCCTTGGCGTACCCTGGTTCAGGATACGGATAATAGGATGAAAGGAAACCAACATATTTGCTCAGAGGTTATGAGGACATGGCAAGCATGAGGGTTTTACCGTAGAATCTTCCTGCTCAGAGGTAATGAGGACATGGCAGGGGAGACTTCACGGAAGATATTCGTGGTCAACAGCGGACATTTGTGGTCAACAGAGGACGTTTGTGGTCAACAGAGGACATTTGTGGGCCTATTATCCTTGGCGTACCCTGGCTTAGGATACGGATAATAGGATGAAAAGGAACCAACATACTTACTCAGAGGTAATGAGGACATGGCAAGCATGAGGGTTTTTGTTTTACCGCAGAATCTTCCTATTCAGAGGTAATGAGGACATGGCAGGAGAAAACTCAACGGAGGATATTTGTGGACCTATTATCTTTGGCGTACTCCGCTTGTGGGTACAAATAATAGGTTGAAAGGGAATCGACATACTTACTCAGAGGTAGTGAGGACATGGCAAGTATGAAGTTTTCTTCGACCGAGCCTTTCCACTCAGAGGTAATGAGGACATGGCAGGAGTGGGCTCAATGAAGAGGGGTACATTGAACGACTCAGAGGTAATGAGGACATAGAAGTTCTATGTAAAGGGGTGATTTGTTTTTGGTGAAAATGGAACGACTCAGAGGTAATGAGGACATGGCCGTTTTGGAAATTTGTGGATCTGTTACCCTTTTTGTGCACTGGGAGTGCGGGTAGTGGATCATGAGGAAGGATCCCTTCCAGGAAAAAGTTCAGAGGTATGTTTATACATAACGTTCTCCCTAAAAGAGTGACCGGGATGTAAGTTCAGGGGTACCAGCGGGTACATAACTCGACAATCCATAAATTTTGTGATCAAAGTGTAAGTTCAAAGGTACCAGCGGGTACATGACTTGGTAGTTTAGGATTTTTGTGGAAGGAGGAGGTGAGTTCAGCGGTACGAGAGGGTACATGACTCGGTAGTTTGGGATTTTTGTGGAAGGAGGAGGTGATTTCAGCGGTACGAGAGGGTACATGACTCAAAAATCTGGAATATTGTGGATATGAGTTCAGCGGTACCAGCAGGTACATGACTCGGTGATCTGGAGAGAATGTGGATGTGAGTTCAGTGGTACCAGCGGGTACATGACTAGATAATCTGGAGTGGATGTGATTTCAGCGGTACCGGGGGGTACATAACTCAATCATCAGGGATTTTTTTTTTTTTTTTTTTTTTTTTGATGTCGTTTCGGACGTAATACTTCTTCAGGAAGTTGCCGTTGATGGGCAACATGAGCAAGTCTCAGTGTGAGCAGCCACATACTTGGCCAGCTCCAACTCTTCTTCAGCCACCCCCTGTGTAAATGCAGACTGAGAGGATAATTTGGGCAACTTGATCATCAGGGGTTCAGTTGATGGAGTAGATCGTGGAGTTGTTGGCGGACTAGCGACCCCCAGTTTGGCACTTGACGTGGAGCGAGGAGTGGCTGGTTCGCTTGAAGTGTCAGACCTCGCATCGGGGTGACGACCTTTCTTAGGCAGGCGTATCGTCAGAGGTCTATCGGAGGGATTGAGCTTCTCCGCTTGGAGCTGACCGACTCTCGGTAGTCTGATGGTAAAAGGTCCTGGTGTGGGTCTCGGCACTTGGCCGGACCTCGGCAGCCGGATCCTCATCTGCTCTTCTTGCGCCGATAGACTGATTGCGTCCTTACGCAGAGTAGCCGTAAGGGGTGCAGAACTGCCCGGTTTGCGAGCCTGGAGATGGATTGTCAGGGGTTCTTCTGATCTTGTGGTCGTCTTGGTGTGAGCTTGCACCTCCTCTTCGACCAGATGCTTCTTTGATTTTTCGTAAAGACAGGAGTCTGAGTAATAAGATTCGACCCCCTTGAAGGGATCGATATCAGCAAACTCTGTCCTCACGAAGCCGTGCTTATCGACATATTTGAAGCACTGGTGTAGCGTGGAAGGCACGATCATGTAATCGTGTATCCAAGGCCGCCCCAGAAGGATATTGTAAGAAGTATCGGCATCTATGACGTAGCAGGTGACTTCTGATTGGAGATCGCCGATCTGACATTTCAAGCGTATCTTCCCTATTGGGTAGCTCCTGCCCGAATTGAAACCGCTAATGGCGGTGCTTGTAGGTGTTAGGCGGTGCATCGGAATGCGAAGATGATGTAGCAGACCCTTCGAAATGATGCTTATGGAGGATCCAGGATCAATGTACATTCGGTCCACCTTTACGTCGCCGATGTATCCAGTGTAGTACAATGGGCGATCGTGCAGGTTAGTTTTGATGAGCATATCCTGCGGAGAGAAGACGATATTGGGCATTGCTCCCGTACAGGCACTGTCTTGGAGGTCTGCGGGCTGATTTTCTCCTGTGAGGTTGACCTGAGCCAGGTACGCGTCGACATTTTGAAGTGCATCGCTCAAAGCTGTGCGGACATCCTTCGAGAGCCTCAGGAGTTCATATAAGGACAATTTGGCCGGTGTATTGGCCAATTGCGCCAAGATGTCGAAGTTGTAGGGCCTCTCCAGCCCCTGAGATGTTTCCTTTCGGAGGGATTTGTCGAAGCGAGTCTCCTTCGGCCTAGGCTTGTCGGTCGTCGAAGGCTGAGCCGGTCCCGGAGCATCCGTGGTAGTGGGCGGATGATCATCAGTCGAGTTTTCAGCCACAGGTTGAGATTGTGCTCCGGATCGAGTAACAACGGCCGTGACTTCCTCTTCATCTGCTGAGGTGGTACGGCAGGATCTGACTTTTTCACTTTTCTTTTTTAGAAGATGGAGTGGACTGAGTTACCTCGTGGACTAGGTCCGGATGGACCCACATGATTTCCCCTCGTGATGTGGTGAGGGGTACTAGACCAGCAGCTTGAGCAGGCGAGAGATTAGCAATCTCCATCGTTGCCAGAGGGATGGGTATAACCCCGTCCTGGGTCTCTGTTGGAGGGAATCTACCGAATTGTACGGACACCATGTTGGCTGCCACGGTTACCTCCTCGAAATCGATGGCCAAAGCGTTCGAATCGATGAGATTTTGGATATATCGTTTCAGTTGGTAGCAGTCGTGCGTAGCATGGTAGACGTAGCGGTGGTAATGGCAAAACTTTGGGTTCTCCAGATCAGCCGGCCGAGGCTCCCGTCTTGGTGGAGGAAGCTGAATCATATCTCCTTGTATGAGCATGTCCAAGATAGGCTTGACGTGACCGTCTTCAAAAGAGTAAGTGATTTGAGGCCATTGTTTATCCGCAGGTTACGACTCAGGCTTCTGGGCTGTATCGGCCACCATAGCCTGCTTGCCTCTGTTGTCCCGGTTGTTGGAGGGGCTACCCCCATTGTCGTTGGTGGTGCTGGGACGCTTGCCCTTGTTCTCTCCCTCTGAGATATGTAATCCCAGTTGGCGAGCCTTCTTTAATCGTTCTTCGGCACTTGTAGCACTAATGATAAAAGCCTTCCAGTCCTTGAATTGACTCTCGCCCATCCAGAGACTGATTGTTGGGAGTAGTCTCTTTTGGCAAATTTCGATCAAGGAAGAGTCCGGGTTGCCAGATGGTAACTTCATTGCGGTTTGACGAAACCGCTCAATGTAATTCCTCGTCAGCTCTTTCTCTCCTTGAATGACGTCCATGAGGGTAGACATCGTGATGTCCTGCCCTACCTCATAGAACCTCTCCAAGAACAGGCGTTTGATGCCAGCGAAGGAATGGATGCAATTGTCCGGCAGGTTGCGGTACCAATCGAAGGCGACTCCTTCCAATGCCCCAATGAATAACCGCGTGAGGATAGCGTCATCATGGGGCAGATGGTCGGTAGTGACCTCAAAGTAAGTGATGTACCGACTTGCTGAAGTCTTGCCATCATATGGGTTGATATTGAACGGCTTATATCTTGGTGGAAAGGGAACATCCCTCCATTCAGCAGGATATGGTTGCCGTATCCTGAGGTCTTGAGAGTTTTCTCGGGCATGGAACATTGTTCGGAGCTCCTGAACCTCTCTTCTTACTTCTCGGGCCTCATCTGTCGTGGTAGGGGCCGTTATCTCGGAAGGATTGTTGCCCGGGTTCGGTGCCGCTGAATTTGAATCTATGTTGATTGCGGGACCCATGCTTGTCTGGCCAGGTGTCACCCCCTGCAGATTAGGAAGCGCCGCTTTGATCTCGTCTACAGACTTGACCAAGGCGTGCAATATGGCCTCCAAAGTGTCGATGCGTTGGCGATCGCTGGAACCGCCTTGATTGCTGTCTGTCATGAATACCGTCTTCACATGAGGAGTGACGGAGGGAGTGGTGGAGGATGTACCCTCCGAGTCGTACCCATGCGTCGAGAAATCATCTGGATATGTGGGGATGTTCTCTTCAGGTTCGGACTCGAAAGGAACACTACCCCCAGCTTCGGAGCTTGCTTCGTCTAGAGAATCATGGATGTCCTCGGGGACATCAGCATCTGTTGTACCCGATGGGAGGGTTGTTTCTCGGGGTTCGTCTCCTTGAAACATTGGATTATTGTGGACGTTCGGGGGAGTACTACCCCCAGCTCCTACGACCCCCAGGGTCGGGGACGATGAGTCTCCTATTGCAGCAGATTTTGTCTTCGAACGGGTGTGTTGGTATACTCCGATGGAGGGTAACCGTTTAGCCGACAACTTCTTAGCTGTAGTGGCTGATATCTTTGGACTGGAGATGCTTGTCTTCTTCCCTCTCCCCTCGGCGGGGACCTTCTGAGCGGAATTGCAGGAGACAACAGGAGGTGCCTCATCTTCTGAGTTCGGGTGCTGTAGTCTGTGGAAGACGGACGGACGATCTTCCGTCACTGCCGCGTTGTTGCAGCAGCAGTTGACGATGATCTGGGTGCAGTGACGTCTATGTGAGGATTCTTTGTACGCCGAGGCCCCTTCTGTTTCCTTGCGCTTGTGGAGGATCGCCTCACGCAGGTCAGAGGAACCACTCTGTCCGTTCGCCGTCGGGGATTGGACTTGAGCAGTTCTGTACAACTTTCCATCAGAGGCCCGTGTGATAATCAGCGGGACGCCCTGATAGTCAGAGGTTGGGGCAGCTGTCTGGGCTTGATGAGCCCGCGCTGCCCTAGACTTCTTCTTTCTAGCACTCGTGGGTGCATAATAGGAAGAGTCCAAGTTGAACATCACAGAGTCTGGCTTATCATCCAGAGAGTCATTAGGGTTCGGATCGTACGAGAGACGGTCGAAAACTGATCGAGAGGAGCATGGAGCAGATACTATACGGCTGGGAGCGGAAACCGTGCAGGCTGTCTGCATGCGGTTGTCTCCTGTCGTCGGACGAGTTCTTATGCGGCTAGGGGTCACGACCGTGCAGGCTGGCCGCATGCGGTTGGCATCTGTGGCCGCATGGGTTTTCTGCAAACGATTGACTTTACTGGCCGCATGAGTCTCATCCATGCTGTCGGGAACTGTAGTCGCATAAGTTATGCGGCTGACAGAAGTAGCCGCATGAGTTTTCTTCATGCGGTTGGCAGATGTAGCCGCATGGGCTTTCTTCTTGCGGCTAATATTCTTCTGCGGTTCGGTCCGCGTAGAGTCCCTCTTTGTCCCTGCAAGTACAGCATCATAATGTTTTCTTCTGCCGGACTTGGGAACAGCAGAGTTGTCTACGACCTGAAGTGGGACCGCAGGAGAATCCTTCTCGCCGTCTTGAGCAGCAGAGGGCATCCTATCGAGGGCTTGAGGAGGAGCAAATAACTTCGGTCTCCATTCTTTGCGAGCCTTCGTGGTGCGGGTGCGCTTCTGGGCCGGGCCAGCGCTGCCTTCAGAGAGCATCTCTTCGAACGCCTGTTGGTCGAAGCGGACGACCATCTTCTTTTGTGTGGAGCCAAGTTTGGCTGCATCTGATTGCGTCACCAACTCCTCAGCCATGGAGAAGTTAGTCCCCAGCAGAGTCGCCATCGTGTTTGCCATTGATTGTAAAAGAACAGAACAATTATCGGAGGACTGAACTTAGACTCACAATACAAACTCGCTCGTACAAAGAAAGCCTAGGGACGAAAACCTAGGTACAGCAGACTAAGTACGATTGTTTATTTTTGATTCTGGGGGGTGACGATAGAGGCTCGGGAAGGCGACGGCAGCCCTGCCTTACTCCTTGGACGATCGGTATGTAGCCTTGGCTCCTGTGAAGAGATGGTTGGCGTTGATGAAGAAATGCTCTTCTTGCTCTCCCTCTATTACTCTTCTGGCTTCTCTCTCTCTCTCTGTGTATTTTTCTCTCTGATTATTGGGGGAGTCCCTCTGTATATCTTTGCAAGGGAATGGCACCATGCTATTTATAATAGTGGGGAGCATCATTAGGGTTTGCAATGACTGCCCATTCTCAAAGTGGCGGCGGCCTGATAAGTGATTAATCTGGGCTATTAATCTTGAGTGTGAAGGATCTGGGCCATTAATGAGGATTATGCCAAATCATATCAGTCATTAATGTTGATTGCAATAAATCCCCATCATGATGATTTTCTGATATCCGTAAATCTGAATGAATCAATTTAATTCATTCTCTTGCCACGTGTCCCAAATCATTGGGATCTGACCCAAAATTTGATTATCTTTAGGACACGTGTTCTGTCATCATGGTTGAGCCGCATGAGGAGCGTTCATATTTGGGCCGCATGAAGGTCGTTATGACCGAGCCGCATGAAAGATTTCATGACCGAGCCGCATGAATATTCTCTATACTCGAACCGCATGAAGGTTGTCATGACCGAGCCGCATGAATATGTTCATGACTGAGCCGCATGGGGGTCCTCATGGCCGAGCTGTATGAGAGTCTTCATGGCCGAGCCGCATGGATTTCTTCATGGCCGAGCCGCATGGGGGACCTTCATGACTGAATCGCATAGGTTTCTCTACACTGGCCGCATGAACTCGTCTAATCTGGCCGCATAAACTTGCCTCGAAGCTGTGAAGATTTTCTCCAGTTCCCTAGGAAGATAGTGCTTTTGTGTCAGTCATCATGATTACTTTATGTCAGGGTTGTCATCTGTCAGGTCTGTCAGCCGTCAGAGCATTAAATGCGTCCAGTACTTTGGGCACAGCTGTTTTGAAGGCCACGTGGCCTCTCTCTGTGGGCCGCATGGAGTTTACTCGAGTTGCCTATGTGTTTGAGCCACATGTCCATGTTGGTGACTTTTGAGCTGTATGATACTCTTGAGCCGCATAAAGCTCGTCTGATTTTGAGCCGCATAAAGCTTCCTGGGTTCTGTGCCGCATGAAGAATGTCTCATGACCGAGCCGTATGAAGGACATCTCATGACCGAGCCGCATGAGGAATGTCTCATGACCGAGCCGCATGAAGGACGTCTCATGACCGAGCCGCATGAGGAATGTCTCATGACCGAGCCGCATAAAGGACGTCTCATGACCGAGCCGCATGAGAAATGTCTCATGACCGAGCCGTATGAAGGACGTCTCATGACTCGCATGAGGAATGTCTCGATCTGCCCGTGCACTCGCTTTGTGGGCCCGGGTATCCCGAACACACGAGTGCGTAGGTATCATGTTTGCTCCCTGATGTGGGGGCTAATAGAAACACTTGCCCTCGATCTTTGTTGGAAGACTCTTGAGAACCACTCTGTCCGTTTGCCGCCGGGGGCTGGACACAGGCGGCTCTATACAACTTTCCATCAGAGGCCCGCTTAGCGGGACGTTCTTGATGGTCAGAGGTTGGGACAGCTGACTGAGCCCGATGAGCCCGCGCTGCCCTAGACTTCTTCTACTTAGCACCCGAAGGTGCGTAATAGGAAGAGTCCAAGTTTGGAAGGAGGGAAGAGAAGCTGGTGCCCTTTTCAAAGGAGGTAAGGGGGCTCTATTTATAGAATGGAGTAAGCCCTTTCTTCTTCTCCTTTCCGATGTGGGACTAAAAGCAATATTTTCCATGCTTCTACAGTACCAACCTTTCGTATGAGGAGAGGCCCGTGTCTATATTGGACCGGAGGGAGAAGATACTCAAGAACAAGACTATTAAATTAGTCTGTGTTGCTTGGGGTCATCACTCTCTAGGTGAGTCAACGTGGGAGCGTGAGGACGACATCCGATCGCGATATCCCTACCTGTTTGACTCGTGAGGTATAATGTCTTTCTTATGCCTTACATTTCCCTTTCTTGCTTGCATTGTATGATTGGACTGCTTAGTGTAGCTTGCCTGTGCTTAGTGTAGCTTGTCGTGGCAATCTCTAGCTCCTTGATTAAATTCCGAGGACGGAATTCTTTTAAGGTGGGTAGAGTTATCACCCTCATTTCTCATATTTTTCCCGTATTTCGCATTTTTACTCGTATCTGGATTTTGGCATGTATATTATTTTCTCGACTTGTGGAATTTCGGAATTTCTCATATTTTTGGTTTTTGGCATGGCTCGGTTTTAATTGGTTGGATTCGGTTGGTTTGATTTGGTTTATGTGTTGGATCACCTTAACCTATGTTACCCCTCATCCCCACCACAACTCCCCCTCTTTATAACCCCCACCTACCACTCTCTCTCCTCATAACTTCCACCATTAATTTTCCTTCTTCTTCTTCTTCTCCTTCCTCCAAAACTCTCCCAACCCTAGGCAAGTGCATCTTGCCACTACATGAGAACCCTCTTTTCCTTGTCCATTTGCTAGATTAGGACATGGTGTTCAACAATAGAACTTGGGTTTTTGTGATTTGGAGCCTCCATTGTTATAGATCTAAGTTATTTATATTTTTGGATTTTATATGGTTTGAGCTACTTAAGTTGGATTTTCATGGGTTTTGGTGTTTCCATGTAGGAGAGCATTCAATTCCACCCTGGTTGGAACTTCGGAAATCCGGATTTGGAGTTCGGATGGCCAAGTTATGATGCTGTGTAGCTTGGGTTCAGCCATGGTATTCTTGCTGTTTGGAGAAGACTGTGAGCAGTGTGCAGAGCTATTTAGCTTACGCACCCTGAGCTACGCGCGCTCTTTAGCGCTGCGTACGCAGGCTTGAGTACGCTTCCTGTTGGAAGCGTGTCTCCTTGAGTGTGTGTGACTTTTCACGTACACTGCTCCCTTGAGTGTGCGTGACTTTTCACGTACACTGCTCCCTTGAGCGTGCGTGACTTTTCACTTATGCTGCTCTCTCAGCGTGCGTGACTTTTCACCTACGCTGCTCCCTGTAGCGTGTGTGACTTTTTCACCTATGCTGCTCTCTCAGCATGCGTGACTTTTTACCTACGCTGCTCCCTGTAGCGTGCGTAACTTTTCACCTATGCTGCTCCCTGTAGCGTGCGTGACTTTTCACCTATGCTGCTCTCTCAGCGTGCGTGACTTTTCAACTACGCTGCTCCCTGTAGCGTGCGTGACTTTTCACCTATGCTGCTCTCTCAGCGTGCGTGACTTTTCACCTACGCTGCTCCCTGTAGCGTGCGTGACTTTTCACCTATGCTGCTCTCTCAGCATGCGTGACTTTTCACCCACGCTGCTCTCAGCATGCGTGACTTTTCGTACGCTGCTCCCCTGACCCCTTTTGCTTAACCCATTGGCTCTTGTAGTTTTGGTCTTATTTCTTTAAGCCTGGCTCTTCTATAACCCTGCACTTTGATATTTTATTAGATATTTTATGTCCATTTTATATCCTTACGTCTTTTGTCATGAACTTTATTTTACATAGTATGTTTGGAATGACTATTGTACATGGCTTGGTATGGCAAGGGACTAGCATAACACGACAGTGACCCGTGGTGGTGCACTCCTGACATGACCAACCTGACATGATAGTGGCCCGTCGTGGCGCACTCCTGACAAGTACCCTGACATGATTTATCTTGATAACTTAACTTGACTTGCCTTGACACCGTGGGTGGTTCTTTCTTGCTTGATTGTTAAATCCACTTGTCCTGTCTTGCATCATGTCTAGGATGGGACTCCTGAGTACCACGGTCAGGAGTACCTACTAAAATGGATTAAGGCTAATAACTAGAATAACACAGTAGTCATGAAGAGATGACACAGCTACAGGCAATCCCGTTACCTGGGCGCTCCAGGGATTTGTAGCCTGCCGTCGAGTAGGGCGCATTTCCTGCACACTGTCAGGTGTTGCACCCTCTAAGTCACCTAAGGGTACATGTATCTCCTGGACGATGTACCCACCTGAATTTAACCCTAATCTTTCGTCCTGGGTAACCTGGATGGTCTGCAGGGCTTGTGGCTGTGGAACAATCTCACTGTATCTTGTTAGTAATTTGGCCTGTGATAACCCTAGTTAGTTAAAGTAGTAAGCCGTAGGATCTGCTTGGCCGTGATTGATTGAATGAGGTATAACCAGTCTAGTCATGTCTTGATCCCATGCAAGATTGCTTCCTGTCTTGATTACTTACATTACTTATCTTGCCGATAAATGGTGGGAAACCAAGCTCTGTTCAGATGAAGGGTTACAACCCCAGTCCTTGTTTGGTTAACGGGTTGTAACCTGGCTATCGGAATAGTTCCATGGTTATCTCGTCGTATATCATCCTGACATGTTTTCGTAATTTTAGTTTTTAATATTAGATTTTCTGTGCTGATTGCTGGCTTTTGTTCTTATTTCGTGGCCCCCTTGTGGCACTTGCTCTTTCTGGGGTTGACCCAGCTGGTTTTGTGTGGCCAGATTTCGGAGCAGCTCCCGAGGATCTACCAAGCTTCCAGCCCAATGGTGAACACTAGACGGAATCCGGGCCAAGAGTGGGTTTTCTATTTTGTTTCGCTCACTCTATTGTAAAAATTATTCTTTTGAGGCGTTTAGCCGACGAGCACCTGTTAGCTCGAAGCACCTTACTTACTGTCTGCCTACGGGCTGTAAACATGATTGACAAATCCTAGGGTTGATCATGTATGACTAAACTCTTGCTGGTCCTAACATTTTGTAACGACTAGCTTCATGATCAGCTGAATATGTAATATTTGGGACGCCTTATTATTGTATATCTAATGATTATACATCTTGCGACTTTACTTACTTGTGGTGATTGAGACACTAGGCTTGTTCATGACCATAAAAGACTGTTGGCTTGTAGAAAACCCTCACATATCTAGACAGCCATGACCGTATATCGAGGTGGTTTTCATTTCAATATACGTAGCTGGCTATGTCTGCCCCCGCTCTCCAGTATTCTGGTTCTGGGGCGTGACATCTTTGGATAGGCACAAGAGCTCGAAGATTGACAGCCGGGCCGGTGTATTGGCCAACTGGGCTAAGATGTCAAATTTGTATGGCTTTTCAAGTCCAAAAGGAGATGTCTTCTTCAAAGGTTTGTCAAAGCGAACTTGCTGTTTGCCTTTGTCAGCGACTGTCGGCTTGGGAGGAATGGGTATCACAACAGGAGAGGAAGCAGTAGGAATATTCTCAGTTGAAGCAGGCTGTACTGGAGCAGGCTCAGAAGAAGAAGAAGCAGGATTTTCTTTAGTTTCGGGGTAATCCTTCAGATAGGCTTTTCCTGATCTGGTGCCTAGCAAGATTTTTTCATCAACAATGGGGTCAAAAGACACCATATTGCAAATCTTCGTCTTGCCATTGGAGCGATCTTTCTTCTTGGAGGAAGAGGAAACTTCAAACTCTGAAGCAAGATCCGGATGGATCCACATAATCTCGCCATTGTCAAGAGACAAGGGGACAAGACCTTCACTTTGTGGAGGAGGGAGATTCTCAATCTCAAGAGTAGTCTTGGGGATAGGAATGACACCATGTTGGACCATCTGTGGTAGGAAATCACCGAACTGAACTGTTACCATGTTTGCAGTAACAGTCTTCTAGTCTTGTTGCAGAGTGACTACGCCAGCGTTGACCAGCTCCTGAATTTTGCCTTTGAGCACATAACATGCTCGAGTGGGATGTCCGATGAACCTGTGATAGACATAGTACTTAGGATGATCTGTCTTACCGACTTCATCGGGCTTCTTAGGATCTGGAAGTTGAATTTTATTGCTTTTGAGTAAGCAATCAAAGATACTAACAGTGTCATTCTCGTCAAAGGAATACTCCACTTTGGGACGAGATTCTCTCGGTGGAGGTGCTGAAGGAGTAGAAGTGGACGTAGGAGGAGCTACGTTAACTGTCAGAGATTCTTTGTTCTTGTTCAAATTGATGTTTAAAGTTTCTTTTGGTTTGCGGCTATTCTGGCGATTGCTACCACCTGATGTTTGATGTTCATCCCGGTCGGGGTTAGACATTTGTACCCCTAGCTGCTTGAATTTGTCGGCGCTAACTTCAGCTGCTTTAGCGTTGACAATGAAGGATGGCCAATCTTGGAATTGAGTAGACCCTGTCCACATGCTGATGATGGGCAATAGATTTGCCTTGCAAGTGTCTATGGTGACAACAGCCGGAGTTCCTGGAGGTATTTTCAAAGCTTCCCGATAGAATCTTTCAATGAAACTTTCAGCAGTTTCATTATGTCTTTGTTTGATCTTGTTGAGGGCTGACATAGTCATGTCGTTGATTCCCTCGTAAAATTGCTCCAAGAAGATTTTCTTTAAGCCAGAGAAGGAGGTAATACAACCATCAGGCAAACTTCTATACCAATCGTATGCTACGCCGGCTAAACAACCGACGAATACTCTGGTAAGAAGAGCGTCATTTGGTTGAAGTTGGACAGTCATAACCTCAAAGTTGTTGATGAACTGACTGGGAGATGTGCTGCCATCAAACAGCGAGATGGTTGGGATCTTGTACTTCGGAGGAAATTGAACTTCCTTCCATTCAATTGGGTAAGGTTGCTTGATCCCCAGTCTTTGCAAGTTGTCCTTCTTCTTGAAAGCTTCGAACTGAGTTCGCAGGAGCTTTACAGCTTCATTGGCATCTTCTACTGATGTAGAAGGAGCAGGCTGAACCACGGTGTTAGGAGGAGGTACAGCATGATAAGCACTACCCCCAGCACCTGACTGACTGGGTGTAGGTTGGACTTGTACAGGAGGTACTTGAGTAGGTGCTACCCCCAATCCAGCATTGACAGGCACCGATGAAGCTATGATTTTAGGATTTGCAGGTAGTACGGTCGGTGGGACTGTATGCTGAGCCACAATGATGGAATGCATACTGGCGACCATTTCAGCCATAGTCTTCAGCTTATCTTCTAGTGCAGCTATTCTTTGTTCTTGGCTGGCTGAACTGGAAGCATCGGGATCTTCATTGACAACATACGCTATCACTTCTCTGGGTACAGTGGAAGACACTGTCTGTTCTGAGCTTTCGCTGTATGCATCATAGTCGGAGAAAGAATCATCTTCTGAGTGAGAAAGAAGAAAATGACCAGAGGGATCTTGAAGATTCCTTTGATCGATTGTGTCTCGGCTTCGGGAATGGGTATGTTGGAATACTCCTTCAGAGGATTCTTGGAGTAGATCCAAATACCGCTGGCTTGGCCTGCGAGGTTTCCCGTGCTTGGAGCATTTCCTACCCCCAGTGTCTCTGGAAGTCATGTTGACGGAGGCGTATAAAACCTCGTCTTCATCTTCAGACATAGGTTCAGGGTTAGGAAAGTTCAGACGATCGAAGACAGATCGTCTTGTTGTTTGACAACAACACTTGATGACAACTTTGTGGTTACAGTGATGTCCAAGTGGTTGCACTGGGGATGTTGGGATGTTGTCCCGTTTTTTGCTTAAGGTGTTCTCGGAGATCAGGAACAGCAATGGGACAAGCAGAAGTTCGAGGGACATATTCTTTGATAATATTCGGAACATGGTTCCGGTTCTTCAAATGTTTTGTCCCCTGAGTGTACAGGGAGGTGCTCACTTCATTAGCATAGGTGTCCGGATTCTTGATCCTGGAAGTCTGCTTCTGATGATGTTTGGTCTTCGGCATTGGCTGTTTGCATTTTATCGAAGTTGGCCTGTTGAGATAAGTTCTTAAATCTGCAAACTCACCCCCAGGGGTTTCTGTCTGAGACACCAGCAACTTTCCCTGTCTTGAACGAAAGATCTTGAGGGTTGGGAGATCCTGGAACTCTGCTATCGGAGTAGGCAGAATACCTCTTTGATCAGTACAATTTCTTTTACCATGGAAAGAAAAACCCTTCTTTGACAGAGTTTTTGTACTGACTGATGCCGGAGCACATTCAGATTGATCTTCAATGGTAAAAACCGAGGAAGATTGAGAAAAGACCAAAGGGCCTTTTCCTTTGTTCTGGAAAGAAGGGTTAGCTAAAGAGCGTTTCCCTCTGTTGTGTTCCAAGTCATGGGACGAGGAAGTTTGAGAAAAGACCAAAGGGCCTTTTCCTTTATTCTGAGGATGAGGAGGAATAGCCAAAAGACTACCCCCAGTGGATTGTGCAGGAGCAGCAGGGTGTTGGAGAGGAGTAGCACTCTTCCCTTTGTTGTGAGAAGAAGAAAGATTAGCCAAAAGGCTATCTTTCTTGGATTGCGCAGGCATGGTTTGCGCATGAGTGGATGGCGCACTGGCAGGTTGCGTAGGAGAGTCCTTGATAGAGAACTTTTTAGTTCTGGCCACAGAAACTGTGGTTTGCGCATCAGGAGTTCTGGCCACAAAGTGTTTAGGATACACTCTAGTTGCTGGAGCATCAGTTTACGCAGGAAGATGGGCAGCCAATTGCGCCAGAGGCAGTGGAGTCTTATGCTTTGATAAGGCAGCATAAGAAGTCTTCTATGCACTGACAGCAACAGCTTGCGTATGAGTAGTTGAGACAGATTGTGCAACAGTCTTAGTGGTAGCAACTGTAGACTGTACAGCAGATTGTGCAGCAGGCTTCTTGGTAGACTGCGCAGCAGTCTTGCTGACAGAGTGGATAGACTGCGTAGCAGTCTTGGAGACCCTCACTGGGCACACTTTGCTCGTAGCAGAAGTAGTTGCAGTACGAGGAGTGGTCTTAGAGTTGATCATGGCTTCATAGGCTGTCTGGTTGACCTTCACAACCAGCATCTTCTGCGTCTTCCCGATAGACGCTACGTCACATTGAGTTGTCACTTCCTCGTCGGAGGAGAAAGTCGTCCCCAGCAGAGTTGCCATTTTGTTTGCAAAAACAAAAGTATGAAACTTTATTGATACAAACTTTGTAAAAGATTACAAGAATTCTAGGAAAGGTACAACTGTAGGAATCCAATCTAGAAGACGATTGCTTTATCCCTTGGACGATTTGAACTTTGAAGACGGTAGCCTCTGAAGTTGACTTGAAGGCAAAAGCCTCGGAAGAATGCAGCAGCACTTGGGCAAGAACTCCTGAACTCTCTGAACTTTAATGTCTGATCTCTGATTTATGATCTGTGTTCCCCTTGAATGGAGACTTGAAACTCTATTTATAGAGTTCTGGAAATAACTAATTTTCAGTTATTCTGGATGGCACAAGCTGGATTGCGCAGGAACTAGATTGCGCAGCATCAGACTGCGCAAGCAGTTGTCTGGTCGTGGACCAACTGTCTTGGACACATGGCATCATTTGATTGAAATGTGCATGATCGTGTGAAGACGGTTGCCACGTAACGAGCATTTGATGGCATGAATGCCATGTGTACTTTTGTCAGAATGAAGTGCGCCACATGAATTGCGCTGACTTCAAATTACGCAGAGATGGATTGCACTGAGATAGATTGCGCTGGCATGGATTGCGCTGCATGTACAGCTGTCCTCGAGCGCTGTACGGCGCAATAAACGAACAGTCTTCTCGTTCTTCGTGCTGTCAGCTGTCAGAAAGATTTGATTTTGTCAGATAATGATGACACTGCCACGTCAGCCTGCACAGTTGAAAGTGTGCGCAGTCGAGTGTGCGCAATCTGATGTCTGCGCAGTTCATTTGAAAGTTGTATTTCTTTATCTTCTGACTTTTTTAATAAGTACAACTTGATTTTTTTAGGACCTACACCTCCTTAATAAAATCATTCAAAAAGTCACTTTTGACATCCATTTGGAAAAGTTTAAAATTTTAAAAGTTTGCAAAGGCACAAAGCATCCGAATGAATTCCAGTCTTACAATAGGAGCATACGTCTCATCGTAGTCGATACCTTCCTCTTGGTTGTATCCTTGAGCTACCAGACGAGCTTTGTTGCGTGTAACTGATCCATCTTTATTTACTTTGTTACGAAAAACCCATTTAGTACCAATAATCGAATGATTAGCTGGCCTAGGAACAAGTTTCCAGACTTGGCTCCTTTCGAATTGGTTGAGTTCTTCTTGCATGGCAAAAATCCAAAATTTATCATTAAAGGCTTCTAAAACATTTTTAGGCTTAATTTGAGAAATAAAAGCAGTGCTAGCAATAGAATCTCTTAAGGATGAATGAGTACATACACCGCGAGATACCTCACCTATTACCAAGTTTTTTGGGTGTGACGGTTTGAATTCGAATTTCTTCGGTAGGTCTTCCAGAGAGTTGGCTTCAGGATTGGTAGTCATAGGTGTTGAAGTTGATGGTTCATCATCATCGTTGGGGATGGTAGCTGTACTATTTTCCTCATCAAAAGTAACATTAGCAGATTCTTCTACTATCATGGACACTACCAGAATAGGCTGAATTAGCGACGTCCAAAAACGTCGCTAATAAGTAAAAATACGTCGCTAAATTTATTTAGCGACGTAATTAGCGACGAAAAAAATAGTTCGCCGAAAAGCTAGTCGCAGAACAAAATTTTGTCGCCTATCGTCGCTGTTGCGACGAATTGTCTACGACGCTAAAACGTCGCAAACTTAGCGACGTTCGGCGACATTTACAGTACGTCGCTAACTTAGCGACGTATTTAGTGACGTCTATTCGTCGCATGTAGTGACATGGCAAGGTTTGCCACGTCAGCACGTTTAGCGACGTTTAGCAACGAGCCGTCACAGTTAGCGACGTATCGATACATCTTTGCGACGTCCTTTACGCGTCGCAAAACGTTGCAATTCGTCACAAATCGTCGCTAATATGCTGAAAAATTAAAAAAAATAATACAGTTTTCAAATCCTGCACACTGCACTTCACATACTGCACACTGAACACTACACTGTAAACACTACACACTACACTGTACTTCACATATTACACTGCACACTATATTGTAAATACTGCACACTACAATATATAATACAGTTTTCAAATCCTACACACTGCACACTACACTGTAAACACTAATCTGGAAACTATATTGTATTGCAAATTTCTGAACACCAATAATCACTGCACCTAATTCACTAGTTATAAACTGTGCATCTGAGATAGAGTCAAATAGTGTCAAATACTGCATCATCACAAACATCTAATAGAGTCAAATAAAAATGGAAGATGATAAAAATTCTTCCACCAACAGACATGTCCAATAGTGTATAAACAAAAGTGTACCAATAAATAATTTGCCCATAGGGCCAATACATACAACTCATAAAAAAACTAATGAAATCACTGAGGACCCCTGCTGCGCATCTGAGATAGCATGAAATCATACTGCTCATGTGTTAGCTGCACCATAGGGGCAGTAGGAGGCAGTGCAACGTCTGGAGTTGGCATCGTCGATGGACCGGAAGGACATATCTGCTCCAGCTCTCGCAGTCGCTCAGCATACGTAGCAAGGGTACTCACCATCCTCTGAGAACTCTCCTCAATCGAAGTATGTATCTGAGTGAGTGAGGCAGACATGGTCCTCTGTGATCCCTCCAGCTCGAACTGTCTATGCTCTGTGCGCTCCGTAGACTCGGTGAGTGTGTGCAAGCTGGCAGCTGTAGCCTGCTGCAGACTCATCAGCACCTGTATACTGCGCTCGACCGTATCAAATCGTTCGGTGATCATCGGATCGTCGGATCGTCGCTCTACGGTATGGTGATCAGAAATCTGCTGCTGCAACTCATGATGCAGCTCGTCGATCTGACGACCAATATCCTGAGCTCGTGATGACGCCTGCGAAGCTGGAGACTGCGCACTGACAGAGGGGGCCCAGGATGACTCTGAAGCCAAATAGGTGCCGTAGGATCCCGTACCGTAGTACGTACCCTTCTGAAGACCACCAACGGCGGTCATCCAGAGGTCGTCCGGCGATGGAGCTGTAGGCGGCTGGGAGGAAGTACCAGGACCTTCCTCTGCTGGCGCAATAGCAGCAGCAGCCGCCTCCTCTTGTAGCCGAAGAAACTCAGCCTAGAACAATGTTTGCTAACGTCTAAGTGTTTAATAAAGTCTATATTGATATCTATTTTTTTGTTTTCTAAATTATAGTAAATTAATATAAAGAATAGAACGTACATATACCTGCGTCGCCCTCTCGTCAATAAACTTCCCAGCCCTCTGATGGGTGACCAGGAAGACGGTCACCATGTTGGGGTCCTCATCCTTTTTTATCTGTTAAAATATATTATCTATTATTAGTATTAAACATTCTATCCAACTATATATAAAATGATGTCTGTCATAGGAAATGTACCAGATGTCGAAAATGCTCCGTCATAGGAATGGAGCCACCACACCACTTACTAGCGCTCGACCGCGCCACCTTGGCCTTGTCAGACCGCTCCTGGTACCTGGCCTCGCCGAATCTAACCTTCATCGCAGTCCACTGCTCTGGCGTGATCCAACCATAGATCGGCTTTCCGGAGCGATCACGAGACTTCTGGTCGTGGATCGCATCACGGATGAGCTTGCCTGCGACGGCAGAAAATTGGGCCTCGATCTTCGCCGTCTGGTGTGGTGGATAGAAATAGGTCCTCTACAAGAAGTAAAATAGAAAGAGTTGTATAATATACACAAATTATTATTAAAATTTATAAATAAACAAATTTTTTACCTTCAAGTGGGCCAACCAAAAGGCCTTTCTATCTGCGGGAGCATCTGAGTAGTTAATCCAAGGCCCTCCATAGTTCTGTCTCAGAAATAATCCCAGCTGTCTCTGTACTGCAGGAGGCCGATATCTATACAATAATAAATTTCATGAATATATATGTTTGCAAAAACAAAAGTATAAAACTTTATTGATACAAACTGTGTAATAAAGATTACAAGAATTCTGGGAAAATTACAACTATAGGAATCCAATTTAGATGACGATTGCTTTATCCCTTGGACGATGTGAACTTTGAAGACGGAGCCTTTGAAGTTGAAGACAACTCTGGAAACTGAAGGCAAAAGCCTCGAAAGTTGAAGGCAAAAGCCTCGGAAGAATACAGCAGCACTTGGGCAAGAACTCCTGGACTCTCTGATCTCTGATCTCTGAACTCTTGATCCCCTTGAAATGAAGACTTGAAACTCTATTTATAGAGTTCTGGAAATAACTAAGTTTCAGTTATTCTGGACTGCGCAAGATAATTTGCGCAGCAATTGGTTTGCGCAGCATTAGACTGCGTAGACAGTTATTGGATCGTGGGCCAACTATTTGTGACACATGGCATCATTTGATTGAAATGCGCATGATCGTGCATAGAAAGTTGCCACATAATGAACAATTGATGGCATGAATGCCACATGTACTTTATCAGTTATGTTGGTAGAATGCGCAATCTGAACTGCGCAGACTTTGGTTTGCGCAGACTCAGACTGCGCAGGAATGGTTTGCGCAGACTCAGACTGCGCAGGAATGGTTTGCGCCATCATGGATTGCGCTGCCAACTGTCAGCCGCCCTCGAGCACTGTGCGACGCAATAAACGAACAGTCTCCTCATTATCCGTGCTGTCAGCTGTCAGGAAGATTTGATTCAGGTAATGATGACTTCTGCCACGTCAGCCTGCGCAATCAAGAACGTGCACAAACCAACATGCACAATTTGATTGCTGCGCAATCTGTTGTCTGCGCAACTCATCAAAATGATGTATATCTTGATTATTTGACTTTGTTGATTGATACAACTTGATTTTTTAGGACCTACAAGACCCCCTTCAAAGTTTTCGAAAGTTGATTTTATTCAAAATTTCGAAATACTTTAAATTTTTGAATTTTGAATCAAATTGCGCATGAGGATGAGCTGTCTGCGCAAAGCGAAGAGCCCCCAATTCTAGGCACAATCCAAGGCAGCCGTTTCATATTTCGAAAGCTATAAATAGCCTCTTCTTCATTTTCATTTCTTTACTTTGCATCCTTCGAGCTCTTGAGAGAAATCGCCCCGAACCCTTGCTGTCCTCCTCCTCCGACGACTTTCATGGCACCCCGACGATCTTCCACCACCGCCGCCGCCGCGAAAGGCAAAGCCCCGGCCGAGTCATCTGACAGAGTTGCACGACGAGCATCTCGACACGAATCCGTGCACCCCGCTCTGAGAGGTTGTTAAACCGATCAGAAAAACCTTTTTTAGGGTGATTCGACTTCCTTTGATCTTCGAAACTCATCTCTTTTTAGAGATAAGTTCATATTGCGCCACCCTTTTTAGGGTTTTGGTTGCATCAACTGTCAGTCCTCATTTTTATGAAGGCTGCATTCCTGTGCAATCTGTTGAATTGTGCTGACAGGAAGTCAGCGCAATCGATTGATTTGCGCAGGATGTCAGCGCAAACTATTGCTTTGCGCATCCTATTGTGATGCGCAATCTGATGTTGCGCAAGTCATGTCAGCGCAATCTGAGGAGTTGCGCACTCTAATGTTTTGTGTTTAAAAATAGAGACTTTGACTTGTACTAATTTTTATCTGTTTGTTGATGCAGTTGAGGTCAATGAAGATCCAGATTATAAACATTTTGTGGGAACCCTCTCAGAGTCTGAGTATAAAGAAAATCTATCTCATGTTCACTATCCTCAGTACGATCTGCCGGCCTTCCGTCAGGCTATACTGATTTCCCAGGATAATGAGACTTTAATGTGTTTGATGAATGGACAGCCCCTAGAGTCAGCGGATGCTGTTATTCATAAGAAACCCTTATTCCTGTTCGGTGACGCCTTCGAGAAAGTCTCTCAGCCTAGGCCGAGGATGGAGGAGAGAATAGTTCACCAGGAAAATAAATCATTCTTCATTCCAGACATTGCTCGCTGCCTCCCTTTGTCGCGGTATGCTCATGCGAGCTACCCAAGGAAGATGGAGTGGAACATCACTGTTTTTCAGGATGCCCGTGCAGGGAAAATCTTCGTAAAGAAAGGGCAAACAAGAGGGATATGTTTTATAGCTCCTCTGATAGATATAGCTGCTTGTTGAGAGGCTTGAGACCTGGCTGCATTCCACCAGAGAACTCCTCTATGCTGATGCCTGTTAGGACACCAATATTCGCAAATGAATTTGCGAAGGCTGAAGGAAAATACCCCGAACAAGACATCAGACTGACTGGATTGGTGAATCCAGATTACAAGCGATGGAACTACATTGCGAATTGGATTCTGACAAGATTCCAAGACAGACTCCAACAGATCAATCTGTATGAAGCAGTGTACGCCACTGTATACGGCTTTACTCCCAACCCACATATGTTTTTAGCTTTGGCTGAGAGGTACAATTATAGGACGGGGACCTTCATGACCCCGGGTGGAGAGATAGGGTTTGCACTCCACGAGATGAAGTATATCTCGTACCTGCCCATGGCAGATGCTCCGTATAAGGAGTTTGTACCGACAAATGATGAGCTGGACAAGCTTAGAAAAGAGAATGCAACAATGGTAGCAGTGTTCGAAGAACTACTATGCCATTACAAGATCTGCTCTCTGTTTTATAAGAGTGCTACCGCCAACACTTGTTACTCTTCGAAGTGGTTACCATATCTGTTTCTCAATCACATAGAAGAGAAGAAGACCAAGGAGAATGACAAATGCTACCCTAACTTCTTCACACGTTTGAGCAACACGGAGGTTATAAAGCTGATGGAACAGAGTGGTAACTTTGATAAAGAAGTGAAAGATGATCATCAGTATCCTCCTTTGAAGACAGGGGACACTTTGGAGAGTTACTTAAGAATGGGCTATAGACCCATGTCAGAAGAAGCACAACTAGCAGGGTTCCTAACATACTGGCTTCGGAGGTTTGTGGTTCCTGGATCCAGTGCTGTGGATCGTTTTCACCGCGGTGTTCTGTTTGCTGCTGTCAAGTTAGTCTTCGGCTATAAGATGGACTTGTTATCAGCAATGACCTGCAAACTAAATGCCAGTCTTCGTTTATACGTCGACTTGATGCTGAAGGCGAAAGGCGAGAAAGAGTTCCCTCGCTTGGAATTGCCATATACATATTTATTTGGATGGTTACTCCTCCACTATCCAACCTTAATGGACCCCAGCATGGGAGCGGTTGATGGCAGTTTTCTCCGAAGATATTCTCAAGGAAAATGGAAATACACTTCTTTAAGTGAGTGTAGATATGTTTTGAATCTGAATAGAGGATGGAACTTCTGTTGTGCTCCTTTCCCTGCTGGGTACGATCAGATGCCCACAAATATGGTGGACACGAAGATGCAGCCTCTGACCCGTACAGCCTTTGAATGGTTGAAGACGATTCGACCATCTCATCTGGTTTATCGGTTCGAAGAAGAATGCTATCTAGAACCATATCTTCCCAGCCGATTTGCTTGGCAGTTTGGGTATGATCAGTTCCATGTAGGAAATGCAATTACTTGCCTCCAAGGCAAAGGTTATTTGATAGACGGGGCCAGAGCTTGGGCTTATTACAATGCCCGTGATACGAAAGCCCCCTTTTCAATGCCAGCAAAGAGTACTCCCCAGGGTCCTCGGATGCTCTTCACATATTCAGTGTTTTATACATCCGCGAATACTTTTGCCGAGAATTTTAATCTCGCAGATAGTTTTGCTACTGCAACAAGATTGAGGAGAGGGAGAATTGCTTCATCGATCCCTGTAAATGAGGAGGTGCACGAGCCGGCCGATGCTCCTTTGGAAGTTTCGAAGGATATGATGTTCCCTCAAGAAGTAAACGCAGCAATGCGTATCTCTCTGAGAGTGGGTAGATCTCCAGCGAAGAAAATGAGAAGAAAGGAGCCTCCTGCTCCAGCAGCAAAGAAGAAATTGATCCTAGATCATTCTTCTGAAAAGGTCACTACATGATCCCAATCTCGGCAATTGGCCGAGACACATCAAGAAGCCGTCACTACACCAACTTCTGTGCAGAAACAAGCAGAGCCAGTAAATGTAGAGAGTCCTGTCAGACCTCTACACAGAAAGAAGAGAGTAGTCACCAGAAGAGTTTTGGAAGAATCTTCTTCCAGACAAATCCTGACTTCAGTAGATGCTGCAGCAGGAATTTTAATGTCATCTCCCACACCTGTTTCTGAATCTGGAAGCAAAACTCTTGAAGAAACTGAACAGAGGGGAGATCTTGTCCCAATAACTGAGGTTGAAAAGCCCAGAGAAAACATCATAGAGAAAGAACAAAATGTTGTACGACTTCTTTCACCGTCGTGGAGACGAGTCAACCTCCTCCTACTCCCAGGACTCTTCGTGAAGAAGAAGATCGTGAAATGATTGCAGCTTTGGAAGATTGCAGTTATAGCCTGCAGGAGGATCAGACTGCAACTGACAGCAGGAATGCAGAAGAAGAAGAAGAGGAAGAAGACAAGGAGAACTCTTCATCCGAAAATGTTGATGAATATATACAAGATCCCGAAAGGGATAATGAAGAACATATATCTCTTGATACAGCCGATGATACTTCAAATCCTAAAAAGGATATTGAAGTGGAGGCGTCTGCAGAAAAAGCTATTGATACTTTAAACCTTGATGAAGAAATATCTCCTGAAGAAGCAGCCGATGAAGGTGTTCTGAAAGAAACTCCTGTCACCGGCCCTCAAGGTATAAAACGAGATTTAGCAATCTTCTCTTTTAAACTAGATTGATAGCTAATATCTTCATTTGTAATTCTTGCAGATCTTGAGCCAACACCTCCGACAGACCTGGCTATGGTGCCCATACCAACAGTGGTCGTTAGTAGTAGTCATCATCTATCCTGCGGTTTTGAAGCAGGCAGCAGTCAAGCTGTCGCAGCTGAAGCTACTTCTGTTCAATAGGAGTCCATTCCAGCAGGGGATACACTTGTTGCTAGATTGAACCAAAGTAAAACTGCTCTTATTTGATCTTCTTGTTCATTGACAAACAATTAGTAAAATAACAATTTTACTTTTGTAGAGGAACAAACAGGAGGAGCGACTAGCTCTACTCTGGCTCCTTTGTTCAAAGAGCCTATTATCCAGCCACAAAGGATCGAGCAACCTGCTGTCTTATCCTCAACAGGAGTAGCTGCAACTCCTGGAACTCTGGCCATCAATCAACAAGTTGTCCAGTCATTCACCAGATGCTTCTTCGAGTCGCTGGGATCTCTTGTTCATAAAATGATAGAGAAAGAAGGAGCTGATTTCATTATGGTTAGGAAGCCAACTTCTTTCTTAATAAGAGCCATAAGGGAGCAAGGAGATGAGGCTCAGGCCACTCTCCTTGAACACATATTGAATGAATTAGAAGTCTCCCTAAAGAAATATAAGGAGCTCAAGAAAAAGGAGATAGACTCTTTAGTGCAGGCTGAATTTGAGCGACTGGCTCAAGCCGCTGATATAGAAAGGGTAAACCTTCAAAATCTTTTAGAGGCTCATTCTGCAAAATCAGCTGAATACAAATCTAAGATAGAATCAGTTACTTTAATGGCTGAAAGCAAAGGACGGAGACTTGCTGAGCTGAAAGCAGAAATTACTCGCCTCCAGCAAGAATTTGAAGAGAAAACTGTTAATCACCAACTGGTGATTGAATAATTTAATGCCTTAATTCAAGAGAGGAATGAATACGAGACAACCCATGGTGCAGAAATCACCCGCCGAACAGTGGACATGCCTATTTTTGATGAAGAAAGCGGGATGGAAGAAGCAAGAAGGATAGTAGCATCAACTCATGAAGAAGAGCTGCAGACACTGAAGCAGCAAATTGACAATCTGATTATCCCTCCTTCTTAATTAGAATTTTTTTTTTGTATTTTTGTGTTTGTTGCTGTAGATGCGTTTCTGTAATGCCTCATATTTTGATATAAAAGATATTTTGTTGTGGCTCTATTATTTATTGCATATCTTATTCAGATATAAATAATAGATAGACATGATCTATTTATTAACTCAATTTGACAACTTAATCGAAAATGACAAGTTGCTGATGTGGATAATGAACGATGATGAATCGTCAATGTATATGAAATGAATGAACGGGAAGACCGTCAAGTGATGATGAACGAACGGACCGTCAAATGATGATGAACGAACGGGTGAACCGTCAAATGATGATGAACGAATGAACCGTCAGATATTAATGAACGAAAGGGTGAACCGTCAAATGATGATGAACGAACGGGTGAACCGTCAAATGATGATGAACGAATGAACCGTCAGATATTAATAAACGAACGAACCGTCGGATGATGATAAATGAACGGATGAACCGTCAGGTATTAATGAACGGACGAACCGTCGGATGAATGTAATAAATGAACGGATGAACCGTCAGGCATTAATGAACGGACGAACCGTCGGATGAATATGATAAATGAACAGATGAACCGTCGGACATTAATGAACGGACGAACCGTCGGATGAATATGATAAATGAACGGATGAACCGTCGGGCATTAATGAACGGACGAACCGTCGGATTAATATGATAAATGAACGGACGAACCGTCAGGCATTAATGAACGGGCGAACCGTCAGATGAATGTGTCGCTTCGTTATTTGAGGAACTTCTGCCTATAAATATAGCAGAAATCTGACCGGAACGAACACTTCTACTCTTCAACATAAAAATGTCGTCTGGAGAAGCATCCAAGAAGGCTGAAATCGTCCCGAAGGCTCAGAAGGGCACTGAAGAACGCCCTGCTGATCCAGTTCAACCGAAGGCAGCAGAAACAGGTGAAGGTTCGTCTGCACCCCAGCCGCCACGAGACATTTTGGACTTCCTGCTCGAACCAGGAAGGACTGAAGAAGAAGAAGCCATGAGGATGGCCGCTTGCAAGTTCCTCGTGGGTTCCAGCAAGGAAGTTTTCGACACTTTTGCTGATCGTGTTTTCGAGAAGGACGGCAGTGGCCCGCGTCCCAATGTAGAGAAAGATGATAGTGATCTTTAATATCATGTACTCTCATATAATGAAATAAAATTTGACTTTTATCTATGAACTTGATTCTGTCTGATGATTTACAAGCATTTACATTTATACATAATACTTCTTAAGGAACTTGCTATTGATAGGCATCATAGTAACTCGACCATCAAGCTCTGAGAGTTGATAAGCTCTATTTGAGAAGACTTTGCTTACGACATAGGGACCTTTCCATCTCGCATCGAATTTCCTTTTGCTCATATGAGTCATAGTCATAGGACGTCTGACCGTTAGAACAAGTTCTCCTTGCTGAAATGTTCTGACTTTAACTTTGCGGTTGAAAGTCTTCGAGATACGGGCTTGGTATAACTCAATATGCTGTTGAGCCATTAATCGCTTTTCATCAAGTGCTTCTAATTCTTGAAGTCGAAGAAGATCGTTATTCTCTGTATTAAGCTCGTTAGCAATGGCAATCCTTAAAGAAGGAATTTGCAGCTCTAAAGGAAGAACAGCTTCACAGCCATACACCAAAGAGAAAGGTGTAAAGCCTGTAGGATTGCGGACCGTAGTTCGGTAGGCCCAAAGACATTCGCCGAGTTTCTCACTCCAGTTCCGTTTGTTAGTGGATACAAACTTCTTAAGGAGCTTGATGATGGTTTTGTTAAAAGCTTCAGCTAAACCATTAGCGGCAGGATTGTATGCTGTCGAGGCGACATTGTCAATCTGGTGATCATCACAGAATCTGGTAAACTTCTGGCTGATGAATTGAGGTCCATTGTCATGGATGATTCTTCGAGGTACACTAAATCTATAGATGACGTAGTGTTTAACAAAGTTGATGACGCTACTAGTCTTGACTTCAGCCAAAGGTATAGCTTCAGCCCACTTGGAGAAGTAGTCCGTTATTGCCAATATGAACCGATGTCCTCTAGAAGAAGGAGGATTGATAGGACCTATGACATCCATGCCCCATGCTTCGAAAGGCCAGGAAGAAGCAGTCGGATGAAGGAATTTCGATGGTTGATGAATGAAGTCTGCATGGATTTGACAAGCACGACATTTCCTTGCATATTCAATGGCATCTGATACCATAGAGGGCCAGTAGTAACCCATGCGTCTAATGCGATCCTGTAGTTTAGGACCAGGTTGATGTGCTCCACAGACACCATCGTGAGCTTCACGCAAAACTTGTTCAGCTTCATCACCAGCGAGACAGCGCAGGAGAAGACCGTCATAAGTTCGTCGATAGAGGGTCTTAGTAGTTTGATTGTAATAGAATCGGAGAGATCGTCGACGAACACTCGTAGCCTCCTTAGGATCTTCAGGGAGTATGTCATGAACTACGAAGTCGATAAAAGGAGTTCTCCAGTCTTCATCGATAACATTGACTTCAGCAAAGTTGTTGAATTCAATATTACGATTGTTTTCGATGCAGAACAGTTCTCGGTTGGAGATAACTACCACCTGCTGTCTTTTGATAGGGATAGCTAAGACAACTGCAAGATTGGCCAAAGCATCTGCTTCGGTATTGTAAGCTCTTCGAACATAGTCGATGAAGAAAGCTTTGAATGATATAGCTATATTGATTGCTACTTCATGATAAGGCACCAGGTCTTGATGACGTACTTCATAGGTTCCTCTAACCTGATTAACAACCAGCTTAGAATCGCCGTAGACTTCGAGATATTCAACATTCAGTTGTTTAGCTAACTGAAGGTCGATGAGTAGAGCATTGTACTCTGCCATATTATTGGAGCAAGTTTCATCTAAAGAGTAGGCTCTTTGGATAGTTGATCCGTCTGGAGAAACGAGGACCACTCCAACTCCTGCCACAATAGCACCATTTGGTCCAATTCTCGATGCACCATCAAAGAATAAACGCCATGTTGGAAATTCTTCAGAGATCATGTTGGCTTCCAATGTCTCGTCTGGAATTTCGTCATAGAGTTTAGATGTCTCAGGCACAGGATGAGCTGCTAAGAAGTTCGCCAGCGCTTGACCTTTGACAGACTTTTGTGGAACATACACCATGTCATATTGAGCTAGCAGAATTGCCCATGTAGCCAGCCGAGAATTAAGTGTGCTAGGCTTCTTCATGAGTACCCTAAGAGGATTAACTCGGGATATGACATGAATAGTTTGGCCAATGATGTAATGTCTCATTTTCTGCACAGCAAACATGAAAGCCAGGCATTCCTTTTCGACCGGACTATAACGGTGTTCAGCACCAATCATAGTTCGGCTAAGATAATAGATGGCCTGTTCATGACCTTCTTTGTTCTTTTGCGCAAGTAAAGCACCCAATGAATGGTCCATAGCACGGACATACATTAAGAATGGAATGCCAGAGATTGGTGGCACCAAGACTGGTGGATTCATAAGATATCGTTTGATATCGTCGAATGCTTGTTGACACTCTTCAGTCCAAACAAAAGATACACCCTTCTTCATTAGTTGAGTGAATGGTCTACAGCGTCCAGACAAGTTCGAAATGAATCGCCTGATGTACGCAAGTCGGCCTTGGAATCCTTGTAGCTCTTTTAGGTTGCGTGGAGGACGCATCTCTTGGATGGCTTTGATCTTCTCGATATCCACGTGTATACCCTTAGAGGTAATAACGAAGCCGAGAAATTTGCCACTAGAGACACCCAAGAATGACTTGGTAGGATTCATCTTGAGCTGATGTTGACGCATGAGATTGAAGATTGTTCTCAGATCTTGGATATGATCTTCTTTTAGACGACTTTTGACGACGATATCGTCAACATAGAATTCGACTATCTTGCGAAGATGTTCTCTAAAGATGGTACTCATAGCCCGTTGGTAGGTTGCACCAGCGTTCTTGAGACCAAATGGCATCACTGTATAGCAATAGACACCACGAGGAGTACGGAAAGAGGTATGTTTTTCATCTTCAGGATTCATCTTGATCTGATTATACCCAGAGAATCCATCCATGAAAGATATTTGCTCGAACCCACAGGTATTGTCAATCATGACATCCGTGATAGGGAGAGAAAATTCATCTTTTGGACATGCTTCATTAAGATCCCGGAAGTCGATGCAGACTCGAACTTTGTCGATTTTCTTTAGAACTGGAACGACGTTGGCCACCCAGTCAGGATGCTGCTCTTCTCGAATAAAACCACAAGCAATGAGCTTCTTGACTTCATTATCGATTGCATCCATCATTTCTGGTTTAAAATGCCGTTGTTGCTGCTTAACTGGTTTTGCATGAGGCAAAATATTCAGTTTGTGTGTAGCAATCTTGGGATCTAAACCTGGCATGTCTTCATAACTCTAGGCAAAGACGTCGATGTATTCTTTAATAAGAAGAATCAACTCTTGTTTGTCTGCTTCTGGAAGATTCTTGCTGATGAAGATTGGACGAGACGACTCGCTTTCCCCTACATCAACTTGAACTAATTGATCTTCAGTAGGAGGTTCACGTTGTTCAAAGCGAAGTACCCATTGGTTATCCATATGTTGAGCCCAAGGATCTATTTCAGGATTTTCTTCAACGTCTTCATCATAGCCTTCTGGTAGTTCAGCGGAGACCATGTTAGATGATACGATCAGCCTGTGAACTTCACCAATGCTAGTATCGGAATCCCAAGATCTAGAATCAGATGAATTAGAGCGTTCTTCACTGTCTGAGTCAGAGACTGCTAGGGATAACAGTGGAGGAGAAGTATATCCGAGACCTTTCTTAGTCCTGCTGTAGTACATTTCCGACTTTCCTTCCGGAACAGTCGTGCGGATAGGAGTTCGTCTACCTTTACCGTAATTGAGGCCACTTTTGAAGTCATGGCCCATTTTTCGGATGATGTCTTTTGATTGTTGACTATAACGATGGAACTGGAGACGTCCCGTATCGTTAAGTTTGCTATCATCCGTATAGCTGAATTATTTTTCTGGTCCTTTACTAAAAAGTATTGAACTTTCACCTTTCTTTCGAGAAGGGTGAATACGGTAAGAATCATCTGGATCTTCAAGTGAGACTTCTGTCTGAAGAGATTGTACAACTCCCATTGTAATTGATTGGAAGCTATCTAATATATCCAAATAGCATTTAGTATAATAAATAACATCAGTATACTGGAAAGTAGGTGCTTTTTCATTGATTTGTACATCAGTATTTACAACAGGACTTTTAGCCTTAGCAGGCTTGGTCAGATTAATTACAAGAGGGGGAGAAGAAGAACGTGGGGGAGGCTTGTTACGATGGAGGCCGATAACAAGTGGCTCAGAGGAGGTGAGCTCCCTTTTTTCCTTGTTGCGAGTGAGATCAACAACAAGTGGCTCAGAAGGAGTGAGCTGCTTTTTGTCCTTGTTACGACGTAGGTCGATAACAAGTGGCTCAGAAGAGGTGAGCTCCCTTTGATCTTGATCAGCATCAACTAATTTTTTTTGAATTGGCAAGTGAATAGCCAATGGTTTAGAAGACTGAGGATGTGAAACTCGCCCTTTGACAGATATGATAAGAGTGTCTTTGGGCATTGCTTCTTGTTCTTCTTCAGTGTCTAAGGCTAACATAATCTTCATGAATTCATCCTTGTACATCCGAGCGTCATTGCAGTATGCTTCAACGCCTTTGAAAGGATAAAGATCCGCAACTTCCTTATGGACCTCTCCCTTATCATCAACATATTTGAAACATTGATGAAGGGTTGATGGAACAATATTATGCTCATGTAAGAATGGTCTCCCCAATAGAGCATTATAAGAACAACCATGATTGTCAATGATATAGAAGGTAACTTTTGTGAAAAGATTGCCAATTTGGAGTTTTAAGCGAATCTTGCCCAAAGGTTCACTCCTTCCCTGATTGAATCCAAGGATGGTAGTGATTGTGGTGGAGAGACTATGTATAGGAATTTTCAGAGCATCGAGCATTATTTTCGACATGATGCTGAGAGCAGATCCTGGATCTATCAGGATACGATCGACTTTCATCGAATCAACATATCCTATATAGTAGAGAGGACGATCATGCCTATTGTCCTCCATCAGTATGTCATCTTGTGTGAAAGTAATGTTCGGAATCAACTCCATAACACTATGACAATGTAGACAAGAGACTGGTTCTGCTTCCGGCTTCTTGAGAAAGGCTAAACAAGTCTCAGCTTGCATAAGAGCTTCACTTAAAGTTTCTCGCGTCTCTCTGGAAAGACGCAAGAGCTCAAAGATAGATAGCCTTGCTGGGGTATTAGCTAGTTGAGCCAATATATCAAAGTTGTAAGGCTTCTCAAGCCCTGTAGAGGATGATTTCTTTAAGGGTTTATCAAAGTAGACTTGTTGTTTGCCTTTATCAACAGCCACTGGTTTGGGAGGAATAGGAACCACAACTGGTGAAGATGCAGAAGGAATTTCTTCAATAGCAGCAGGTTGTGCTGGGACAGGTTCAGAAGAAGAGGCAGGATTCTCTTGAGATTCAGAGTAATCTTTCAGATAAGTTTTCCCTGATCTGGTGCCCAACAGAATTTCTTCATCAACTATGGGGTCAAAAGACACCATGTTGCAGATCTTGGTCTTATTTTTGGAGCGACCTTTCTTCTTGGAAGAAGAAGAATCCTCGAACTCTGAAGTAAGATCGGGATGGATCCACATAACCTCGCCATTGTCAAGAGACAAAGGAACGAGACCTTCGTTTGGTGGAGAAGGAAGATTTTCAATCTCGAGAGTAGCCTTCGGAATAGGAATGACACCATACTGTATCATCTGCGAGGGAAAGTTATCGAACTAGACTGAAACCATATTGGCAGTGACAGTCTTCTCATCTTGTTGCAGAATAATAACTCCAGCATTGACAAGCTCTTGAATCTTACCCTTGAGCACATAACATGCTCGAGTAGGATGTCCAATGAATCGGTAGTAGACACAATACTTAGGATGATCGGTCTTACCGACTTCATCAGGTTTCTTTGGGTCAGGGAGTTGAATTTTATTGCTTTTGAGTAAACACTCAAAGATGCTTGCAGTGTCATTCTCGTCAAAGGAATATTCTACTTTCGAACGAGGTTCCCTCGGTGGAGGTGCAGAAGGAGTAGGAGTGGATGTAGGCGGCGCCACATTGACAGCCAAAGATTCTTTGTTTTTGTTCAAATTAATGTTCAAAGTCTCTTTTGCTTTGCGATTGTTTTGGCGATTGCCACCACCTGAAGTCTGATGCTCATCTCGATCAGGGTTAGACATTTGTACCTCCAATTGTTTGAACTTGTCGGCACTCACTTCAGCAGCTTTGGCGTTGACAATGAATGAAGGCCAATCTTGGAATTGGGTAGATCTCGTCCACATACTGATAATAGGCAAAAGATTCGTCTTACAAGTATCAATAGTGACAGCAGCTGGAGTTCTTGGAGGCATTTTCAAAGCTTCACGGCGGAACCGTTCAATAAAGCTCTCAGCAGTTTCTTTATATTTCTGTTTGATTTTGTTGAGAGCTGACATCGTCATATCATTAAATCCTTCATAGAACCGTTCCAGAAAGATTTGTTTGAAACCTAAAAAGGAAGTAATGCAACCATCGGGCAAACTTCTGTACCAGTCATATGCTACGCCGGCTAAACAACCGACGAATACTCTGGTAAGAAGAGCATCATTTGGCTGGATTTGAACAGTCATTACCTCAAAATGATTGATGAATTGACTTGGGGAAGTACTGCCATCGAACAGAGAGATTGTAGGGATTTTGTACTTTGGGGGAAACGGGACTTCTTTCCATTCAAATGGATAGGGCTGCTTAATCCCCAATCTTTGCAAGTTGTCTTTCTCTTTAAATGCTTCGAACTGGGTTCGTAAGAGTTTGACAGCTTCATTGGCGTCTTCTGATGACGAAGAAGGAGCAGGTTGAGTTGTAGTGGTAGGAGAAGGAACAGCATTGTAAGCACTACCCCCAGCTCCTAACTGGCTGGGTGTAGTTTGTACTTGCACTTGTACAGGAGGCATTTGTGGAGGCACTACCTCCAGCCCAGTATTGGCAGGTACTGAAGATGCTATGATCTCTGGACTAGTAGTAGGTGCAATTGGTGGTGTAGCATGCTGTGCTACAATGATAGAATGCATACTAGCAACCATTTCAGCCATGGTTTTTAGTTTGTCTTCGAGTGCAGCAATTCGCTGTTCCTGATTTGCAGACGTTGAAGCATCTTGATCATCAGTGACAACATAAGATGTCACTTCTCTTGGTACAGTGGAAGACACTGTCTGTTCAGAACTTTCGCTGTATGCATTATAGTCGAAGAAAGAGTCATCTCCTGACTGAGAAAGAGAAAAATGACCAGAAGGATTTTGAGGAAGATTCCTTTGACCGATTGTATCTCGGCTTCGGGAACGGGTATGTTGGAATACTCCCTCAGAAGATTCTTGAAGTAGATCCAGATACCGTTGACTTGGTTTGCGAGGTTTGCCGTGCTTAGAACACCTTCTACCCCCAGTGTCTCGAGAAGTCATGTTAACAGAAGCGTACAACACTTCTTCATCTTCTGACATCGGTTCTGTTTTAGCAAAAGTCAAACGATCAAAGACAGATCGTTTTGTTGTTTGACAGCAACATTGGATGATGACTTTATGATTGCAATGATGATCAGATGATTGAACTGAAGGAGTTGAGACATTATCCCGTTTTTGCCTGAGATGTTCTCGGAGATCAGAAACCATGCCAGGACGAGGAAAGGTTCGAGGAATATGTTCTTTAACAACATTCGGAACATGGTTCCGATTCTTCAAATGTTTTGTCCCCTGTGTGTACAAGGAAGTGCTCACCTCATTGGCATAGGTATCAGGATTTTTGTTCCTGGAGGTTTGTCTTTGAGGCTTGACCTTCGGCATAGGTTGCTTACGTTTTGCCGAAGTTGGCCTGTTAAGATATGTTCTTAGGTCTGCAAATTCACCCCCAGGGGTTTCTGTTTGAGACACCAACAGTTTTCCCTGTTTGGAACGGGATATTTTGAAAGTTGGAAGGTCTTGGAATTCTGCTACTGGGGTAGGCAGAATACCTCTTTGATCAGTACAAGCTCCCTTATCATGAAGGAAAGACGAATCCTTGTTTGTAGGAGTTCTTGTACTGACAGGTGCCGAAACACGTTCAATTTGATCTTCTTCGGTAAAGACCGAGGAAGACTAAGAAAAGACCAAAGGACCTTTTTCTTTATTTTGAGAAGAAGGGTTAGCTAAAGAGCGTTTCCCTCTGTTGTCTTCCAAGTCATGAGACAAGGAAGTCTGAGAAAAGACCAACGGGCCTTTTTCATTATTTTGAGGAGGAAGAGGAATAGCCAAAGGACTACCCCCAGTAGATTGTGCTGGAACAGCAGAGTGTTTAAGGGGAGGAACAGAGGTTTTCCCTTTGTTATGAGAAGAGGAGAATTTAGCCAAAGGGCTGTTACTCTTGGATTGCGCATGCTTGATTTGCGCATGGATAGATGGCGCACTGGCCACTTGTGCATTAGAAGCTTTGGCAGAAAGTGCACTGGTTCTGACCACAAAAGCTGTGGTTTGCGCATCAGGAGTCCTTGCTTTAGAATGCTTGGGATGTACTTTGGTTGCTGGAGTGTTGGTTTGCGTAAGAAAAGCTACTGCCAATTGCGCCAGAGTCATAGGAGTCTTGTGTTTTGACAAGACAACATATGAAGTAGCCTGTGCAACAGTTGCAACAGATTGTGCAGCAGTATCTGAAATAGTTTGTGCAGCAGTTGTTGAGACAGACTGTGCAAGGGTTGGCACAGCAGATTGTGTAACAGTCTGGCTAGCAGATTGTGCAACAGTTGACACAGCAGATTGTGCAGCAGTCTGGCTAGCAGATTGTGCAACAGAGTGTGCAGCATCCTTGGTGGCAAAACTGCCAGATTGTGCAGCAGTCTTGGAGACCCATACTGAGCGTACTTTGCTCTTGGCAGAAGTGGCTGTAGTACGGGGAGTGGTCTTAGAGTTGAGCATCGCCTCATAGGCTGTCTGGTTGACTTTAACAACCAGCGTCTTCTGCGTCTTCCCGATAGACGCTACGTCACATTGAGTTGCTACTTCCTCGTCGGAGGAGAAAGTTGTCCCCAGCAGAGTTGCCATTTTGTTTGCAAAAACAAAAGTATAAAACTTTATTGATACAAACTGTGTAATAAAGATTACAAGAATTCTGGGAAAATTACAACTATAGGAATCCAATCTAGATGACGATTGCTTTATCCCTTGGACGATGTGAACTTTGAAGACGGAGCCTTTGAAGTTGAAGACAACTCTGGAAACTGAAGGCAAAAGCCTCGAAAGTTGAAGGCAAAAGCCTCGGAAGAATGCAGCAGCACTTGGGCAAGAACTCCTGGACTCTCTGATTTCTGATCTCTGATCTCTGAACTCTTGATCCCCTTGAAATGAAGACTTGAAACTCTATTTATAGAGTTCTGGAAATAACTAACTTTCAGTTATTCTGGACTGCGCAAGATGATTTGCGCAGCAATTGGTTTACGCAGCATTAGACTGTGCAGACAGTTATTGGATCGTGGTCCAACTATTTGTGACACATGGCATCTGTCACGCCCCAGAACCAGAATACTGAAGAACGGGGACATGCACAGCCAGCTACGTATAACAGAACGGCAACCATCCCGCTATACGGTCACGGCTGTCTAGCTATGTGAGGGTACGCTACAAACCATCAGTCTCTTAGGGTCAAATCAAGCTATTGTCTCAATCTCAACAAGTAATGATAGTAACAAGATATCAGACCACCAAATATACAATTATAAGGCGTCCCAAACATTACATATCCAGATAATCATGAAGCTAGTCGTACAAAATGTAAGGACTAGCAAGAGTTAAGTCATATATGATCAACCTCGAGTTGCCAATCATGATTACAGCCCGTAGGCAGGCAGAAAGTAAAGTGCATCGAGCTAACAAGTGCTCGTCGGCTAAATACCTCAAAAGAATATCAGTTAACAATACAGTGGGAGAAACAAAAAAAGAAAAACCCACTCGTTGCCCGGGTTCCGTCTAGTGTTCACCATCGGGCTGGAAAACAGGTAGATCCTTTGCTGCTGCTCCGGTATCTGGCCATACAAAACCAGCTGGGTCAGACCCCAGAAAGAGCAAGTGCCACAAGGGAGGCCACGAAATAAGAACAAAAGCCAGCAATCAGCACAATACTATAATTACATAACAAGAGACAGTAATTTAAGAAAAGGCATGATAGTTAGATATAAAAGACAAATCTTGTACAGAATCGATAAAAGACAGAACATATGGAAAGGCATGACAGGATGATATACGATGAGATGACCATAGGACTATTCAGATAGCCAGGTTACAACCCGTAAACCAAACAAGGACCGGGGTTGTAACCCTTCGTCTGAACGGAACTTGGTTTCTCCCACCATTTGTCGGCAAGATAAAAATACGCGAATTCAAGACTTGCAATTAAACATGATTAAGGTAAAGCACGAGTAATCATGTCATGTCATGACCTTACACAGGATCAGGACAGGACAAGAGGGACTAGACTCCATCCAATCAATCACGGCCAAGCAAGTACTACGGCTTACTACTTTAACTAACTAGGGTTATCACAGACCTGATTACTAACAAGATGCAATGAGAATTCCAAGTCCGGTTACCTGTTTGTTACTACCTGAATGCTCCCAGCAAGAAAAGGAAAAGATAGCATGATATAGCAGACACACTGTAGTAAGATACATGTGTCCTAAGGTACCACGCTCGACGGCGGGCTGGAAGTGCGCTCATCTCGACGGATAGCAACAAATCCTATGTATATATATATAAGGCCGGGACCAAAGGGACAACAGGTAACTGAGAAATTCTCTATGAACTAATTGATCAATCTAGTCATTAACCTAGCCAGATTCAGTATGAATCCCTGACCGTGGGAACCAGGGAGTCACGTCCTAGACATGATACAAGACAATACGAGTGGATTGCACAAGCAAGCAGGAACACCCACGGTGTCAAGACAGGTCAAGCTAAGTTATCAAGTCATGTCAAGTCAGGAGTGCGCCGCCACGGGCCACTATCAAGTTATCAAGATAATTCATGTCAGGGTACTTGTCAGGAGTGCACCACGACGGGCCACTTATCAAGTCAGGTTGGTCATGTCAGGAGTGCACCATTACGGGTCACTGTCATGTTATACTAGTTCCTTGCCATACCGTACCATGTACAATAGTCGTTCCAACATATTAAGTAAAATCAAGTTCATGACAAAAGGCGTAAGGATATAAAATGGGCATAAAATATCTAATAAAATATCAATATACAGGGCTATAGAAGAGCCAAGCTCAAGAAATAAACAAATTCATCATAGACAAGTGGGTTGTGCAAGAGGGTCAGGGGTTGGGCTGCGCAGGGTATGCACTGCGCATGGAAGAGCTGCGCAAGAGTTGCCTTGCGCAAGGGTTAAGCGCAAGGGTAGACTGCGCATGGGGTCAAAGGGCACAGGGTTAAAGGAACACAGGAGATGTACTGCACAAGGGGTCATTGCGCATGGGCCAAGGGTACAGGGGCTGCCTTGTGCATTGATTGGATTGCGCAAGAGAGGATTGCACAAGGGTAGACTGCGCAGAGTATGGACTGCGCAAGATCAGGTTGTGCAGGAATGGATGGCGCAGGGTCAGATTGCGCAGAGTATGGATTGCGCAGAAGTGGACTGCGCAGGAGCAGATTGCGCATGAGCAGACTACGTATGGACAGACTGCGCATGGGCAGACTGCGCATGAATCCATGCGCAGTCGGGTTGAGCACAGTTCGCCAAGGGGCAAGCTGCGCGGTCGGCGCTGCGCTAAAGAGCGCTGGCCGAGGGGGATGCGCAATCCAGCACTGCGCTAAAGAGCGCAGGCTGCTACTCCAGGCCGAGAAGAACACCAAGAACACCAAAAATTCAAATTTTTATATCTTTGTCAAATCAAAGCCAAATCTAGATTTTTAAGGTTCTAACTTGAGTAAAATCGAATTCTCTTCCACATAGAAGCATCAAAACATACAAAAATCAAAGTTAAATAGATCAAAATCATGTAAATCCGAAAATAGTAAAAACCTAGATCTAGAACAAAGGAAACTCCAAATCACAAAATGTCAAGTTCTAAAGTTGTTCTCCATGGCCTAATCTAGCTAATGGACAAATAAAAAGTGTGCTTATTTGATGGCAAGGTGCACTTGCCTAATGGGTTGGAGAGTTGTGTGGAGGAAGAAGAAGAAGAATTAATGGAGGAAAATAATGAGGAGAGAGATTGTTAGGTGGGGATTTTAATGGGGGAGGATAAGTTGTGTTGAGGGTGGAGGTTAGCTAAGATGGTCCAATG
The DNA here is from genome assembly GCA_029216955.1 of Iris pallida. NCBI lineage: Eukaryota > Viridiplantae > Streptophyta > Magnoliopsida > Asparagales > Iridaceae > Iris > Iris pallida. The sequence continues at coordinate 100,296 of JANAVB010000197.1, read as the reverse complement.
CATAATAAACCAAACCAAACCAATTCCTTCTCCTATCCAAATAAAACCAAGCTCCATTAATCAGAATTAATCCAGGAATGATAAATGATAATTAATCTACAATGCTAAGTATGAAATATGCCACAACTTAACTGGTCAAGAAAAAATGAAAAATACTGGTCAGAAATACGATTACGTATAAAATACGTATCACGAATTTTGGGGCACTACAGCATCATTTGATTGAAATACGCATGATCGTGCATAGACAGTTGCCACATAATGAACAATTGATGGCATGAATGCCACATGTACTTTATCAGTTATGTTGGTAGAATGCACAATCTGAACTGCGCAGACTTTGGTTTGTGCAGACTCAGACTGTGCAGGAATGGTTTGTGCAGACTCAGACTGCGCAGGAATGGTTTGCGCCATCATAGATTGCGCTGCCAACTGTCAGCCGCCCTCGAGCACTGTGCGGCGCAATAAACGAACAGTCTCCTCATTATCCGTGCTGTCAGCTATCAGGAAGATTTAATTTGATTCAGATAATGATGACTTCTGCCACGTCAGCCTATGCAATTAAGAACGTGCGCAAACCAACATGCGCAATTTGATTGCTGCACAATCTGTTGTCTGCGCAACTCATCAAAATGATGTATATCTTGATTATTTAACTTTGTTGATTGATGCAACTTGATTTTTTAGGACCTACAATATATGTACATATAATCATTTGAGAAATATATATTAACTAATTAACTTACTTCGTAGGCCCGTCCGTCCAAATCTCCATACGCGTCTCGTCCGGAGGAGCACATGGAGGGTCGCTTTCACCTCCTGCCTGACCAGGATCAGTCTGATCGCCGTCCTCCATATGTTCGGTGTCGGCTCTCCCTATGGAGCCGTCGGCAAGAGGAATGCTGGACGCGGGAGGAATGTTGGACGCGGGAGGAATGCTGGACGACGAGGGAGGAGTCGCCAACCTGCTAGAACTGCCCTGTCCCAGTAATGGATCGGGAACAGAACGGTACACTGGCGTACTCGGAGATGAGGATGAGGGTACGGAATCTGCATCCCCAACCTGACGTACATGGGACTGCCTAACATAATATCCTCCGCGTCGTCCGGGTCTAGTCGTACCTGATAATAACATATGACAATAAAACAAATATACATATTTATATGATAGACATCACAGATTTTCGAAAAGTATCATAGTCACAAAAGTGTCACTAAAGTGTCAAATATGATGATAAAATAAACGTACAGATTTAATCCTCTTCTAAAAATTCATCTAGTTCGTTTAGCTCATCTTCTTCTTCTTCTTCTTCCTCCTCTACATCTTCACTTTCATCTACATCTTTCTCTTCAGATAATTCTACTTTTTTTACACAATTAGATGTGTAATGAGGAACTTCTGTCGTGTCTACTTCTATAATATTTGTCACAAGAGGTAGTTCATCCTCTTGATAAGCTATATCATCAACCTCAAAGGTATTTCTAGCTTTGGTCTTGCATACTGCCCACCAGTCCGACCTTGTTGTTCTCCGTTTAGTATAACTTGTGAAGTACACGAGCTGAGCCTGACTTGATAGGACAAATGGTTCATAGGCTTGATATCGACGCTGATAGTTTATATCCACAAGACCGTGCTTGTCTACTTTCCAACCTTGACCTTCAATCGGATCGAACCAATCACACCTGAATAACACAATCTTAGCAGGCTCTATTCCATAACTATATGTCAGCTCCACAATCTCCCGTAGGACGCCATAGAAATCGTTGCCCGTATCAACATCTTTGTAGTTCGAAGATCTGATACTCAAACAACTATTTTTGGTGGAATCGAGATCCACAAAGTTGTCTCTGATCGGGCAAGTTGTTGACTTGAACCTAAACCCATTCACACAGTAGCTTGGCCATATTTTTGCAGCATAAATTGGTCCCTTGGCTAGCGTTCTAATAGACTCATTCTCAAGTCTTGCGTATGGATGATTGACCTAAATACCACGAAAAAAATTAAGCTCATTCTCAAGTGCATATACAGAAAGGTAATTACAGAGTTCTCAAGTCTTACATATGCACTTAACCATGATGGGAAATAATGCCTCATTTATTGTTCTAGTTCTTCTTCTGTTATGTGTGGCCTACCTGACCTCACATCATCATTAAATATGCTAAAAATAATATCATTCAATTAATGTAATAGTATAATAATCAACACTATTAAAATAATATAGACGTATTAATTACTTACCCCTCCAGCTTCTCTACTTCATCATCGTCGTAGTTGAGTAATACATACACCTGAGCAGCCCTTAGCTCATCATCGTTCAGATATCTCTTCTTCATTTTACCCGATGGCTTTCCTGGAGCATTGAATACCTTCAGTATTGTATCATTACATTCATGATCTCCGTCGTCGTTTCTGGAAGCTCTTGTTCTATTAGTTACAACATGAGGCTTGAAATACATCGAACAAAAGTTTGTAATCTCCTCGAGAACATAGGCTTCACAAATAGAACCCTCGACCCGTGCCTTATTTTTCACCTTTCTTTTTAGGTGATTCAAATGTCGCTCGAACGGGTACATCCATCGATATTCAACGGGTCCACCAACACGTGCCTCATAGAAAAGATGAATCGACAAATGCTCCATAGAGTCGAAGAATCTAGGAAGAAACACCCTCTCTAGCTTGCACAGTGTTACCACAATGTCCTTCTCTTGCTTTTCTAGACGATCAATGAGCAATTTCTTAGAACAAAGATCCCTGAAGAATATGCTAAGCTCCGTCAATGGATCCCAAATTGCCTGCGGTAAGAATTCCCGAAATGCAATCGGAATTAACCTCTCCATGAATACGTGACAATCGTGGCTCTTCATACCCGTCAATTTATTTTCCTTCGGATCGACACATCTTCTCAGATTTGACACATATCCGTCTGGAAATTTTAGGCCCTGGATCCACCGACAAAGTCTCACTTTATCCTCCTTGTCCAGTGAGAAAATTGACTTCGGCAGGAACTGTTTTTCATTCTCCTCTATCAAATACAACGCAGGGCGTTTGCATATTTCTTCTAAGTCCAACCTGGCCTTAGGATTGTCTTTCGTTTTTTTTCTTTACGTCTATCACAGTATTAATTATGTTATCAAACACATTCTTCTCAATATGCATGACATCAAGATTATGTCTGATCAGATTGGTACTCCAATATGACAGATCCCAGAATATGCTCCTCTTTGTCCAGTTATGATCTCTACCTATAGCACCCAGTTTTCTGAAATTAGGGTATTTTTTTGAAATTTATTATTTTATTATTAATTAATAGTATTTTAGTCATGATATGATTTTTGGTGATTATTAGTGTAATTAAAACCATTTTCTAAGTCATGACTTATGACTTTGTGACTTACTAGCAAAACCTTAGTGTAAACCCTAGTTTTCCTTAACCTAGAAGTTGCCATGACCATGTGAGCCTAGCCATAGGCTTAGAACATCAAATTAGGGCTTTTTAGCCTAAAGGATATTTTGGTAATTTTCTAGGATTTATTTGGAATTATTTGAATTATGTGATTTTAATATTATTTTAATTATTGTTAAGTACCATGTTAGTCCCTAACCTAGTTTACCCTAACCTAGAGGTTAGCTACTAACCTAGAAGCTTGAGGATAGATATTTGTCATTGGTTAAAGTAGTATAAATATCTAGATATTTACATAATAGATATTTTACATAGATATTTCTAAAGGAAACCTACTTTGCATGTAAGCCTTTGATCTAGACTTAATAGCTAAGTTAGAATCATGGCCACACATTGTGAACCCTAGCATGCCCTCATCCTATATGAACACCCCCTTCATTTATGCCATTTTTTTACATACACAAAAAAAAACCTAGTTTTCCCTCTACCTTCACACCCTCACCATTTAACCATTTCAACACCAAATTGGGTCTAGTCTTTTGCATTGGACTCCTCTACACTAGAGGATACTAGTTATGGCTTGCTAGCAAGGATTTGTGGAGCTTTGGACATTGGGAGTTGAAGGGGATTTTCATTCAAAAAGGCCTATTATTAAGGATTTTGCACTCATAGGTAAATACCTATAAACCTAGTTAATATTGTGTTTTTTCTTCATAAATGCATACATATAGGTCTACCCTAGCTGTGGGACAAGTTTGGTGAAATCTAGGGTTGGTTTGGTGTCCGTATCGGACACGTATCCTAGGTTATAAAACTGTGTTTGTTCAAATGCCTCAAAGAAATGAATTTCAATAATTTGTAAAACAAATTGCATGTGTGTGTAGTCCTAGACTTGCTGATCACAACCATACCTGACTAAGCACATTTTGGGTCCATTTTCGTGTCCAAATCGGACACGAACCCACAGTACTGACACTGCACAGGGGTTCGATTAGTCCCCTGCTACTCGACCCCAATTTCGGACACGACACGCCAAGTGGATACGTAAAAATTGACACAGAGGAGGGGGCCATGTCTGACATACCCCTCTCCAAGTTTCGTAGCCTCTTGTGTCGTGTCGGACACGATATCTGGCCTGCACTGATTCGTACACTGTGCACACGCACAAAAATTCGTGTCTGTTACGACCCTTTATCTTAGACACGACACAACTTGGACACTGGACCATGACACTGACAAGTACCCCTAGATCTACCCTACCTACTGACACGAGCACGAGACACAATTTTGTGTGTATCATGTCCACGAGACACTTGCATCGCTGCATGACGCTTACTGTGCACGTGTATCAGTCGAGTTTTTTTCGACTGATACGGTGTTCGTGCTGTGTCCTGAGGACACGTGGACACGATGCAGGAACCTAGACACCTAGACCAACCCTAGGCGAACCTATACACGTGTGCACGAGACCTATGGACACTTGTGTCGTGTCCTATACTCGTGTGCACCTCTGCACGACACTGTCACTGCACACACTTACCCGATTCTGGTTTTTGACACTTGGACACGTTGTGTCGTGTCGTGGTGGACTCCTAGGGACCCCTACGACACGTATACATGTGGGGCATCAGTTACCAACCAATGGATTCGAGCCTTAGCTCGGTTTTGAGTGTGTAAATAGGTTTACCTAGTATCGAGTGCACAGTGTCATTATTTCCTGGAATTGGGATATTTCCCAGATTTTAAAAACGAATTTCAAACCTAATTTTAATATGATTTATATGGGCATTAGTGTGTTTTTAGTATATATATACGTAGTATATATGTATGTGTGTGTAGGAGAAATTTAGGTGTATATACATGTATGTGTAAGTATGGGTGTGTGTGTATATTTGTGTGTGTGGGTTGGGGCTATTTCCTGTTCCAGGAATTCTGGAACATACCCCCCCCCTTCCTGTTCAGTCTCTCCCTCTCTCTCACTGTCCTCTTTCTCATCTCTCTCTCTCTCTCTCTCTCTCTCTCTCTCTCTCTCTCTCTCACCCTATTTCATCCTCTATCTAGCTCTCTCTCTATTTCACTCTCTCTCTATATATATTGTATTGTATATATATGTTGTATATATATATATATTTTTTTTTCTTTGTATATATATATATATATATATATATATATATATATATATATATATATATATATATATATATATATATATATATATATATATATATATTGTATTTGATTATATATGGTATCTATATATAGGTACCTATATGATATATGAGTATACTTAGTCCATAGGCCTATATAGTTATGTGTATATATATATATATATATATATATTTTTTTTTTTTTTTTTTTTTTTTTTTTATGTGTATATATATATATATATATATATATATATATATATATATATATATATATATATATATATATATATATGTGAATATATATATATATATTGTATAGAGGTAGATACCCATATGGCATTAGCCTATGGAACTTGGTTATTAGCCTATGGCCAATGAGTTAGGATAGATCATTAGGCCTACTAGACCTAGGTTGACCAAAATATTGACCATTGTTGACCAAAGTCAACTATTGGTCAAACCATGACCTAATTGACCTAAAAATGACTAGTTTAACTAGTCTGACCAAGATTGACCTAATTACCTTGTTGACTAGTCTTTGTTTGACCAAAACCTTAGTTAGTCTAAGTTTGACCTAGACTTGACCTAGCTTGATCATGTTGGCTAGTATTTGACTAGTTTGACCTAGTTTGACTTTTAGAGTTGACCAAGAGTTGACTTTTGACCAGATTGACCTAGAATTATGTAGTATGCATTGTATACTCTAATTTTACCATTATGGATATATTGTGACCTGTTTTACTCTAAATAGGACTCTGTGACACCAGTTCGGACATCTATTCATATCAGTCATACAGGGTGACAGGCGAGTACATTCTCTGATCATTTCATACTTGTTAGGATTTATATTCTTGCTCTAGAATACCTTACATGATGCTGTCACGTCATTATCACGGATTGGTACTATATGGATCTTGTCATGCGATGTTATCTCCCTCGGGGTGCATCAGATACAGTTGTCATGTGCTTTTCACGAACATCTTGTATTTCATGTACACCGCTTTCATGTATACTCTTGTGCAATCTTGTACTCTCATGATCACGTGAGCAAACATGATAAAAACCTCTTGTATAAGGTAACGTAACTTGACTGGATCCTTGTGTATTGATTGGGGAGGGTGAGTAGGAAATGGTTATGTGATCAAATCCCATCTTGTACAAATTCTTGTGAAATCTTGTAAAATCTTGTATATGTCCTAAACTCGTTTATATAACCATCTCATGCTCTAAATCACAGGCTACCTACAGTTCTTACTTATCGTATATATAGATATTTCCAGTTATCAAATCTCTCTCGTTTTTATATATATTTCTTTACAGTCTATGTATCTTACTCTATGCATGCTTTACATTTCCCAACATGATATGAACTGCGTGAGATGTATTGTGCTCGTTCCTGTTCTGACTGGACCTGTTGAAAATATTATAGATGATGATGGTGACTGCCCCACCTTCTATGGGACACATGAGGGTGACCTTCAGGAGCCTGAGGAGCATCTAGCTCAGTAGAGGGTGCCTAGTCTAGTCTAGTGTTTATAGTTTTTATTTTGTATCGGACTGTTCCGATTGTTAGTTGTGACTTAGTTATATTTCAGGTCTTGTACTTATTTGTGTTGGACATCTACTTTATGTGGTGTGATAACTCTATATATATTCAGTTCTTCCTTTCATCTGATTCCATATCATGTTCTATCTTTCCTAGACTTGTGTTTGAGATATAGAGTTGAGATGTTATGTTATACCTCCGTACGGAGATGACAGGTTTATATATCTTGTTATTAGATGTTAGATGTTATAGATGACCTATATAGTGTTCTACCACCGACACTGCGGCGTAGGCTAGACGTACCCACGTTCTCGTGCCCCTAATCAGGGTGCGGGTCGTGACACATTTTTGTGGTGGCCCACGCAGGTCTGTGTCGCAATTAGTGCGATCTCGTAATGGTGCTCGACTTAGAGTACTAATTACGAGCCTGCAATTAGGACGTAGGACCTAGGACATGATAGGAGTTTCTCAATCACATCTAGGAAATTTCCGATCTTTTGATTATCATGATTACTTCCCTTGTATTAAATTAACTGTCCTTCTTTGATAATCTACTCATGTGCCATATTGATCTCTTTGTTTCAATTCGTCTCCAGGATGACGAAGACGCACCCGCAGGCCACTGGATCGAGTAGCTTGCCTGAGAGATCTGATCAGACAGAGGAGGAGGTTCACGAGACTGCCCCCAGTGATTCTACTATTCTAGAGACCCAGGCAGTTGCACAGGGAGGTCTACCACCTCCACCCCAGAGGGTTACGGCCGTTGTTCCGGAGATACTACTGCCACCACCACCGGTACCGACGGATATGCACCATATGTTCCTTCTCCTTCAGCAGATGATGGAGACACAGCGGGCCCAGACAGAGGCGTCGCAGCGCCAGTCGGAGGTGTCACACCGAAAGATCGAGATGCTGAGACAGAGTATGGAGAACTCACATCAGCTTGCCCTAGCAGCAGTAGAGAGAGTGGCACCGGGTACGGTACAGGGCCCTACTGGCCAGCAGTCGTACCTGCAGCAGTCCAGGCCGGGGACAGTATTGGACTTCAGGAAGATGAGCTCCAGGGACTTCACAGGCACGGAGGGCATCCTCTATGCAGACGACTGGCTAGAGGATGTACTGCAGAGCATGGAGCTGGCAGAGCTTCCTAGAGCGCTTTGGGTTTCGGCCGCAGCCAGCCGATTCTTCGACATTGCGCTGATATGGTACCGCACGGATCCTCGTACGTCGGTGAGAGGGCTGACTTGGAAGAACTTTCGGAGGCTCTTCAAGGAGAAGTTCTTCCCGGACGTGGCTCTTACAGCATTGGAGGGCCAGTTCGTGGGTCTAGTGCAGGGGAACTCATCGGTGGACGAGTATGCAGCTGAGTTCTTCTGCCTTAGCAGGTTCGCTCCCGATATGATCCAGGATGAGGGGCAGAAGGCTCGTAAGTTCCATAGGGGACTTATTCATGCAGTGTGCACCCGCACCTCGGGACGCCGTGATGCGACGTTCGATCAGATATTGATGGACACACAGATTGCAGAGGAGGACTTCGGCCTCAAGCCGAAGAGGGGCAGTGATACCTTAGGGGCTAGTTCTAGTGCAGGGCCAGCCAATCGCCCTCACATACAGCAGAGGCCAGTTCAGCAGCCGTTTCAGGGCCAGGGACATATACTTCACCAGCAGGCACCCAGGCAGCAACAGCAACCTATGTGTAACTTCTGCAAGAAGCAAAGTCACGGATGGGACGACTGCAGGAAGAGGCAGGGCCTGTGTTTGCTTTGTGGTTCAGCAGAGCATCAGTTGAAGGAGTGTCCCAAGAGCTTGGCACGATTGGCTCAGGCAGCAGCAGGAGCTAGGGCTCCGACAGGGCAGCAGATGGGACCACCGTTGCAGACTCAGCAGCAGAGGTTTGTCCAGCATCAGCAGCAGGCCAATGGAGGCCAGTCGGGGCGAGCTTTCGCCATGGCAGTCGATGATGCACAGACAGAGGGAGAGCTGATTGCAGGTTCCAACCTTTTCGATTCTATTTCCGCATTTGCCTCCTTATAACTGTCTTGGAATTTCGATTCTATCTGTTCCTTATAGTTGATAAATTTTGTTCGGATATTTCATTGTGAATTATTTTCTTCTGAGATAAGTCGTATGGGCTAGGTCGTCTCGATCATGGGATCTAGAATTTTCTATAGTCATGTTAGCTGGCATAGTGAGGACATATAGTCGGATTTTGGACGTATTTCTCGGATGTGGGAATTTAAGGTTTTTGCGGCCAGGCATGCGGCAATGCAAAAATTTTAAATACCATGATTCTAGAGGTATGTACCTTAGTCGAGAACTCTGTGAATATCGTAGCCTTGCTCACTAGCATGACGAAGATTCCGAATATCATGATTTCGGACAGACGCATATGATTATCGGACTGTGTGTTTGAGACTGTGTTTGTTGGGGTGTTTGACCTAGAAGGAGTATGACCATTCTAATTTCGAGGACGAAATTTTCTAAGGAGGGTAGACTTGTAGCACCCAGTTTTCTAAAATTGGGGTATTTTTTTGAAATTTATTATTTTATTATTAATTAATAGTATTTTAGTCATAATATGATTTTTGGTGATTATTAGTGTAATTAAAACCATTTTCTAAGTCATGACTTATGACTTTGTGACTTACTAGCAAAGCCTTAGTGTAAACCCTAGTTTTCCTTAACCTAGAAGTTGCCATGACCATGTGAGCCTAGCCATAGGCTTAGAACATCAAATTAGAACTTTTTAGCCTAAAGGGTATTTTGGTAATTTTCTAGGATTTATTTGGAATTATTTGAATTATGTGATTTTAATATTATTTTAATTATTGTTAAGTACCATGTTAGTCCCTAACCTAGTTTACCCTAACCTAGAGGTTAGCTACTAACCTAGAAGCTTGAGGATAGATATTAGTCATTGGTTAAAGTAGTATAAATATCTAGATATTTACATAATAGATATTTTACATAGATATTTCTAAAGGAAACCTACTTTGCATGTAAGCCTTTGATCTAGACTTAATAGCTAAGTTAGAATCATGGCCACACATTGTGAACCCTAGCATGCCCCCATCCTATATGAACACCCCCTTCATTCATGCCATTTTTTTACATACACAAAAAAACCTAGTTTTTCCTCTACCTTCACACCCTCACCATTTAACCATTTCAACACCAAATTGGGTCTAGTCTTTTGCATTGGACTCCCCTATACTAGAGGATACTAGTTATGGCTTGCTAGCAAGGATTTGTGGAGCTTTGGACATTGTGAGTTGAAGGGGATTTTCATTCAAAAAGGCCTATTATTAAGGATTTTGCACTCATAGGTAAATACCTATAAACCTAGTTAATATTGTGTTTTTCTTCATAAATGCATACATATAGGTCTACCCTAGCTGTGGGACAAGTTTGGTAAAATCTAGGGTTGGTTTGGTGTCCGTATCGGACACGTATCCTAGGTTATAAAACTGTGTTTGTTCAAATGCCTCAAAGAAATGAATTTCAATAATTTGTAAAACAAATTGCATGTGTGTGTAGTCCTAGACTTGCTGATCACAACCATACCTGACTGAGCACATTTTGGGTCCATTTTCGTGTCCAAATCGGGCACGAACCCACAGCACTGACACTGCACAGGGGTTCGATTAGTCCCCTGCTACTCGACCCCAATTTCGGACACGACACGCCATGTGGATACGTAAAAATTGACACAGAGGAGGGGGCCATGTCTGACATACCCCTCCCCAAGTTTCGTGGCCTCTTGTGTCGTGTCGGACACGATATCTGGCCTGCACTTATTCTTGTACTGTGCACACACACGAAAATTCGTGTCTGTTACGACCCTTTATCTTAGACACGACACAACTTGGACACTGGACCATGACACTGACAAGTACCCCTAGACCTACCCTACCTACTGACACGAGCACGAGACACAATTTTGTGTGTATCGTGTCCACGAGACACTTGCATCGATGCACGACGCTTACTACGCACGTGTATCAGTCGAGTTTTTCTCGACTGATACGGTGTTCGTGCTGTGTCCTGAGGACACGTGGACACGGTGCAGGAACCTAGACACCTAGACCAACCCTAGGCGAACCTATACACGTGTGCACGAGACCTATGGACACTTGTGTCGTGTCCTACACTCGTGTGCACCTCTGCACGACACTGTCACTGTACACACTTACCTGATTCTGGTTTTTGACACTTGGACACGTTGTGTCGTGTCGTGGTGGACTCCTAGGGACCCCTACGACACGTATACATGTGGGGCATCAGTTACCAACCAATGGATTCGAGCCTTAGCTCGGTTTTGAGTGTGTAAATGGGTTTACCTAGTATCGAGTGCACAGTGTCATTATTTCCTGGAATTGGGATATTTCCCATATTTTAAAAACGAATTTCAAACCTAATTTTAATATTATTTATACGGGTATTAGTGTGTTTTTAGTATATATATACGTAGTATATATGTATGTGTGTGTGTAGAAGAAATTTAGGTGTATATACATGTATGTGTAAGTATGGGTGTGTGTGTATATTTGTGTGTGTGGGTTGGGGCTATTTCCTGTTCCAGGAATTCTGGAACATACCCCCCCTTCCTGTTCAGTCTCTCCCTCTCTCTCACTGTCCTCTTTTCTCATCTCTCTCTATCTCTCTCTCTCTCTCTCTCTCTCTCTCTCACCCTATTTCATCCTCTATCTAGCTCTCTCTCTATTTCACTCTCTCTCTCTATATATTGTATTGTATATATATATTGTATATATATATATATATATATATATATATATATATATATATATATATATATATATATATATATATATATATATATATTGTATTAGATTATATATGGTATCTATATATAGGTACCTATATGATATATGAGTATACTTAGACCATAGGCCTATATAGTTATGTGTATATATATATATATATATATATATATTTTATATATATATATATATATATATATATATATATATATATATATATATATATATATTTTATATATATATATATATATATATATATATATATATATATATATATATATATATATATATATATAAAAATATATATATATATAAAAAAAAATATATATATATATATAAAAATATATATATATATATATATATATATATATATATATATATATATATATATATATATATATATATATATATATGTAAGATATATATATATATGTGAATATATATATATATTGTATAGAGGTAGATACCCATATGGCATTAGCCTATGGAACTTGGTTATTAGCCTATGGCCAATGAGTTAGGATAGACCATTAGGCCTACTAGACCTAGGTTGACCAAAATGTTGACCATTGTTAACCAAAGTCAACTATTGGTCAAACCATGACCTAATTGACCTAAAAATGACTAGTTTAACTAGTCTGACCAAGATTGACCTAATTACCTTGTTGACTAGTCTTTGTTTGACCAAAACCTTAGTTAGTCTAAGTTTGACCTAGACTTGACCTAGCTTGATCATGTTGGCTAGTATTTGACTAGTTTGACCTAGTTTGACTTTTAGAGTTGACCAAGAGTTGACTTTTGACCAGATTGACCTAGAATCATGTAGTATGCGTTGTATACTCTAATTTTACCATTATGGATATATTGTGACCTGTTTTACTCTAAATAGGACTCTGTGACACCAGTTCGGACATCTATTCATATCAGTCATACAGGGTGACAGGCGAGTACATTCTCTGATTATTTTATACTTGTTAGGATTTATATTCTTGCTCTAGAATACCTTACATGATGCTGTCACGTCATTATCACGGATTGGTACTATATGGATCTTGTCATGCGATGTTATCTCCCTCGGGGTGCATCAGATACAGTTGTCATGTGCTTTTCACGAACATCTTGTATTTCATGTACACCGTTTTCATGTATACTCTTGTGCAATCTTGTACTCTCATGATCAAGTGAGCAAACATGATAAAAACCTCTTGTATAAGGTAACGTAACTTGACTGGATCCTTGTGTATTGATTGGGGAGGGTGAGTAGGAAATGGTTATGTGATCAAATCCCATCTTGTACAAATTCTTGTGAAATCTTGTGAAATCTTGTATATGTCCTAAACCCGTTTATATAACCATCTCATGCTCTAAATCATAGGCTATCTACAGTTCTTACTTATCGTATATATAGATATTTCCAGTTATCAAATCTCTTTCATTTTTATATATATTTCTTTACAGTCCATGTATCTTACTCTATGCATGCTTTACATTTCCCAACATGATATGAACTGCGTGAGATGTATTGTGCTCGTTCCTGTCCTGACTGGACCTGTTGAAAATATTACAGATGATGATGGTGACTGCCCCACCTTCTATGGGACACATGAGGGTGACCTTCAGGAGCCTGAGGAGCATCTAGCTCGGTAGAGGGTGCCTAGTCTAGTCTAGTGTTTATAGTTTTTATTTTGTATCGGACTGTTCCGATTGTTAGTTGTGACTTAGTTATATTTAAGGTCTTGTACTTATTTGTGTTGGACATCTACTTTGTGTGGTGTGATAACTCTATATATATTCAGTTCTTCCTTTCATCTGATTCCATATCATGTTCTATCTTTCCTAGACTTGTGTTTGAGATATAGAGTTGAGATGTTATGTTATACCTCCGTACGAAGATGACAGGTTTATAAATCTTGTTATTAGATGTTAGATGTTATAGATGACCTATACAGCGTTCTACCGTCGACACTGTGGCGTAGGCTGGACGTACCCACGTTCTCGTGCCCCTAATCAGGGTGCGGGTCGTGACACTACCAAATCCATCTCACTTGTACCCAGTTGAAGGATCTTCGATAGTACTTGAAAAATCTCTAACCTCCTCCCATATCGTGGCTCCGTACCACCTTGGTGGTGGATCACCCTTCTCTACAACGCCGGCATGGAATGCATTCCTGATCCTTCTGAACGGATGATCTTTTGGCAGAAATTGCCGATATCAATCAAAGAAGCACGATTTTCCTCCGTATTTTAAGCGGAACGGCTTAGTACGGTCCATGCAATACGGACATGAGAGACGGCCATGAGTGCTCCATCCAGATAATATTCTATAGGCCGAAAAGTCATTGATGGTCCACATAAGGGTTACCTTCATCTGAAAATTCTGCTTCCTAAAAATATCGTACATGTTAGCGCCTACTTTCCATAACTGATTCAAATCATCTATCAAAGGCAGTAAGTACACATCAATGTTCCTCTTGGGATTATTTGGACCAGGAATTATAACGGTTAGAAACGTGTACTGAGTCTTCATGCACATCCAAGGCGATAGGTTATACGGAGTGACAATCACAGGCCAGCACGAATACTGGGATCCCGAAAGACCAAAAGAAGTAAAATCGTCAGAAGATAGCCCCAACCTGATATTACGCGAATCTGAAGTAAAATCAGGATACACTCGATCAAAGTGCTTCCAAGCTTCTCCATCGGATGGGTGATCCAACACTCCTTCAATCTGTTCTCGCATGTGCCAACTCATATTTTCGGCCGTCTCTTTCACCATAAATAATCTTTGCAACCGCGACATTAAAGGCAAGTAGTGCATTGAATCGGTCGGTCTTCTTGCACCGGTAGACTTTCCTGTACTAGTTGTCTTATAGCGATCAGCACCACAAAATCTGCACACATCTGCGTCCTTGTCATCTTTGTAGTACAGCATGCACCCATTGCGACAAGAATCGATTTTTTTGTATCCCATCCAGAGCGATCTCACCATCCTCTTAGACCGGTAGAAGTCTGTAGGTAACTTAGCACCCGCCGACAAGATCTCTATAATCAACTCCAACACTCGGTTGTAGCATTCTTGTGACATATTAAAATCTGACTTAATGCTCAACAGTCTTGTAACCACCTCCAACGATGAATGATCCTCACAACCAGGATACAATGGAGTCCTTGCATTCTCCAGCAACTCCATAAACTTTGCAGCATCGACATTCGGTGCCTCCTCAGCTGCATCATGAACGAAACTAGGCCCCGCAGCGTCGAAAACCATGTTCATGCACCTGTCGTCGTATGCATGATTATCTGAAACAAAATTAGGTCCCGCATACATATACGGCTCAACATAAGGCTCCGGCTCTGATGCTAAAGACACAAGTTCTCCGTGTGCGGTCCACTGATAGTAATTAGACGTGAAACCCCTCGAGTACAAATGATATGTCACTTCTACTTCTGGATAATATTTCACGTTATGACATTTCACACACGGACTCTTAATTTTGGTACCGTCCATGTACGGAGGGAATGCCTTAGCAAACTACAGGAACTGCTCTACTCCCGCTATGTATTCATCCCGCACACCACACATATCATCAGGACGACGATTGTACATCCATGAACGATTCCGCAAGTAGTAATTCATATCCATTTGGAAATAATTCTGCAAAGATGGTCACACATTATCTAATAGGCACAAATTCGTATATTATGTCTTATTATGGGACACACATTAGTAGCGGACAGTTACTAATAACCATGCTATACCGCACATAAGTTCTTGTGCATCCAACGTGTACACATATGCTATCAATTCTTACTGAAGCCAATCCCATTCGGACACACTAGATTCGTTTCGATATCGCCAGGGTCAAGTTAAAAATTGTCTTAACATCAATTTTCAAGACATGAATATAATGTCACCTACAACCGATATCTAAGACCCCATGACAAAGTCAAAGACCCCATGAATATAATGTCACCTACAACCGATATCTCATTCAGACACACTAGATTCATTTCGATATCGCCAGACCATATATATATATATAATGTCACCTACAACCGATATCTAATACCCCATGACAAATTCAAAGACATTATTGACAAGACTTGAATATAATATCAACTAATTACAACCACAATTAGTACTAAATAAGTCTCCTAGTATGATATAGAGGTAAATAAATAGTATACTAGATTGACTGACACTCGACTGAACACCCTCTGGACACACACTCAAGCCTATACTACACACTCACACATCACTCTACTATACACACATAGACACACATAATTGTTACCTTATTTTATATATATATATATATATATATATATATATATATATATATATATATATATACATATATATATACTTTGATATTACACACACTTACACACTCTCAAACACTACACAAACCTATAGCTAATGCATACACATACTAATATCTATATCCCCATATACATTTAGTATCACACACTAATCAATTACTCTCAACTCTACACACACACACACACACACACACACACACACACACACACATATGTGTAGCTATATTTACCTTATAACTTAGTATCTTGAGATACCCAATCCTTACCTACATTTGGCAATTACAACAAGCTAATGATCTAACACACTTTAACATCTAACTTGAAATTCACACACACACACACACACACACACACACACACACACACACACACACACACACACACACACACACACACACACACACAATCACACACACACACACAGGGACTGTGCACAGCACAGTCCCCTGTGCAGAGCACAGTCCCCTGTGCACAAATCCCTACCCATAGTGGGTCTTGGGGTGTGGTCGGATGGGACCGATGAGGAGGCGCTCTGTCGACGGAGAACTCATGCTTGTGTCCATTCTCGTAGGCATCAGTCTAGATTTACGGTTAGGAATATGTCTGTGAACTCATCGTGTTAGGAGAGAAGGGGGCTCGAACTCATCGTGTTCCTGTGCATGTGTCCGTATTTAGAGCTAGGGTTAGGGATAGGAATTACCTGGAGGAGGGGCTCGACGAACGGCGGCTCTCGGCGGCGGATGAGGGGGCGTTGGATGGAGGAGTGGGCCACGGGCAGAGGAGGCCTCGACGAACGGCGGCTCTCTGCGACGGAGGAGGGGGCGTTGGGTGGAGGAGTAGGGAGAAATGAAATTTGGGAGGAGAGATCGAGAATGGGGGAAAATAAAATTTCTGAATCGGTAAGTAAAAACATTAGCGACATCTTAGAAATACGTCGCTGATCGTCGCTATTAAGCGACATAGTCTTAGCTACGTCACAAATTGTCCCTAATTTGCACATATTTTCTACGTGTAACAAATGTCGTCGCACGTCATCGCTGATTACCGACGTACGGTGACGTATTTTCTTGTACGTCGCTAATTTCAATATTTTGCGACGTTACAATTAGGCGTAGCTAAATAACGTCGCTAAATTGACTTATTTTGGTAGTGGGAGCGTTTGTTGAACACTCGATATCCCTTACTCTTGGCAGCATAGCCAAAAAATAAATACCATCGTCAGCTTTGGCATCAAATTTTCTTAAGTTATTTTTGGTATTGAGGATAAAGCAGCGACAACCGAACACTATAAAATAAGATAAATTGGGGGTCCTACCAAACCAGAGTTCATAGGGTGTTTTCTTCGAAATAGGTCGAATAAGAACCCTATTTAAAATATGGCAAGCTGTACTGACAGCTTCTGCCCAAAAATATTTCGGAATTGAAAATTTATTCAACATGACTCTAGCCATATCGCAAAGAGTCCTATTCTTCCGCTCCACAACACCATTTTGTTGAAGAGTTCTAGGACAAGAAAACTCATGATCAAAACCATTTGAATCACAAAACTTTTCAAAATTGGAATTTTCGAATTCGCCTTCATAATCACTTCGGATTCGAGTAATCATGTAGCTTTTTTCGTTTTGAACCATTTTAGCAAAAAATTTAAAAACAGAAATTGTATCGCTTTTGTTTGAAAGAAAGAAAACCCAAGTGAATCTAGAAAAATCATCTACTATAACAAAAGCATAGAGTTTTTCCCCAAGACTGGCTACTCTACTCGGACCAAATAAGTCCATGTGCAGTAATTGCAAGGGTCTAGTAGTACTTACAGTGTTTATGGAATGAAATGAATATTTGGTTGCCTTATTCAATTCACATTCGGCATATACCGTGTCCTTCTTGAATATGATGTCGGGCAGACCTCTTACTAGCTTCTTTGTCGATAGCTTGGATATAGTATCCATATTGGCATGACCAAGACGCTGGTGCCACACAGTCTCTCATCCTTATGGGCGTAGAGGCATCTTCCTGCACTGTTAGTATTTCTAGATAGATAGAAAATATAAATATTATCCTCTCTTATTCCTTCAAAGGCAATGTCTCCCGTTGACCTATCTTAAATATAGCATTTATTTTATCCAAAGTTATCATATCCATGATCAGCAAGGTGACTTATGCTGAGCAGGTTATGCTTTAACTCGGTCACTAGGCAAACATCCTTTATTACAGGAGAAGAAGGATAACCAATAGTACCATTACCTATGATGTATCCCTTTAAGTTGTTACCGAAGGATACATACCCTTCCCTCTTCATCGATAGTGATGCGAAAAGATTTGCGTCTCCCGTCATATGTCGCGAGCATCCACTATCGAGAATCCACTTGCTTTTAGTTGAAAGAAGGTCCACCTACATCAAGAGTAGATGTGACCTTTGGTATCCAAGTTCTTGTGGGTCCTGAAATGTTAGTCTTTGGCACCCATGTATATAGATTAATATCTACTAATTTCCTAATTCTACATTGTGGTGAGATATGGCCATGTAATCCACAATAAGTACAAGTAGCATGCCTATTTATGTTTGGAGCAGGTTGATTGTAATGTCTATATGCAGTACGGTGATAGTTGTGTGGAACAGCAGGATAGTGACTATATGTGGTAGCAGGATGATGGTTATGTCTATGTGCAGCATGGTGGTGGTTAGTAGGATAGTGACCATGTGTAGCAATAGGATAATGGTTATGATGTCTATGTGTATATGGTTTACGTGCTGCATAGGAGTACATGTACATAATAGCATGTTTACGTGCTGCATGTGGGTGACATATTTTACTATTATGAGTGGTCTTGTGTTTTGTGTTTGTTTTGTGATTGTATGATTGGGTTTGAGGTTGAGCAACCTGTTTTTCCAATCTAATCTCTAATTTCTTAGAGGCAGCATACAGTTTATTACACTTAGCATTTAAACCATCAATCTTAGCAATAGAGATATTGTGTTTGTTCTTTTCTTCAGCAAGCTCATTGTTGAGTGCTGTAATCTCACGTGTTTGCTTTTCAATAAGTGCTTCGGCATCACGTAAGCTTAACTTAAGCTTGGACACCTCATCAGTGACTTCTGTGGGTGGAGTGTCTCTAACATTATCAAGTAAGGAAGAAAGATTTTGAATCTCTATTTCATATCCTTTGATTTTCTCCTTGGCATGCTTATATTTACTAATGACTTTCTTGTGGTCATTTAGTAAATCATTAAATGCATCGCCAAGTTCATCAAAGGTAAAGTCATCGAGAGTTTCGTTGGATACCTTCTCGGATGGTGCCATTAGGCGGACATTGGCGGTGTCTTAAGGAGAGTCATTTTCTTTCTCGGAGTCACTTGCTTCGCTTTCGTGCCAAATACTAGTGTTGGCATACTTTCTTGAAGAAGGCTTCTTGTAGGACTTCTCATATCTGTTGTCTTTCTTTGCGAAGGGACAGTCCTTTTGAACGTGTCCAGTCTTTTTGCAGCCGTAGCACGTTGGTTCTTCCTCATCGTCTTCTTGTTGTTCCTTCTTTCTTCGATTAAAACGAAAGAACTTCTTGAAGTTGCGGACTAGAAGAGCTTGATCATCACCTTCAGATTTGTCGTCGTCAGTCTCTTCAGGATCAGCCCTTCGACGATGAGCTTTTAGGGCAATTTCTTTTGCCTTTGGAGCTGGTTCGTCGAAGTCTTTGAGGTCGAGCTCGTGGGTCATCAGCTTTCCCATCAAAGTTTCCATAGACCTTGTTGTGAGATCATTGCCTTCTATGATAGCTGTTACCTTAGGGTTCCAGATCTTTGGTAGCCCCCTAAGTAACTTGCAGATCTTCTCATAATTTGTATATTGTTTGCCAAGAGATGACAGAGGGTTGATGACGTCAAAGAACCTTGTAAACATTTGGGTGATTGTCTCATTAGGCTTCATCTTGAACGCCTCGTATTCTTGAGTAAGATGACTAATTTTTGATTCCTTGACTTGAGTGGTTCCTTCATGCGTCACTTCTAGAAGCTTCCATACTTCGTGCGAGGTGGTGCATGTCGAGACCCTGTTAAATTTGTTCCTGTCTATTGTACAAAAGAGAGCATTAATAGCTCTAGCATCTAGACTCGCCTGTTTTTTTCCTCTTCAGAATATTTGTCGTTGGGTTTCTCGACGATATCTCTATCGACAACTATTCTGGCGGACTTTTTGTAACCATCGGTGACAATGGTCCACAGGTCGAAGTCTAGAGACTTGAGATAGAAACTCATCTTAGTTTTCCAATAGGTGTAGTTGGTTCCAGCAAATATGGGTGGCCTATGAGTGGACTGTCCTTCACCATGGTTGGAAAACATAGGTTGTGTGGTTGCCATGGATCAGCTCTAGGATGTTAGTCCTTATAAAGAGAACAGAGCTCTGATACCCATTGAAGTACAAGTAGGCAACTCTAGAGGGGGGTGTGAATAGAGTTTATAACGAAAATGATCAATTAAAAACTTAAAATCTTTTCACCAACAAAATAATCAGAGTAATATAAATGCAGAAATAAAACAGTCAAAGAGCAAATGCCAACACAGTAAGATTTTTAACTTGGTTTCCCTCGTGGAGGACTAGTCCAGGCCTGAGAACTCTAGTTCAGGATTGAAATCCACTATTTGTGAAATAGGGTTACAACCACGCGCCTTTACTCAGAAGAGCACGCCAAACTTCTTTCAATGATCGCTGTGGCGAAACTTGGACTTTTTCAAGTGACTTACAACTTCTTGCACTTCAAACTTCTAGTTGAATCGTACTGAGCAACTTGGACGGTTGGGAAGTTTGAAAGCTAAGTTGGATGGAAAGGTAGAGCTATTTAATATGTAGGCTATGTAAGAGAAGAAGAAGAGAAGATTGGATGATTTGAAATAGGAGAATTCAAGACCTATTTATAGGGTTCTGGGTAGGCAGAATTCGGCCAAAAATCTGTGTCTAGAATTCAAATTTTTGGCCGTTGGACAACTAGCAGTGATTAAACCCTAAAAATTAGCTTCCTGTAATTTAGGGGACAGAGTTCGGCCCGAACTCTGTGTGGAGCAGTGTTCAGCCCGAACTCTGTCTCCTATGGACAGAAAGTTTATAATGGGCTCTGGCTTGTTGGGCCATTTTGGTTTTTGGCTAAGTGAACCTATAAAGGTTAAGTCTAGCCCAAAGTTGCTCAGTATGACCCAACGTACATTTGCCTATACTCAAAAACAATAAAAATTTACAGACTCCAGAATACGCAAAGCAGTAAATCTTCAGGCAGCTGTTGACTTGAACTGATGTGATGAGTCGATCGATTTAGAGCTTGATGTGTAAAATTAGACTATGACAAATATTGTTTTGTTAATTGTCAAGATTAGGTTGACTGTGATCCGGTTTGGGTCAACACTCCGTTGATCCATAGAGCAAGCACACTCCCAGCCTCTTTCTGCACACCTTCCAAGAATGGCCTAACCTCCAACAGTAGGTACAGGTAGGAGCTGGCTGAAACTGCCTCGGGGGGGTGCTGCTGATCTAGTTGTAGTGGAGCTTGTATCATTATATGAAACCGTTGAACCCAAGCCCTAGATAGGGCCTGGAACTACTGTTGTGGCGACTAAAAAGATTGATGCAGAAATTAGGAGCTCAAATAAATGGAACACAAGTGAAATATGGATAGTAGGCTTAAAGTGGGTCGTGCTCATACTTTGGGTCGTCAAGTTTAGGTCAAAATTGTGTCTCTAATTCGAGTCGAAAATAAAAGTGACTCCGTAGGGTGAATCAAGATTTGGTCTTGGTCAGAAAAGTCATGCGACAAAAATGAAGCATAAGATGGTCTGTCTGAGTGGGATACGAGGTCATGGTGTAGGGTGTCCTGTCTAGATCATGCACGTGAAGTTGGATTTGAGAAAACAACTAGTCTTTTGCTCCTAATTTAAAAGTCATGGCAATGTGCATATGATACTCATAAATAAAGTGGGAATGGTCAAATGGCCTAAATTGATCCGGAAGTTGTGATACAAAAGTAGTACAAGGAAACAAGTTTGAGTGGGACATGATATATCAAAATGAAGATAATCTTGTCTACTACAAACTCATGAAGAAAGTTTCCAGAGATTGACATCTATGACGCTCCAGAAATTAAAGTCACGGAAGAACACTCGTCTATCTAGAATACTCTCTCCAGGGTGTCTACGCAAGTCTGGTCACTGTCTACACAAGGCACTAACTCCTCTATATGATACTAGGATGGTACCCCTATACTAGGTTGTTCATGCCTCTTCTCCAACTAGTCACTAAACTGTTTTGGTGCCTAAACTTCTATAACATTTGAGATACCTTGTCTCTGGCTACTAGAATACTCCTTCTATCCTGTTTCCTGGTAAACCTCCTATCTTAACACTTATCAATCACTCTAGGGTTCTCATCTATATCTAATTATCAAACCATACACCTTACTTCCTAACCATACTCTAAACTATTAACACAATTAATCAAGGACACAGACCAACTGCAAATCACCAAGCCATCATGCTACGAAGAACCTATAATAAAATAAGACTCTACAAGGACCTGGTCTACAGAACTAGAAGTATCCATACTCCTAAGCTAATTAATAATGGAACAGATTTTATAATAACATGAATAAAATGATAAAGATGACATGTTAGAACACTTCTCAAGATTGAATCTGATAATCATACGCGTCTGTCCAAAATTATGATACTCAAAATCCTCGCCACGCTAGTAAGCAAGGCTGCGATAAACGGTAGGGTCCATAACTAGGACATGCACCTCTATAATCATGTCGTCTGAAATCCTCACTATGTCGACTAGTATAGCTACAAGAAATCCCAAATCTTATAATCAAGATATGTACATCCGAAGTCAGGTCTCTACATTTTTGCTGCGTCGGCTAATATAGCTAAGATAAACTCCAGGTTACATAACCAAGTAGATATTTTACCTTTCCTGTTATTTTCGTCAACATATGTCATCAGAAGATACCGTAACTCAGGCCATAACATTCATCTCGATATGAAAATCAAAATCAACAATGATTCCATCAAAATCCAACTCAAAAACAAGGAGTAAAGGTGAAATAGAAATAAGAGGAAAGGAATTCAAATTGAAGTTCACAACAAGATTCTCAAGGGTCATCCCAGGAATCTTTCAAAAGTCCTAACTGTGATTGAGTAACTCCTATCATAACCTATAACCATATCCTAACTGCAGGCTCGTAGTAGTACTCTAAGTCGAGCACCACTGCGAAATCGTATTAGTTGCGACTCTGACCTGCATGGGCCACCATAAAAATGTGTCACGACCCGCACCCTGATTAGGGGCACGAGCAGAATCAGCGGTAGAACGTTGTATAGGTCTACTAGAAAGTATAGCATCTAGACACAATATATATGTACCTGTCATCTCCGTACGGAGATATATAATCTCAACTAAATCACAAGACATCTAAAGAAGATAAGCACGAATATCATAATGATGTGATAGAAATATATGAACTAAAAAAGTTACGAAGTCACAACACAGTTTAGAGTTAAAGATATAACACAAGAATCCAAAATATAACATATAACACAAGTCTCAATACTAGCTGGAATGTAGTCCAGTCAAACCTATCTAACAGTCTAAGTAGGAGGTAAATACTCTACTGACACCAAGGATAATGTCTCATCAAAATCTCTATCCTGGCCATACCCGTAAAAGGTAGAGCAATCAGCCAACATGTCCTCTGTAAACATCAACAGTTATCCTGTCAAGAAAATGAGCAAGTACACCTCCAACAACAGTTCTATAGTATTGACAAATGCTGTAAGAGACAATCACAATGGAATACAAGATGAACATATCAAGATGGAAATATAACTGGATATGTAAAGCAGGAAATCATGCCAGGGTGTATCATGCATGAAAGTAGAACTGAATAGTAATATATCTATATAATGTACTAAATGTAAAATGTGCCTCGAGTATTATAGCATTATGTGATCGGTATAGGTCAGGATCAGGCTGTTCCATATGGCTGGCTGCAAGTGCGAAAACTCGGCCCGGCCAAAATGGAAAGCTATGAAACAAGTAGTAACGGGTCAGGCTACACCCACATGCGGTAAGGGTCGAACTATGAAACAAGTAGTAACAGAAATACATAAGGGGTATTGATCACATAACCTATAATAACTTCCTATTTCCAAATAGTATACGGATCTGGACATAGCAGGTCATGACACGGGATTCCCTAAGAAGGTAGCTACTCCTCAGAAATCGGTGTCAATACAAGTACAAGAACAAGATCGAGCAAGTACCAATATCCCAAGAAAATCTAAAAATAACATCTCATGACAGGAATCCGATAATACTAGTCCGTGCACCATCGTGTTGAGAATTAAGTAAAATACTATAACTGAATCGGATACAGAAGATATCAAGACAAAAAAATACTATCAGAGAATGTACTCGCCTGCTGTCCTGAACTGTCAAGTAGGGTCGATGCTCAGAATGATCTCACAGACCTAAAGATGAGATATTGTAAGTTAATTAGGTTTAAACAGAGTTAAGCATAATTTTCTAATGTATAATATTCAATCTAGGTCAATCTCAGTCCAACTAAGTCAAACTAGGTCACATCAAGTCAAACTAGGTCAAACTGAGTCACACTAGGTCACAGGAAGTCAAACCAAGTCAAACTAGCTCAAACTGGGTCAAAAGTTGACTTACAGATGACTTTTGATCAACTGGTCAACTCTGGTCAACTCTAGGTCAACTCTGGTCCACTTTGGGTCAAACTAGGAGTCAAGGTCAAGCTTCTAGGGTTTTGGTCAAACTTAGATTAGTGGTCAACATCTATGATACTTAGGATATATTAATATATATACATACCACATATATCCTTACCCATATAGTACCACCCTAACACATACATATAGATATCATATATCAAGTATATACATATCCTCACTATGAACCATAACCTATATCTCTATACTCTCATAATATATATAGATACTATATAACCCAAAAATATATATACCTATCTATAAACCCTTCCACAATCTAACATCACCTACTCAAACTCAAACACTAACCTACTAACACTAGGATACTATATCAACCTTGGTCATATTGGCATCCCAATACCAATACCTTGGTTGGAATCTAATACCTTAACTTGGATAAACCTATACTTTACCTTGATATCTTGGTACCTTACCTTAGTATCTTGATATCATACCTTGGTCATAAGGTAAACTAATCATTTACCTTGAAGGTAAAGGTAATTCATATTTACCTTAAGATACTAACTTGGTATCATGAGATACCAAGAAACCTCTCAATTATCTAATTAACTAACTATCTAATGTACTAACATAATATCTTAAATAATATCTAACATATAACCTATAGAGACTAACTTGCTAACATATCAATATCTAGAACTAACATAACCTACTAACATATCAATATCTAACATACTAGATATCTAACATCAAACTATCTAACAACATATCAAATATCTAACAAAATACTAACCTCTACTATCTAACTAACACTCATACTAACAAATATAACTTACACTAACATATAACAAACTCTAACATATCTAACCCTCTACTAACCAATATCTAACAAACATACTAACATATATAACTTAAAAATAATATATATATATATATATATATGTACTATATCATACATATACTCGACAACCTATGATACCTACATTCACTTAATATCCATACTACATAGACTCATAGGTTACACAAAATGCCTATGTCGTATAGTTACTCTTCTACTTAAAATCAATATTGTACCAATTGGGCCTTCACTAAATTCTAGGATTAAAGTATGTCGTAGCCCTTCGTGTTAGCTTTCCGAAACTTCAAACGGGATCACATTTTCGTGTCTGGAAGCTCCCGAAATCGTAAAAATACCGAAACGCATTTGTATTTCGGACAGCTGACACTCAAATAGTTTTACAGAAAGTTCTAGAACGATTTTGGCTTATTAAAATATATATTTGGAAAGCTAACTTCGATGCGGTTCTTTTAAAAAATGAAAGATTAATCGGAGTTTGAGCTAAAAGTTATGGCATTTCTAAGTTGCTATGGTTACTAAAAACGTAGATGAATATTATGACGAATTTGGGTTGTTTTGGACAAAAAAAATACATGTAGGCCAAGATACTTGGATACCAACATAGGTATCCAAATGAAACTCATTCTTACCATCCTGACTAAGATCAGTCCACTTTCTAACCATTCTAAAACTGAATTTAAAACACAATTTATCCTATTAGAAAAAAAAACCAAACACATGGGGTGTCCTAATTTAGGATCTATCAAGTAGGACACAAAACACATATCTAAAATCCTCAAGAGAGCTCCAAATGGCCTCAAACATGAATCTAAAGGGGGTACATGCATGGAGGTGGCACTTTGCTCCAAATATTTGCTAGCATCCTCCCTTAGTAGTATGAGAAGGTTGGATGGAAGTTTTGGTGGAGAGATGTAAGGATTTGGAGATCAAATCAAAGAGAGAAGCTCTCAATTTGGGGAATAACACTTGTGAAAGAAAATGAAGGCTTGATGGAATGAAATGAAAGGAAGGGCAACCCTCCTATATGTGGCTGTCATCTAACCCTATTTGGGCCTTGGAAAAAGCCTAATAAGGCCCCTACTAATCCCCTTTGGTTAATTTTAAGTTAGGTTCAAGTTTGAGATCAAAAGGGTTAAATTTAAGCCTCTAACTTAACCAATCTAACAAGTAGGATTAGTCTAAACTTACTAACTTAATTAGTAGGATTTGTGAGCCATGAATAACTAATCTTGGGGTCCCGTCTAGAGTCTAAGCTACTCGGATCACTAACACAAGTCGGAACGAGACGAAACTCAAATCCGACTAAACAAATCCCGTAAAATCAATATTAAATATATAAAATTCCCAAAATATTAAAATATAAAAAAATAACCAAAACATCCTTAGCCTAAAAGTGGTAATTAGCTAGTATAATCACATGGGTTAGGCCTCCATGGTCATGGTTAGTCTCTAGGCTAAACAGCTCTAAGGTTACACTAGCAAAATGACTAAATTACAAAACACTAATTTAATGATATTAAAAATAATCAAAATTTACCAATAAATCAATAACATGATTTAAACCTATTATTAAATGATTAATTTTACAAAAGTTCAAAATTATTCTTGTTTTAGAAAAGTGGTGGTTACAAGGATCTCATCCACATGCTAGATCTTCTTCCTTGATTCCACATTCGAACTCTCGTTTGACTACCTTGAATTGCATCTTACTTTATTCCTTTTCTACCTTGAGACTTATTTCTAGTACAATAGGAGTTAGGAAGATGACTCGTACTCCGTATATATGCTCCCTTGTTCAATTATACTATTAGTTGAACTCTTGTAAGTTTGGTAGTATGCTTTACAATCTAGCATCCCTTTTGCCCTTATAACCATTAATACGATAATTGAATGACACTGATAGGTTTACCTAGACTATAGATTTTAGAGGTCCCTAACCCATTTAGTCGACCAAAGCTTTAAGACAAGAAGATAGTAGGACAACTGTAGAGGCATAAACACCGGACGAGCCTTAGATTTTTTAGAAACTTGAACTATTTATACTTTCTTTCATCATAATCTTACGTACTTATACTTTTGGACTATCTTGAGTGATGCTACTATTATAGCCTAGTTTTGTAAGCTTATTCTTTTATCGAGCATGTACATGACATATGTTTTAGTGGGGATGCCCATTAACATATTATAATTAGAATCGATGTATTATGGTCTGATCAACCATAGTGAACTTGGTTCGCTCTTCATATAACTATTCTACGTGGACTAAGATATGTTGACTCAGCTTATTAGACCCATACTTGCCCTCTAGATGGGTTCGAGCATATCATATCGGTTACGTAACTGTACTGATACGAACCTGCAAATAGGAATCTACCAAAATAGGATCTCATCTGCAAATGCCTTAAAAACTCTCTTTTGAACTATTTAATTGCCTTTGGACCCCGTATTTGTATTTGATCACGTCCTCCTTGAGAGTTTTGAGAGGTCTCTAAGCTGAAGCTACCCTTTTTGGTAATAGCTAGCCTCACGAGCTCTATGGTTTCGAAAATCAAAGGTCAAGACCAAATGAAGTGATTAGAAATAGTTTATAGGGTTTGATGGTGTTATCATGGGAATGCTAGAGTTGGATAAGTACTTAATATGACTATTAAAAAATGAATTGAAACTCTAAATGGAGAATGGATAGAGATAAGAAAGGTTTGAAATGGGTTTGCTACATGAGGGGATTGAAATAAATTTGACCTTAATCTCTAAATAGCAAAGAAACATATATCTTAAAGGATGCTAGAATCTGATAATGATGTGGAGGAAGATAATTCCAAAAGACATGGGATTATAACCACGACTTTGTAGGGGACACTAAGAAATACAGGAAAATTCAGAATATGTACATTATAGATAGTAAAATATACAACCAACGACCTATGCTGGGATAAGTTTTCTATTTCGCAGGCTCCTAATGGTACTCTACTCATAAGCACCATTAGTTAGACCTGCATGGGCCACCACAAAATTATGTCACAACCCGCTTTCGAATAATCGGGTACGAATCGAGTCATTTCCGGCCTACGTTGTCGTTGACAGCGGTAGTCAGCCGTCTAGTCTAGTCATCATCAATAACAGTATGTACTCATCACAATGTCTATCACGATATAACAACTAATACGAAAACCATCACAGATCACTTTGTAGAAATTACAGCCTCATACATGTATGTCCGGATACAAAGTGGTAAAGAATATAAATATTATCTATACTTGTAACATCCTCAATCTCAATACATTCAATCAATCATATATATGAATCTACATCTCAGCATCCGGAATGAGCTCCGCTATTAGGTCTCCCTGCTGGGAATAACACTCTAAGGGATCAATCTCAACTGTAATCAATGATCCAGTCAAGAAAGGAGGCAAAGTATAGTGTAACTCAATAATACTTAAGTCAACTGTACGTCAATCTTAACCCAGTTTGTCTTAGTTTGACTTAGTTTGACCTAGATGTTAGTATGTCTTTTGACCCTGATCAGCTCTTGTATTATTTCATCTTTAGGTCTGTGGCTTTACTCCGAACCCTGATTCATATAGACAGCAGGACCCCAGGCGAGTACATTCTCTGATAATATTTCTGTTTTATGATATCGTTTATGTTTCTTGTATTTAGTGTAGATATGCTTGTTCTCGACACATTGGTCACACGGATTGGTATTCATGGATCCCGACAAGAGATGTTTCTCCTTCTTAGGTTGGGATGTATTGTGCAAGCACCCTTGTAGCTCTTGCTCGATATGTGGTCACTGATTCTAGAGAAGGTTCACGACCTTCTCATTAGAATCCCGTGCAGTGACGTGTCCTGTTTGGATCCACTCTACCAGTCGGGGACGGGGAGTATTAGTGTAGATGTGTGGTCATTATCCACCTTGTTGTTCTTGTAGATCTTGTGAGTGTTAATCATACACCCCACGTATGATTAACCAGGCCAGTAGACCTTGTGCAAGACCCAAGCCGGCCACATGTTGAAACTAGTACTCACACACTTAGATAGATGATTCTTGATTCTTGTACATGCCATGATCAGTTTTACTTGCCTTGTTCTAGCTCTAGATTTACAGCTTACCTTGCCATGATACTCACATATACATTTCATGATTTCTCGTATATTCTCTCTATTTACTACTACATGTTCAATATCGTCTAATTAGAACTGTTATTTGAGATTTGTGCTCGTTCCATCCTGACTGGATATGTTGACAAAATTTTAGGAGTAGTTGTGCCTCAGTATTTGGACTTCATGATGTTGCTAGCTGAGGTGGATCTCACTGTTCCTCTATGTGAGTTGCCTGGTAGTTATTCCTTAGTTAGTCTTGTTGTTCCTTCATTATCTTCCTATCTTATGATCATTGTAGATTCTAGTTGTTCTAGTGATATTGTTATTAATTCTTGTCTTATCTTCCTTAGTTTTCGTGATGTGACATGAGTACATTTCTAGTTATGGATTCTTAGATGTTGTAGTTAGTATAGTATACTTGACAGCGTTCTACCGCCGATACCGCGGCGTAGGCTGGGCGTGGTCCACGTATTCGTACCCGTATATCCGGGTGCGGGTCGTGACAACTTACGAACAGGGTATCAAAGAAATAGGTAAAGTATGAGGAAATGAAAGACATGTAAATATAAGAAATAAATAGAGTATGCACTAGCTACATGAACATGTATATTTGAACATCATCAACAAGAGAGGCTAATATGTATCATACATATTAAATGAATAGTATGCCATCAGTCATGCAAGAATTAGGCATGTCTAATGACAATACTATCAGTCACGCAATAATCTGGCATGTCTGATGATAATGCTATCAGTCATGCTTGTAATGGACATCAGGCATATATTGTCCAATATTAGCCTATCACATGTTTTAGAATGTCCCCCACCCGGCATGAAAATCATGCAAGAAAGCAAGTAAATGAAACAGGTATCATGACAACAAGTGTGTGTACATGCATGCAATGTGGTAGTAAAATCAAAATACATGTACTTGTATCTTTTTCTGAAACGGTGTTGCCTTTAGATCACCTAAGATAAGGAAGTACAATAAGGTAACAATCTAAAATGGCTCCTAACTAGTTTCTTAAAATAATTAAAGTGTAAATAATATAACTCCCTAATTAAATTAGTTCGTTATCTTATTGGACTCAAAGCTATCTCATAGTCAAGTCAAGACCCAATTCAACAAAAAATCTCTAAAAACATTTACTTAAATTATCTAAGTCCACTTGGCCCATATTCTACTGACTCCAACCAACACTAGACATACTTAAAAGTATCTGAGCTAAGTGGCTCACCCAAAGCTACATACTCATCTGACATGTTTAACTTAACAACTCAGCTATTACGAACACCCCATCTTTCTACCAAATAACCTATAGTCCAATGGCTACTGGACAGTAGCTTATATTTATTCCTAACATTCTGTCACACCTCATCCTTTCAATAATTCAATACAGTTCAAACAATAGTTTTAAACAATACCTACAGCACCGGTCGACCCAACTTGCTAAAGCTTATGACTTGA
This sequence comes from Iris pallida, assembly GCA_029216955.1. Taxonomy (NCBI): domain Eukaryota; kingdom Viridiplantae; phylum Streptophyta; class Magnoliopsida; order Asparagales; family Iridaceae; genus Iris; species Iris pallida. The sequence continues at coordinate 68,933 of JANAVB010000197.1, read as the reverse complement.
GACTTATATGCTCGACCCAATGGCCAACCTTAAAGCCAACTCTTACACCAATCACGAAACAACCCTATCGTCCAACGGCTCTTGAACAGTACTGAGATTTAATCTCCTATCAATTCAAACATTGCACAAGACCATAGCTAACCCCTTCAAAACACTATACCTTATCTAACAGCTATGAACAATAGCTTGTTTGAACTCGACACCTCTCTCGTCTCCCCTGGACACAAACCACCAAAAATACAGTTCATTGATTCATAATCTTGATCGTACTTATCCTAAAAATTCCAGATTCCCTTCTCTATCACAGTTCGTCGACTAAAACACTTAAGAGTCCAGGTTGTAGTTTACCTTGGAATGTTGTATCTGAGTCCACCCAGGACAGTGTCTGTGTCGGACACCACTACCCGTGAAGCCAAGTGTGAAGGAGAAGTTGGTTCAGACAAACTGTCAAATACGACACATGCATAAAACATATCTGAATCTCTATAAGTCCCAAAGTACCCGATTTAGGAAATTGAAGAACTAAAAGGGAAAAGTCCAAGAATCACCAATACTAAAACCTGATGTTCGTCCTGCTGACACGATCACCCAATCAGTATCGTATCCGACCCCTGCGTTGTAATGCCCCGACCCGCAAGATGCCTTAAGATGGATGGTTGGTTCGATGAAGCCTTGTTGGACTTGAGAATAATCAGAAGGATTGCTTGGAAGGCTATACGATCGTGGCAGAATCGTCTTATAAAAGTGAGTAGTGTTGAACCCTTCAAAGATCCTTTAGCTTCACGCTTAAAATACGGATGGTATTCTATGTTTGTTCGTTGAGTTGCTCAATAACACCTTGCATGGAATTCAAAAAAAATAATGAAAGACAAATAATCACATGATTATAAACTGTATTGCTCGTTGAATTGTATGGTTGTACGATGTTACGATGAATTACATGACAGGTGAAGGCAAAGTCCCAACTACTTGGGCGGTGAGTATATCGAGCCTTAGGTCGATGAATAGATGGTAATATAGATGTTAAGAACCAAGATTGGGTAGTGAGTATGCTTGAATTATGTCTGAAGGAATGTATGCTAAAATAGATGCTAAGTTCCAAAGGATTGGGCGGTGAGTACATTGTGTTGGTTGGAAAGATGTATGGTATCAAAGATGAGGCAAAGGGATTTGGATAACAATATTCTATTATTCCATCGCCGATGTAGAATGTTGATTACGCCAAGACCCTGGAAAGATGGCAAGATGGCAATACGAATGAGAATGGTGGCTGAATTACTTAGTTTTTCTTATCATGCATTATATGTTTTCTTTATAGATAAGTTGCATGTACTTGCATGGTCATGCACAACTTGTATACAAGATAGTTCCCAGAACGATAATCTGCGGCCACGAACCCGGTTCATCCTAGGAGGAATAAGGATGGTGTCGACGTACTGATATCGGGATTCGGGACTTGCAGTGGGGGCTTGCTGCCGTCCACTGAAAGGGCGTCGAATCCTATGGTGCTGAAGTAGTAGCACGATGTTTCGAAAACCTCCCATGGATTCGTACCCCATTCGGAGTTAGCCGTTTACCAGGAATACGAGTCCAAGATGGCGTATCGCCAGTGACCTTCATATAGATAGATCCCATGCTAATGATATCTTATGCAGGAAGAGTAAGTTATTATTCAATTACAGGGAAGGATGTTTGCTGTTGGAAAGAAATCACCTGAACGGTGATAATCAGATGAATCATGATATTGTTCCTAACAATGTCTTGTGCAGGCTGAGTAAGTATTATAAATGTACAGGGATGGCTACACGACCGTGGGTAAGAATCACCAAAGGGTGATATCATATTGCTTTACACTATCTTGGCTATGAGAATTGCATGCTTTACTTCTTGTCGGCTATAAACATGAAATTGACCATAAGGCAACGAGAAATGCCAACTTTAATAATGTTCTACAACATGATTACTTAGTGTTATCTTCTTAGGTGAGTTGGGCCAGCACCATTTTCCAGTACATAGATGATGTACTGACCCACGTTTGTGGGCATTTTATAGGTGCTTGTGCTTGGAGGAAATCGTTTGATCAGTGCTTGGCATAGATGAATCATATGGGTGTGCAGAAGCTCTTCTTACAAGACGATGTCTTCTGCTATACGGGACACAATGTATGGAATAGTATAACCTAGATGTACCAGTGAGATTATAGCCAAATCGACAAGTTCATCGTAAGAAAGTCGGTATATTCAGTTGTAGCCGAAACGACAAGTGTATATTCAGTTGGCTATTCAAGAGCCTTGTAATCTGTTGTAATCTCTATATCAGCTGCAAGCGTTATAATTGATTTCAATTATCAATAAAGAGATATATTCCTTCATATTCTATTGTGACTTCAAATTATCTGCTTGGTTTGCTGCGCTGTCGTTGTTCTTCTGAGAAATACCCGAACTGTATTGGTTTTGCCTTGTACAAGTGCAATCTAAACTTGTACGACATCATGTCCAGTGGCTAGATTTTGATCCTCCGGGATCGGGGCGTGACATAATGGTATCAAAGCACGGCTTTACGTCCTTGAATTCTTATTCGATTTGTTTCTATCAAAGTTGCTACTAAGATGATTCAAAGTTGCTTCCGCGATGACTCAAACGTTGTTTCCGCGATTACTCAAAGTTGCTTCTGTGGTGAATCATAGTTGCTTCCGTGATTACTCAAAGTTGCTTCCACAAAGAAATCAAAGTTGCTTCCGCGATTATTCAATATTGCTTCAAGTTATTCTAAGTTACTCCCTTGTCTGAAAGTCCATTGATTCTCATGACCGCTCACTGGGTGTTCCATACAATAAGTCTAAATATGTGGACTGTGAATTGTGTATGCGATTATTCAGTATTGTTTTAATTTTTTTTTTCAGTTCTTTAGAAAATTTAATTTAATTTTTTTTAAATTTCCTTAATTTTGAAATAATTAATTATAATTTTTTTTATTACACTACAAACTCAATTATATTACATGGTAAACCAAACATTTGAAAATAACTGATATTACATTACAATAGTTTAATTATAATTCCAATCAAAATGATAAGTGGTAACCCATAAGATACCCAAACCGGGTAGGGGTAGGGCACAGAACAAGAAACTTAAAAATATTTACAGGTTACTACAAACTATAGTTGCAACAAATAATGGAACGCTATAAATTGTAGACGTGACAACAATCTTGGTAGCTGCAACACAAATTGAACACATGGCAGGCTACAAAATCTACGATAAAACAACTGCAACCGCAACAACAATTTAAGGAGGCAAACCAAACTTTACAGGCGCGGCAAAATGAAGTTGCATATGAGAGCTACTTGGTGGACTGCAATTGTTGCTGCAATACAAGTAAAGCTGCATATCACAGTGTAAGTAGGGGCAAGTACAAACTCGTGCAAGAAGAAATAAGCAAAGTCACAATCATAAGCAGCATCAACATGCCTCAGCCTCCTCATTCATGCTCTGAGCTTAATTGCAAGAGAAATGTTAGTATAGGAACGTACCAGTAACTTACCTACCTCTTGTATTCACAGAAAGATCGATGTGTATCGAGTCAACATCCATTTGATGGGGAGAGAGACTATTATAAGAGAAAAGAGATCAACTTCTAAGTTGGCTAGCAAAAACAAACCTCTTCCAAGCAATTAGTAAGTAAAGGACCTGTTGAACAAGAAAATAGGATCCAAAGGAGATTCTTACAGTAAAAAGCTACATCTCTAGAAACACAAAAGCGAATCGAACCAAAAGTTGAAATACACAACACATTCCACATCTGTTTCAATATGCTGGACGCCATACAAGATGAGCTGGTTATGTCAGCCTCTGTTAAACTAGTGATTGGTCTCTCAAGTCTGACCGTAGGTAAAACTTTCCTGTGACACAGTGGAAGCAGCCGGAGCAGCAGGGGCACCACCATATGTCGCAGGATTCGCAACTGTAGCAGTTCCATTTGAGGTGGAAGTATTTGTCATCCCAGAGGGTGGAGGATTCATCATAGGCGGCCTGGGCATAGTGTTCATCTGCATCGGCATGGAAGTAGCAACAGGAGGAGGTCCATAACCTGACCGACATAAAAGTCATAAGGATTTTTAAATGTTCAAAAATGTCCAACTTCAACATCTCCAGTTAACAAATAGATATAAGTGACAAAATTGTGGCAAACATAGCATATGCTATGGATAAAGGAGAATGTATTACAACTTACCGATCAAAAAAAAAAAAAAAAGAATGTATTACAACTGCCAAAAAGAGATGTTTAAAAAATAGGACCTAATAAGGACACGAGAAGATTAGAAGAATTTTTACAATATACGCTCAATATGTTTCCAGGCTCGTGTTGCCTAAATTTGGAGCCATTTCAAACAAACAGGTGGCTGGGCTCCAGCTCACAAGTATATAATAAAAAAAAATCCACCCAGAACTACATACATATACTTAAGAGGAAGACCCAATATATCACTATTTATGTTCTCTGTTTACATAATCTGACAACTACCAATCCAACTGCTAATCCCATGTTTATTTTAAATCAATATCTTCTAAGCTAACTCCAAAATCTTTTGAGACTTGAAACACTCCAAATGCAGCAACTATATCAGAGACCCTTCATCACCGTCTGCCTAGTGATAATATGCGGCCAACTAACACTTCTGTACAATATATTGGAAGGCCAAGAACATCCAAACGGTAAAGGTGGTGGTAGAAATACTCCCTCTTCTTTTAGGAGTCACTTTCCCTTCAATACTACTGTGGTACCCCCCTTCTCAAACTCCTACATTAAAATTGGATGTGCAGGTGCAGGTATGTGTCCGGCCAATTTGGCAGAGACGTCTCAAGCTTTGAACTCGCATCAATCCCATGCATGCTTATTTGGGTCGTAATTGGGTACAGGTAACTACTTGACCCAGTTCTAACCAAGCTGAGCATGCTGACCTTTGTGGCAGAGGGGCAGGCTCAGGCCCCAGGGCGGAGCCCTCAGTACAGAACAAACAGAGTCGGGGAATATTGTCCTAGCCAGCGATTAATAATTGAAAATAACTGGGCAAAACATCTAATTTTTAATACTATTACTGGGTAATCCACCCATTATATTGTAAACTCACACTGCAACAACCATTCCACTGCATGAGACGTCATCCACTAACCAACCCTTTAATGTTAAATCCACAACTCAATTAAGGCAAGGACTAAAGATATAAGACAAGCTGGAGTAACAAACAATATGGTCATGCAAAACAAAACTTGAACCCATGACATGGAATGTTAATTCATTGCAGCTCAACTAGCTGCAATTTAATTATTGATAAAAGACAAGGGCTTGGCTAATACAAGTCAAGTCAAATGCACTTACGTTGAGGGCCACTAAAAATATCACAAGTAAAGCATACTTCATTTCTACCTTAACAAGAGAACAAAATTATCAACTCTATGGAGAAGTCAAATCATTAAGATGGATTTTTCATAAGAATGATCAGCAAACTAGTCTAAATAAATGCAACTGCAAATTTGAAAAAGAAAAAAAGTCCGTAGTAACTAGATTTTCCTTTTTATAAGAAAGGCTCTTATGCTTTCTATATGAGGAATTGATTTCAAGACTTGATATGTAAGTCGGAACTCAAGGTAACTATGCTACCTGAACTCGGGTATGGGTACATATCCAAGAGTCGGGTCCTTCAAACTCATAATTGACACGGACTCGGCTAAAAAGGATCCAAATTTTGGATATGTGTATGAGGATATGACTATCAAATATATTTGAACATGGTTTCATAAAAAGAGACAGCATGTAGTTAAATTTGCATGGTTTCATAAAAACACACAATGTAATTAAATTTGCATGGCTTCATAAAAGACACGTAATTAAATTTGCATGGTTTCATAAAAAGACTGGCCTCTAATTAAATTTTCATGATTTCATAAAAAAAACATATGTAATTAAGTTCGCATGGTTTCATATATTTAAAAAGACACAACTTTAATTAAGTTTGAATAACTGTAATTAAGTTTGCATAGACCGTCCCTTCAGCTCCCCTACTATTTTACTACCAGTATACCACATTAAAATAAACTATCTACTTCACTACCACATTAAAATAAACTATCTACTTCATTACCAGTCTCCCGATTATCACCATGAAGGATCTGATTTGGATCCAGTACCTGTACCCGTACCTATGTCCTGTCGGTGGTAACAGCATATTTTATCTGGAGTTCATTTTGTTTATTTTGTGACATTGATGTAGCAGTTTTCAGCTAGTTACTCAGGTATAATATATCTCATTGATAGGAATTTGGGATCATGATGGATTGCAACCTTTGCACCCATCTCATGCCAAATACTTATAGTTCTTATGTCGAACATCAACAACCCACTTATGCGATCCCACTGTTTCATTCCGTGGATACTGCGAAATTGGTCCAAGACCGCAGAAAATTTAAGAAAGCAAATCGAGTAAGCAGTCAACCGCTTACTTGTCCAGTAACTGATTAATCAACATTATATATATATATATATATATATATATATATATATATATATATATATATAAAGGATAGAATCTTCTTTTGTTCTTACATAAGGTGCGGAGCGAAAGATACAGATTCGGATATAGTAAGGTTCACCTTTACGATCCTGGTTAGCAGGCCAGTAGCGGTTTTCAAAGGTAGGGGGGAAGCGAAGCTTAACGTCTGTAGGCAGCGCGGAAGCTACTGCTTAACGAATGGAGGCAGGCCGACTCGACTACAGAGGCTAATAGACGAAAGAGAATCATTTTCGTTCTGATCTGAGTAGGTTCAACATAGGGAATACCCTAGCCCTGGGAACCGGGGCTTGGCCATCCCATCCCGGTCGACGTTCTAGCGTTGTTTGTCCGTCGACAGATGAATGTTTCGACTTGGTTCGATTCATGGTCGCATCTGCAAACGTTTTTCCGGGGGGCCGACACCCCCCCCCCCCCCCCCGTCCAGGCATTGATCTTAATTGGTCCGTGTCAGTTTGCATACACACCTGTTAATCAGACTTGATATTGGATCATATTGTTGAGTCTCCTTGGAGGAAGGGGAAGACGATAACAATCTACGTTGCACAAAGACAGGAAAAGGATGTTCATACAACATAGGTGACTACTTATTATAGCGATCTGTAAAACTTTTGTATCCCGTATCTGTAACATAGATAACAATAATGAGGATAACGACGATTGGTAAACTGTATGGTCGTATGTATCTGTTGTTTTGGCTTGTTATTTGTAGCTTTTTTATTTCCTATATGGAGTATGGACTTTTTTCATGATATGTTTAAAGTGTCAATTAGTTATGTGTTCATTCTATGACTATTGGATATATCATGTATGTTCATGTTAGTTTTTCTAATTATTTGCAGGAAAATAGTCTTTGTACTGCTTAAGCCGATTAACTTCCGCAAAATCTGACTAATCATTCCATGGTCCACGATCAAGCACATAATGGAACCACGAAATTTAACCTTGTGCAATCCTATGTGATGCAAGATATTATGGATAATACCCTATGTGATGCAACAACTGTAGGAACGAAGTCGTAAAGCAGAATACTCTAGAGGGGGGGGGGGGGGGGGGGGGGTTGAATAGAGTAGGCAGCGGAATATTGCTAATTAAAAACTTGTTAGCAGTTAGATCACAGAAATAATATCAATAATCACAAAATAATAACTGTAAAGAAAAGAGATCGGAAGGCAAACGCAAACACAACGATTTATACTGGTTTCCCTCTTGTGAGGACTAGTCCAGTCAGAAAAACTCTAGCTTCCAGTTGAATCTAATATTAGAAAATTCTGCAAGTTTTATACGAAGTCCTTACAACTTCTACAGACACGAGCTTTGATACGAAGAACTCGACCAACCAGTTTTGAAGAGTCTTTCTTCAATCAAGCCTCTGATTACAATTTATCTGAAATCTTCTAGACCGCACCGTACCGGCAAATTGACTAGAGAATTGTAACTGGCTTGGAATTTGAAAATGAAAGCTTTTTAGAAAACTCTTTGGAAAAAACGTAAGCTTTTAGAAGAGAAGAGATGAAAGTGAATGAATGATTTGAAATGATCAGAATTCCTCTCTATTTATAGTTTTTTCAAAGACAGAACTCTTGCAGAATTCGGACAGAATTCAGACAGAACTCTATGTAACAATCCACAACTGAAGGGAGACCAAGTTCAAAAACCAACGTTCACATAACGTTCACTCTGGCCGAACTCTAGCCGAATTCTGGCCGAGTTCTGTCAGGGTTTGGTCAGGAATATTTTAGGAAAATATTTTTGGGCTTTTTGAAATCCTTCAGAAGCTTTTCGAAATTGAGAGATGTTTTTAAAAAAAAAGGTCATTTTTGAAAACGATTTTGGATAGCCTATTTGCCAGTATGACTTGGTGTACAATGTATTCCTAAACTCAATAAAAGTAAAAATTACAATGCATAAAGAAATACAATCTTGAGTGGCAAACATAGTTTCAGTCTTGAACGAGTAGATATCCAATCTTGATCAGTGGCCAAGTGTCCAAAACATCTTGAATAAACATCTGAGTTGTTCCGTATATCGAGACATAGTTTGATCAATTATTAAAATCAGGTTTGACCATGACCAATGGGCCAACAACAACAACAATCCTTTAACCCAAACTTCTGGGGTTGGATGAAGATATTATGGCTAATTTGAATCATAATTACTTCTGTCTAAAACACAAAATAAAGCGTTAACAGCATGTGCGTCAAGACTGGCCTTTTTCTTTTCATCCTCAGTATATTTATTATAGGATTTATCAACTAAAACTCCCTCAACAGTAATACGAGGCTTTTTGTAGCCATCAATAACTATAAACCATAAGTCAAAATCAAGAGATTTTAAGAAAAAACTCATCCGTGTTTTCCAATAAGTGTAGTTTGTATCGTCAAACAGTGGAGGTCTGTTTGTGGCTTAACCTTCACTTGTGAATTTTACAGTTGTCATGTGTAATGTTGTGATCTATATAACAATTAAATATAACTGCAGTTTTACCTTGCTTTACCTGTATAACCCGCTCTGATACCAATTGTAGGAACGAACTCGTAAAACAGAATACTCTAGATGGGGGGTGAATAGAGTAGGCAGCGGAATATTACTAATTAAAAACTTGTTAACAGTTAGATCACAGAAATAATATCAATAATCAAAAAGTAATAACTGTAAAGAAAAGAGATCGGAAGGCAAACGCAAACACAGCAATTTATACTGATTTTCCTCTTGTGAGGACTAGTCCAGTCGGAAGAACTCTAGCTTCCAGTTGAATCCACTATTGAAAAATCCCGCAAGTTTTCATACGAAGTCCTTGCAACTTCTACAGACGCGAGCTTTGATACGAAGAACTCGACCAACTTCAGTTTTGAAGAGTCTTTCTTCAATCAAGCCTCTGATTACAATTTCTCTGAAATCTTCTAGACCGCACCGTACCGGCAAATTGACTAGAGATTTGTAACTGACTTGGGATTTGAAAATGAAAGCTTTTTAGAAAACTTTTTGGAAGAAACGTAAGCTTTTAGAAGAGATGAGATGAAAGTGAATGAGTGATTTGAAATGATCAGAATTCTTTTCTATTTATAGTTTTTCCAAAGACAGAACTCTGGCAGAATTCGGACAGAACTCTATGTAACAATCCGCAACTGAAGGGAGACCAAGTTCAAAAACCAACGTTCACATAACGTTCACTCTGGCCGAACTCTGGCCGAGTTCTGTCAGGGTTTGGTCAGGAATATTTTAGGAAAATATTTTTGGGCTTTTTGAAATCCTTCAGAAGCTTGTGTAAATTAAGAAATGTTTTTCAAAACAAAGGTCATTTTTGAAAACGATTTTGAATAGCCTATTTGCCATGACGACTTGGTGTACAATGTATTCCTAGATTCAATAAAAGTAAAAATTACATTGCATAAAGAAATACAGTCTCGAGTGGCAAACATAGCTTCAGTCTTGAATGAGTAGATATCCAATCTTGATCAGTGTCCAAGTGTCCAAAACGTCTTGAGTAAACATCTGAGTTGTTCCGTATATCGAGACAAAGTTTGATCAATTATTAAAATCAGGTTTGACCATGACCAATGGACCAACAATCTCCCCTATTTTGATAATTGACAAACCCTGACCGATATAACATCTTTGGTCTTTATCAAAACAAATTGTACCGATATAATATAGCAAAAAAATTGTTCCTGTAGATTGTTCGTATCCTGTATTCTTACAGATCGAAGATGTTAAATCTTATTTCTCCCCCGTTGTCACTTAGCAAAATAATTGCATAAGAGAAAGCTCCCCCGCAATATATGCATAAGTAACAATCAGTAAAGAAACACAAAATATAGATATATATAAAAAAATTATCACAGGAATGGTATAAATGTCACAGACAGGAATGAAATGTGATAAACATAAAATATATCACAGACAGTGTAAATGGAAGCATAGTAAAGGATAATGCTATGAAAAAAAATGCTAAACTGAATAAAATATGCTGAAGAAAACATATAACATGTTCATCAGACAAAAGTAACACAAGAAATCACAACCAAATAAGAGTACTGATACTAGCTTGGAATGTCGGAGCATTTCCAAGTAAACAAAGAAAATAAAATAAGTCTCAAAAGTACGACAAATCACATATCATCCTCATCGTCATCATCATCATCTGCAGTGCCAGCATGTCTACCATGTCCGGATGGACCAGCTCCAGATGTGCCAAGCTCCAGAGGTGTATGGAGTAGCACCAGAACTACGATACCAATCGTAAGCATTCCCTGGCTAGAACAGAGAGTGGACCGCCTCATTCTCAATGCAGTAACCAGATACAATAGGGTCTCTAGGAAGAGAGCTAGCATGACCCGTCTGAGCAAATCAGAGATTGGCAAACGAGTTGGCAACAGCCTGGAACCGAGTCACGTCACGGAACTCACGTTCCCTGGAAGTGTCAACAAAAGGTCATAGGGTAGGTCTGAGGAGGAACAGGTGCAGTAGGAGCAGGTGCAGGAGGTGGAGGAGCAGTGGCAATGCTACGACGAGAAAGCTTGAGAAACTTGGGCTCAGGGTCCAGAGTGCAAGTGGATAAGTCAATATCAAAACGCTGAAAGATGCGAGGGATAAGCATCGCATAAGAGAGATTGAGTTCTCTTCCGCGACAACTTCCCATCATCTGGATGATACTCTTAGGGGCAGAAAAAGGAACCCCCTTAAGAATGTGATAGAGGGCAGAGAGTTCTAGTGCAGTGACATCATCTTTTGAAGTGAATTTCGGAAGAATAGTGGAATAGATGATGCGATGTAACTCGTAGTTAAACAAGTTCAAGTTATTGGCCTTGAACTTTCTAGGACGAGCATGTGCTGGCGCACAAAGCTCATTCTTGAAACTAACAAGAGTCGTGCCATCGAGCGGGACACCTTCGTTTGGAATACCAAAGATTTCCGCTAGCAACACATCATCGAACTCGATATCGATCCCGCCAACACGAGTTCTTGCAGTAAAATTGTCTAATACGAAGTTACAATAGAATAGTCTAAGGCATTAGTAGCTATAGGGAATTGTTGTGTAACGAGATGGTATAACCCTAATACCTCAAACAAAGGACAGTGATCTGGAAATACAGTCCATTTAATCGGAGCGCCTGTGCATATTGTACACATAGCAAAGTCGGCATACCAAAGCAAAGCTTGGTCATGAGTTTTGAAGTAAAACTCATCCGACACGACGTCACCCGATTGGACCGGAGAAAAGAGGGAATCCTTGTTCGGATCGGAAGACGATGCCTCTTCACTGGCATTAGTCTTCTTCCTCTTGAAAGGATTGAATCCCTTAGGCATTCTTTCCCAAAACTAGGTAACCCTAAGAATTTGAAAGTGGAGAGAAGGATTTCTACCTTCTGAGAATCAAGTATGTTGTAGAGGACGCGATTCTCCGCACGAATCCAAATTTGGATGAAAATCTCCACGTAGATGGGAAGAAAAGGAGTGGATGAAAGCTAGGGTTTGGGGGTTCTTCGGCGGCGGCTGCTGCTACTGTGATGAAATAGTTTGGAAGAGATAAAGATGAGAAAGGCCTCGGGTTCTGATTTAAAAACTTACAGCACTAACAGAACTCTGGCCGAATTCGGACCGAACTCTGACCGAATTCGCCTAGGGTTCTCTTAGTTTTTTTTTTTAAAAAAAATTTTGGGCCATATCCTTTTCATCAACTCATTTCAAATATTTAATTCAAAGTTTAGTAATTTTAAACTTCAAATAATATAATTAATATTATTTTATAAATTAACTTTCGTTACTCGGCGTCTATTTCAGATTAGTTGTAGGAGTACTGTCCCAGCTAACGGGAGTTCACAGGAGAACAATTAAGTACCGCTTCGCTTCGACCGTAGTCGTGGTGACAGACAGACTCTTTGTAGGCTCGTCTCGAAAACAGTTATTGAGTATTGAATAAATTAATTAATAAAACAAAATTAATTAATAATATTGACATCTAAAATTCCTAATTCTCGACGTAAATAATTGAAACGATCTTCCGCTAGAGGTTTTGTGAAAATGTCAGCAAATTGATTCTGTGTGTCTATGTATACAAGGTCTATATCTCTATTTTGTTGATGATCTCTAAGAAAATGATGTCGAATCTCGATATGCTTAGTACGAGAATGACATACTGGATTCTTAGTCAAATTAATAGAACTAGTGTTATCACAGAAAATGGGTATGTGTGTGAAATGCAATCCGAAGTCTTCTAAAGTTTGCTTCATCCATAAAATTTATGCACAACAATGTCCTGCGGCGATATACTCAGCCTCAGTTGTTAATAATGCGACAGAATTTTGCTTCTTGCTAAACCAAGAGACTAGGACTTTTCGTAGGAAATGACATGTGCCGCTGGTACTTTTTCTATCTACTTTGCATCCGGCAAAATCAGCATCAGAATAACCGGTTAGGTCAAATGACGTAGTTTTAGGATAGCATAAGCCGACAGAAGAAGTGCCTTTAAGGTATCGGAAGATACGCTTAACTGCGCACATATGTGATTCCTTAGGATTGGCTTGAAAACATGCACACAAGCAAACACTAAACATAATATCTGGTCGACTAGCAGTTAAGTACAGTAAGCTACCGATCAAAACTCGATACTTACGTATGCCGACGGGTTTGCCTTGTTCATCAATATCAAGCTTGGATGAAGTCGCCATTGGAGTGCTATGTGGTTTGATTGCTTCCAGGTCGAACTTCTTTAATAAATCTTTTGTGTACTTTGCTTGATTTATGAACGTCCTATTGTTGGTTTGTTTGATTTGCAGTCCGAGAAAGAATTTCAGCTCTCCCATCATGCTCATCTCAAACTCATTCTGCATACACTTTAAAAATTCTTGACAAAGAGATTTATCAGTGGATCCAAAAATAATATCATCTATATAGATTTGAACCAAAAATAATATCATCTATATAGATTTGAAAAATAATATCAGTGAATCCTTGACTTGTGTTGTTCCTTCGTGGGTTACTTCGAGAAGTTTCCACACTTCATTTGATGTTGTGCAAGTCGACACCCTGTTAAATTCAGTTCTGTCTAAAGCACAAAATAAAGCGTTAATAGCACGTGCGTCAAGGCTGGCCTTTTTCTTTTCATCCTCAGTATATTTATTATGGGGTTTATCAACTAAAACTCCCTCATCAGTAATACGAAGAGGCTTTTTGTAGCCATCAATAACTATAGACCATAAGTCAAAATCAAGATATTTTAAGAAGAAACTCATCTGTGTTTTCCAATAAGTGTAGTTTGTACCGTCAAACAGTGGAGGTCTGTTTGTGGCTTAACCTTCACTTGTGAATTTCACAGTTGTCATGTATAATGTTGTGATCTATATAACTGCAGTTTTATCTTGCTTTACATGTATAACCCGCTCTGATACCAATTGTAGGAACGAAGTCGTAAAACAGAATACTCTAGAGGGGGGGTGAATAGAGTAGGCAGCGGAATATTACTAATTAAAAACTTGTTAGCAGTTAGATCACAGAAACAATATCAATAATCAAAAAGTAATAACTGTAAAGAAAAGAGATCGGAAGGCAAACGCAAACACAGCGATTTATACTGATTTTCCTCTTGTGAGGACTAGTCCAGTCGGAATAACTCTAGCTTCCAGTTGAATCCACTATTGAAAATTTTTACAAGTTTTCATACGAAGTCCTTGCAACTTCTACAGACGCGAGCTTTGATACGAAGAACTCGACCAACTTCAGTTTGAAGAGTCTTTCTTCAATCAAGCCTCTGATTACAATTTCTCCGAAATCTTCTAGACCGCACCGTACCGGCAAATTGACTAGAGATTTGTAACTGGCTTGGGATTTGAAAATGAAAGCTTTTTAGACAACTTTTTGGAAGAAACGTAAGCTTTTAGAAGAGATGAGATGAAAGTAAATGAGTGATTTGAAATGATCAGAATTCCTCTCTATTTATAGTTTTTCCAAAGACAGAACTCAGGCAGAATTCGGACAGAACTCTATGTAACAATCCGCAACTGAAGGGAGACCAAGTTCAAAAACCAACGTTCACATAACGTTCACTCTGGCCGAACTCTGGCCGAGTTCTGTCAGGGTCTGGTCAGGAATATTTTAGGAAAATATTTTTGGACTTTTTGAAATCCTTCAGAAGCTTGTGTAAATTAAGAAATGTTTTTCAAAACAAAGGTCATTTTTGAAAACGATTTTGAATAGCCTATTTGCCAGTACGACTTGGTGTACAATATATTCCTAAACTCAATAAAAGTAAAAATTACATTGCATAAAAAAATACAATCTTGAGTGGCAAACATAGTTTCAGTCTTGAACGAGTAGATATTCAATCTTGATCAGTGTCCAAGTGTCCAAAATATCTTGAGTAAACATCTGAGTTGTTCCGTATATCGAGACATAGTTTGATCAATTATTAAAATCAGGTTTGACCATGACCAATGGTCCAACAACAACAACAACAAATCCTTTATCCCAAACTTCTGGGGTTGGATGAAGATATTATGGCTAATTTGAATCTTAATTACTCTAAAGTTTTTCTGGAACCTTGAATTCAACAAAATAGCAATTAATTTAGGTTCAAGTGATTCACACTTGACTGCAAGTGACCACATTTCCGCAAACATTGGCATGGGTCTGACACTTCTGAATCTTTGTTCTTGCAATCATTTCCTACTTCAGTTAATATTAGATTCTTTCCTTGCCAGTTCTCCCAACATTTATTGAAGAGAAGGTTAACATCATCTCAATATATTTTCTCAAAAAAAAATTAGTTTCTTAGTTTTTGAATTGAAATGCAATGTCTATGAACAAAGTGTAAAGGGCATGTTTGTTTCTTTATATATACTGCAGCCTTATGGAGTCGTGTTTGAAAAGGATAACTTGTAAAAAGATTGTTCTCTCTATTGGAATTAGACAAGGTCATAAGCAAGCTTTGACAAAGTGGCTGCCTTGCCGCTTTAGGCGGATGCGTAGGCGCATCGCTTTCCTGGAGCCTATGCAACAAGTTTTTAGCTGAGGTGGTCATGAGATGACCGCCTCGACCCGCCTACCATCTTGAGTTTAAAGTTTAAACAATCCACTTATTAGAAAAGAGAATCCCAGCTCAAAGTCCTGGTCCCTAAATCCATCTCCAAGTGAAATGAATCACAAATAAATGAGTAAGAAATAGTTCTATTTTAACTTTAGAGTCGTAGACTCTAAAGAGGAGAAAGATTCTCTTTTGAATTATCTTTGCCATAACTTGAGACTCACACTTAGAAAAATATCTTCCCTCTATATTTCTGTCCTAATTTGAGACTCGTTTATTTCTTCTTTTGCAGCCCCTACAGTCGACGGGGCAGTTGTTGACAACATGGGGAAGTGCTAGTTATACGAGCGGAGCACCTTGGGGGGTGCTATCATAGATGGCGCAGCGGACAAGGGAGTCTCAAAGAGAGGCATAGCCTGGGTCCCTGCATCAACCAATAGGTCGGGGGAGGAGGGCGCAGGGGTAAAGACCCTAGCGCAAGAGAGAGTGCGCGGCGGCCACAACAGTGGGCGCGCCAGCTCGAGTCCCTCCCTTCCAGTGCCAAGTCCAGCCGCGTCAGATAAGAGGACATCCGACTGCAGGGGAGGCGTCGATGGCTGGCTGGGGAGGGAGTCGCCCAGCCCGAGCAAGGTTAGCTTTGGGGACGCAGAGAGAGGTGCGCCAATCGCCCGTCACAGAGAGACTGGAGGTTGCGCGAACGGGCTGGCGCCAGAGGAGGGAGAGGCCCGGTGGCGCAGGTTGGCTACATGGGAAGCGCTGGAGGAAGTCGCGCCAGTCACGCTCCGCTGGATGGGGACTCCGGAGTGAGGTGCGCCAGGCGCTGGACTGACCAATAGGTTGCGCGAAGCCATCTCTGCCAACAACGAAGGAGGGCGCTGGGTCCACACAGGGGTTTGAATTTTGAACCCAGCGGTGCACGGGTCCCGAGGGTGGGAGAGCAGTTGACAGACTGCTTGGCTCGCGATCCGAGGGCACGAAACCCGAGGGTACTGAGCCCGAGGCAGAAAAGACGGACGAGAGCCCGCGGCGCCCAGAAGGGCCAGGGGCCACGCCTCCACCGGAGGGGGCCGCTACATCACAGGCGGCAGGACCTCCGGCAGGCGGCAGAACCGCCGGCAGGCAGCAGAGAGACTCGGGGGGAAGAACTGAGAGAGGGAAGGGGTGAGCGGGGGAGGAGAAGGACTCGACGAGCCCCACAGAAAGAGGAGGTCGGCGGGCAAGGGGGCCGTTGCTCAACGGGGAGCAGACCATCGACGGATGCTTCCTAGAGGCCGCTCCAAGAGGAAGCGCGGACGTCGGAGACGCAGGGGAGGGCCGGGCAAGACGCAGCGAGAGTCCTGCTCGTCGCCGGGGAGGGGGGGGGGGGGGGCGGCCGTAGCCAGCCGGAGGGAGAGGGGTCAAACCCCCCAGGTCGCCTCGAGAGGGGAGAGGAGAGCTCGCATCAGAGGGAACTTATATATATATATATATATATATATATATATATATATATATATATATATTGGAAATGGTAATTAGAACCGAACTAGCCTCCGCTGGGGCTCAGAATCCGACCACCCGGGCCGCATGCTTCTCTCTTAACCACTAGGCTAGAGGTCATTTGCAATATATATATATATATATATATATATATATATATATATATATATATATATATATATGCATGTGTGTAAACCCTTATTTTATTAGAACCGAACTAGCCTCCACTATATATGCATGTGTAAACCCTTATTTTAAATATCACTAAAGACTAATTCTAATATATTTATATTCTAAAAAAACCCGATAATATTCCACTTATGGAGCATTTGATTTTGATAATACTCTTAGAGTCGACATGGTTCTTCTGAAATTTTGTTTGAATGATTTCAGAAGCTGCAGGATAGATATTTGGACATGCATGCATTGTGTGAAATAAATTATTATCCTACACTACCATAAGGTCATATCTCCCAATATGTCTCGTATATTGCTCAATATCCGATTTTCAATATAACAACCACCCAACTAACACAGGTCTGATATTTGATACAAGGAATCTTGCTTGGGGCATCAGAACTATTTTAGTAACTACATTTTTTTCTTAACCTACCTAGTCCACAACCCAAACTTTTTGTCTTGAGGCGCCTGCCTCGCCGCTTGAGGCCCCCGCCTAGGCCTTTTTGGGCTTTGCCACCTTGCACCACCTTAAAAATTTTGGTCACAAGGTTCTCATAATCACACGATTAGCTTTAGAACTAAAATATGATTCATGTCAATATATTTAAATCTGTTAGTTTGATTTGCTTTGAACCCACCAGCAAATTCTCGAGAAACCTTCGGCCTTTTATTCATACTTTATGGCCTTCCTTGGGTACAACCATAAAAAATATATGGTTTGTCTTATGATTTCCTGCTAGTATTGGTAACCATTTCAGATCCAGCTCGTGCCATAATAAGCCTAACCAGTGTTGCATAAATCGGGTTAGGCGGCCGACTAGTGGGGGACTAGTCGGCAGTCGGCCACCGACGACTCGACTTGGCACATAGGCGGCGGAAAAAGTTGACAGCTCCTAGCGGACAAAATCGGTCGAGGAGGGCTTAGTCGGTAAAAAAAAATTAGACGTCGGGTTAAAAAAAAATAGCAACAACTTTCTGCCGGGAGGAAATGAGGAGAAAGAAGAGAGAAAACAAGATCTCAAAAAGGAAAAAAAAAAAAAAAAACCTTACCTATAGAGCAGATTGCCGCGACCGTCGTCGACCTCCTCGACGGTCACAGCCGTCATTGTCGATCCGCCTCCTCTTCTTCCTCCTCCACGTCTTTATTGTCGGCTTCAAATCTTCAGGAGGTTGGTCGGATTTCCGGCGGCTAGGGTTTCGTCGCTAGAGGGATCGGATTGGGAGGAGAAGCGAGGAGAGGGAGAATCCATGGGATGGGAATTAGGGTTAGAGTTTGCTTGTTACTGAAAAATAAAAGTAAAATCGACGGAAATGAAGATGGTGAAGTGTGTATATTTATGTATGTGTGTGGACTGGACTTAGGATTATTTTGTAGTATGAGACTAATTTACTATTTTGCCCTTGTAAAACCTCACTCATGAGACTAGGGTTGCTTTTGGTTCATTGTAATGTAATCGTGATCGTAATGGAATTGGGTTTGTAATGTAATTGAGTTTGTAATGTAATGGAATTACAATTACATTACTATGTTTGGTTGAAACATGTAATCAAACCATGTAATGTAATGTTAATTGCATTCATGTGTTTGGTTTACCATGTAATGTAATTGAATTTTTAATTTAATATTTTTTTAAAATACAACATAAAATTTAAAAAGTTGATCAATACAAAATTTCAAAAATTTAAAAAGAAAAAAGAAAAAAATTAAAAATAAATAATAAAAAGGGGGAAAATGGTTTGTTTTCTGCTAAAAAAAGACCAAAATCGAAAAAAAAAGACAAAATAAAAAATACCAAAAATGACAAACGAACAAAACAGAAGGAAAAAAAAACCAAAAATGAAAAAGCGATAAAAAAGAAAAACGACAAAAAAAAAGATCAAAAATGTAAAAACCATAAAAAGTGACCAATAATGATAAAAAAAATGACTAAAAACAAAAA
This sequence comes from Iris pallida, assembly GCA_029216955.1. Taxonomy (NCBI): domain Eukaryota; kingdom Viridiplantae; phylum Streptophyta; class Magnoliopsida; order Asparagales; family Iridaceae; genus Iris; species Iris pallida. Next base: position 49,744 of record JANAVB010000197.1, on the reverse strand, counting down.
AATTGACAAAAAAATGAACAAAAAACGACAAAAAAAACGGACAAAAACAACAAAAAATGACAAAAACGATAAAAAAAAAAAACAAAAACAAACAAAAATGACAAAAATGAACAAAAAATGACAAAAATAGAACAAAAAAAAAGGACAAAAACGACAAAAAAAAACGAACAAAAATTACAAAAAACGAACAAAAAAAAAGCCCAAAAACAACAAAAAAGGACAAAAAACGACAAAAAAACAACAAAAAACAACCGAAAAAACAAAAAAAAAAAGACAAAAAACGGACAAAAACAAACAAAAAAAAAACGACAAAAAAAACCGGCAAAAAAAAAACAAACAAAAAACAACCAAAACGAACAAAAAATGACACAAACGAAAATAACGACAAAAAAAAAAACGAACAAAAAAAGTACAAAAACGACAAAAACCGAACAAAAATGAAAAAAAACGAACAAAAATTACAAAAACGAACAAAAAACGACAAGAAAACGAACAAAAAAAGAGGACCAAAAACAACAAAAAAAAAGACAAAAACGACAAAAAAACAAACAATAACAACTAAAAAACTAACAAAAATGACAACAAAAAAAAACGAACAAAAAACAGACAAAAAGGACAAACAACAAAAACGACAAAAAAATAAACAAAAACAACAAAAAAACGAACAAAAATGACAAAAAACGAACAAAAACGACAAAAAGGGACAAAAACAACAAAAAAGGACAAAAACGAACAAAAAAACGAACAAAAACAACAAAAAACGAACAAAAATAACAAAAAACGAACAAAAACGACAAAAAAACGACCAAAAACGAACAAAAACGACCAAAAACGACAAAAAACAAACAAAAACAACATAAAACGAACAAAAACTAACAAAAATGACAAAAAAACGAACAAAAACGACCAAAACCGAACAAAAATGACCAAAAATAAACAAAAACAACAAAAAATGACCAAAAACGAACAAAAAGACCAAATTATAGCATAGCAACCTTCCGCTTAAGTTGTAATGTAATTGCGATTACATAGGTTTTATGATGTAATTGAGTTTAGAAGAAACTGATGTAATGTAATCAAACTTGTAATCGTGATTACATTACATCTAGTTTTTTTTTCCAACCAAACACCCGAGTTAGATTGACAACGTAATGTCAATTACATTACGTTGTCCAATCCTGCAAACCAAACGGGCCCTAGATCCGTTGATTGAGCGTGTTTGCTCTTTTATCTAATATGGACCGTCCAACTTGTTAGTTGGTTGGGTGGTTGGGTTGGACCGGGTTGCCCTTGTGAAACCTCACTGATAATGCCATATAATCCCTACTTATTTTTTTCATATATATTATTGCATATATATTATTATTTTTCACACACACACACATATATATATATAAAATTTTAAAAAACTCAAAGTGATAATCCGACTAGTCCCCGATTAATCATATTAATCCCTAGTCTTTGCGAATTGACTGGCGGCCGACTAACGATTTTTATAACCTTGAGCCAAACACTACTGATATTGAACATGCTTAGAATTATCCCAACCTAACCCAAATGTAACCCTGGTAAATTGTAAGCCTCAAAACCCAACAAGGTAATTAGTTGCTACAGTTGTTAGGCTTTCCAAGACTTTAAATCAAGGTTCGCAGTATCGAAATCTGTATCGGACCAATCCTATGAGTATCAGGATCGACGGTATTGATACTATCAACAGTTTGTCGAATTTTTTGGTATCAAAAAGCAAATAATTAGTGATAAACTATTAACAATTAATTTTTTTAAAATAAATTTAGGCATAATTTTAAGTATTTCCGGTGTTGTTTCTTAGTAGTTTTGAAATTGAATGAAATATCAAGCACCCTTGTCGATTGGTTTACATGCGAATATATTTCTTCTTTTACATGCTTTTACAACCTTATTGTGCTTTTATACCCTTGTTGATTGGTCCTTTCATTCAATTTTCTTTACCGAATTGACTGGAAAAGAGACCCCCATTGTCGGTATCGATCATCATGGGGTATCGGTCGGTATCGGATCGGGATATGCCAAATCGTATCAATATCGGCCGATACTGCAAACTATGCTTTAAATCAACATAAAGGTAAAGATTCAAGCAAAGAACTAACTTTTGAGTGAAACAAGGCAGAACCAACAATTTGAATGAAATAAGATTGTAAACTATATAAGACACTTTTATTAAGTGTGGGAACCCGGATATTTTAATTGTATAGACCTAAGACTACAAGAAAGTAATCAGGGTTGGCCATGGGTCGTTAAGGCATTAGTAGGCTACTGTAATAGCCGTAACCAATAATACGGTATTATTCAATTTATTTTAATTATTTATGCATCTCAAAAAAAAATCTAATTAATTATTAATGTTCTATTTTAAAGAAAATGTTGATTTTCTTTTCATAAATATAAATAATTACATATAAACCCCTTTTGAGAAGTTTGTAATTTCAAATTTGCATGGACACCTAGTCATGCTATGTGTCTTCATGCATGTAGAGAAGGGACATGTGGCACTATGTTTTGACCAAGTGGATTATTGCATGAAGAGTATTCTTTCCCTCTCATTTTAATGCCATATTTCATTTCCCCTCTCGATTCTTCCTCATTCCTCCTCCACCTATTCTCCTCTTCCCCCTCCCTCTCCCGCACCGTCGGCGCCGCCCGCCACCTCCGACCGCCCCCAAGCCCTTCGGCCGACCAACTCCATCACCACCTCCAACACTACCATCATCATCACCCTCTCCATCTCCATCATCAAAACTCAAACCCGCCTTCAAAAAAAAAAAGAGAGAGAGAAGGAAAATGAAGAAGAAGAAGAAGAAGAAGAATTTGAAGGAAGAGGAAGGAGAAGAAATTGGGAGAGCAAGATCCAAGCCCTAATCCCCAAATCAATTTTCCAAGGCAAGCCCTCTTCCCTCTTTCCTCTTGATAATTATTTTAATTTGGTTCTCTTAATTTTCATGAATTAATTAGTTCAAATTTCAAGTCTGAAATTTATGGATTTATTGACAAATCCAATCTATGGACACTTTGCATCTAAATTTGTGTCGCGATTATGTATATATATATATATATATATATATATATATATATATATATATATATATATAGGTCTCATGCACATATATATATATATATATATATTTTTTTTTTTTTATATATATATATATATATACATCTTGACAATATGTATATATATACACATATGTACATCTAAACACAACATGGACACAAAGATATAAGTAAATGTATATGTATGTAAAAATACATACACAAATATCTAAGTTTTGTATAAATATACATACACAACACATCTTCGACATATCTTTCTATGTATGCAAACATATATACTCAAATGTCTTGACACAACGTGTAGGACACAATATGAATAGACACTCCAAATCTGAATTTTATTGTGATATATATATATGTATATATATATATATATATATGTATATATATATATATATATATATATACACTTTGACACAATATGGAGATACAAATTCTTGTGTATATATTTCATGGACAATTGTAAACCTTGGCATAAAATAGAGACTTAACCTATACACTTAAACGAAATATATATATAAATTCTATATTTCCCTAACCCTGTCCACTTTTTAAAATATACCAAATTGACATGTTTTGGCCAAGGTTCACAATATCGGTATCGGAATCGGTATCGGACTATTCCTATGAGTATTGGTATCGGCGATATCGGTAGTATCGGCGGTATCGTATCGGAGTATCGGACTTTGGTATCGGAAAACAAATAATTATTAATAAATTATTTACATTTAAAAACATATATTTTATACATTTAGGCATAATTTTAAGTATTTCAGCGTTATTTCTTAGTAGTTTTGAAATTATATGAAATAGTAGTCACCCTTACCGATTGGTTTTGCCGAATTGACCGGAACAAAGACCCCCAATGTCGGTATCGGTCAATATTTGGTATCGGTCGGTATCGGATCGGAACATGCCAAACCGTATCGGTATCGGCCGTATCGGATCGGTATCGGCCGATACTTTAAACCATGGTTTTGGCATGATTAATTAGTTAAATTAAGTATTATAGGTTCTTATATATCAAGGTAACCCTACACCTATTTAATTTCAATTTTTTTAAAACTTCTTTTGCATACTCAAGAAGCTGAAATGTGAGTATATGTAGCAAGTATGGATTAAGTTGAAAATTTAGATTTAATTTTGTATATAATTATCATCAAGCCAATATTGCAAAGGTTATAAAATTATTTTGTATGCCATGACATTTGGAAGTAAGATTTTAATATCATTGTGCTACAAATAATTTTGTTTTGAACTTGGATAGTATTTAACAAATTGCATACGCAAGAAAATAATTCTTGCTTGCTAAAGAAAAAGGTATATTTGCTTGCTTGCTTGCTAAAATAAAAGGTATATTTTGCTTGTTTGCTTGCTAAAGTAAAAGGGTCATTAAATTGAATATATATATATATATATATATATATATATATATATATATATATATATATATATATATATATATATTTGCGTGGTTCCGGTGTTGAGAGTTGCTCCACCGAAGGGGGTCGGCGTACCCGGGATTTATATTGCGTGGTTCCGGTGTTGAGGGTTGCTCCACCGAAGGGGTCGGCGTACCCATATTTATATTCTTTGTGTTTGCTTGTATCGGAATTATTACGGATCAGTAAATACAAAGGAGATTCTGCCGAAATTTTTTAGAATTTTCAGAGTTGGTCATTTTTCGAGAATTCGGACCTTTTAGAAATGATGAATTTGTCCTAGATCCTGGAACCATTCATTTACTTTGGATCTCCTTTGGTTTTAAATATCTTTCCTGGACTTTTCAAGTTTCAGGAAGGACGAAACTATGTAGTGATTCAACTTTGACTTTTTTAAGACTCCCGTTCAAAGAATAATTTCTATTAGAATCCGAATGTCATAAGCTTCACTAGAATAGGTTGCATTGGGTTGGGAGAGAAACCATTGGATCACACCCGGCTGAATCTTTGCAATATGAATTTCGATCTTTCGTACTGATCAGTCCCTGAATCGGTGTCCGTGCGGCCGCGCGAATATCCGAGGTGAGGCTTAGCTCATCTTCCTGATACAAATGGACATCCAGCCCCCGAGTTCAGCTCAGCTATCCATTGTGTATGTTTCATGCCCTGAGTTTCAACTCAGAATATATGTTATTTCATTAGACATCCAGGTCCTGGGTTCCGCTCAGCTATCTAATGAATGGATTCGATATTTTTTGGAAAAGTTCAAGTCATACGAATTCATTTTATAGCTCATAATTCGATAATCGACCCAGATGATTCGGAAACCAACTCATGATGCTATCTTGCTTGTAATCACATCAATATTTGATAGTACAGACGGATGTATAATCTAAGCACCACCTGTTTTGTACGAGCCTGATTCCGGGTAAATGGGGTTATTATCGAGATACTAGGCGTGTGTGTGATCCAGAAGAGTTTCTCTAACTTGCATTTAGTTATAGAAAAGCCTTATATATTCCTTGTGACATTATTTTGGAGAGCTATGTACTCTTGTCTGATATCCTACGGTATAAGTTTAATTGTTCAAGTATGCTCATTCTTGCATTCATTTATCTTATCATGTATTTTTAACTCTCTCCTTTGACTGAGGGCTTGCTCGTCGTATTGACGACATAGTATTGTTCACTAGATTTGTAGACATACTTCCAAGGAACTGCTAAGATAAGTCGAAAGGAAGCTGGAGAACAAGAACGAGATTTTACTTTTGAAGGCATTTATGTTGGAATCAGAATACTCTTTATATCATTAATTCAGGTATACTTTTATATTATATATTGGGTTAATTGTTACACTGGGTAGAGTAGTTCATTTCCCTATTTATAGCTTAGAATGTGTAATGACCCGCTCCGCCCTAGCGGAACGCTGATTCAAACGGCAAGTGCAACGACTCGAACGAGCCGTCGACCCAAAGAGTTGGCATCGACCTGATGAAGAATCGATGCAAGGCTTACATTGGCCCGTCAAGAGGAATCCAGACTTAGACTTTCGAAGGCGCGCTCGGAGTATCGCTCGGCCGATGCGAACATCGCTAAGGTGGGTGGCTCCGATGAATCCGTCTTTGCTTAGCCTAGACACATAATAATACGGACACTATTGCTAGAATCGCTAGGCGATAACACCGCGCATGCTAATAAATGACTCAACACACCTAGCTAAGGGAATAATCCAATCTTGTATGCTTGTATAGAATATGGAAAAGAACATAAAAATTGTGGGAACTCTCGCACCGCGCTCCACGCTCGTGCTAAGGCACGGGCTTACATTTCGAGTCCCTTATGCGTTCAACAATGAAACAATGAATGGTTTACAACAATGAAACGGAAGACTATCGACATAGTCGTTCCGAGTAGAGTATAGCAACATTGAAAGACTTCGGGACCGATGGGTCGCCGAGGCGACTCCCGTACGGGGAGTTGCATAATGTATGAATGAAAGAATGAACGAAGAAGTGAATGAATGAATCAACGAATGAATGAATGAATGTGTGAATGAATCAATGAATGAACGAACAAGTGAAAGAAAGAAAAAAAAGAATGAATAAAGGATAAGAAAGAAAGGAATGGTTAGCGACAGGTATGACGGAGACGTGCATCGGGGCTCGCTATCCGTGCTGCACGGATGTCGCCGCCAACCTGGTCGATAACGCATTATGGCTATGGGTTAGCCTATGGCTCAGAGACAGCCGTTAAGTTAAAATGACAAGTCAATACGAAATGGTCGTGGACAATCCCAACGAATACGGGAGGTAGGAAGGATAAGGGATTCCGCGGCACGATCAAAGGGAGGATCGTGGCCGGCCTAGGCGGAATCATGGCTTACGGGCTGTTTGGGTGGGGGCTCGGACACTCAAGGAGACGTAAGGCCGGGTATTTCAAAAGACTATCAAGGTGTACCAGCCATCACGCTATGATAGGTAAGAATCCCAAAAAGGGGTATTTCAAAAGACTATTAAGGTGCACCAGCACGCTATGATAGGTGAGAATACCAGGTACTTCAAAAGACTATCAAGGTGCACCCGCACGCTATGATAGGTGAGAATACCAAAGGAGAGTATGTCCAAAATGGCTTGTGGTGCCAGCGACCGGTGCATATAGATTAAGTGGACTTTGCTGGTGGCAATCCACGTGCAAGTCCTTGCATTGAAACAAAGTAGTCTAAGTTAACTAAATGAAGTGCCTTCTGAACAGGCTTGAAATGTAACACACCAAATGATAAAGAGTACTTCGTGAAATCGAGTTAGAAAACACGCCTACGTCGCACTAGGACCTGAGGCAGGGACACGCCCTTGGCATTGAAAGTTTATATGAATTGCTGACTAACTTGGTTTACTTTGGACAGGGAAGGCCGGACGGTAAGTATGGGTAGTCGTGCATGTATTTCCATGCAAACACTTGAATTCGGCAACACGTAATAGGTTATGAAATATGCCATGAAACTGATCCTAAGGCAAGATTAGAAAGACAATAAATGATAGACGGTGCACAAAAGTAAATAGAACGTGTTTGATAATGATAGCATTGTGGGCGAGCTAGCCACCCCACCAGTGCATAACAGTGTACTGATAACCCCACAGATTGCTTGCAGGAAGCAGGAGACGCCAGCGGGTGCGGAGCTTTCCTCGAACGTGCTAAGGCGCGGAGCTAACTCTAGAGCCTTAGAGCGTTGCAAGGAGCTGAAGCACCATATACAGGACATAATGTATCGAAACATCGCCATGAATCATTCCATCTTGTAAGCCACTTGGCACGCCTTTTATGTTTCAGAGAGAGAGAGCTTGAGCGATTTGTAATCTCGGCCTAGCGCCGCTTGTAAACTTCTTGAATGTCAATAAAGAGTTTGAATTCGCTTCAATTTGTGTTCATTTACTTTCCGCTGCAAATGGGGACACTCTGTGCGACTCTATGGCCTAGCTCAAATCGGCCGTTTCTGGGATTAGCCTTGCATGGGCGCAACCTAGGCCCGTGCGGCATCACGCTTTAGCGAGGACGATCGCTCCTGCGGGAGCAGGGTGTGACAGATTGGTATCAGAGCACGGCTTTACGTCCTTGGACTTCATTTCGATTCTCTCAGTTTTGAAAGTTCGTTGAAACAAAAGAAGTATACGCACTCTCTCGTTGTGCCTTGGGATGTTCCATACAATAAGTCTAATATTTTCAAAAGCTCGTACAAGTACTCGGTTGAACGGGATCGATAGGCGAAGGCCTTTGTGCCAAACCGCGACGAATTTGAGTTGGAAGAAACCAAAATGCTAAAAAGTTAGCAAACGCAAGGCGTGCTTGAATAACCTTACGCTGACAATAGCGAACGAGTACGCGAGACCGAAGTATAGTTCGAACGGGAAGATTATGCACGTAGCCTTTTGGCTAAGTTGTGCCTAGTGTCGCGCACCTAGACCTTTTGGTGCAAACGAGTTTGCGAGCGAGACCGACTATCGCTCGGACGAGAATAAGAGAGACTTAGAACGTATGTTGATAGAGACGCTACTTGACCAACGCTAAAGCGAACACGAGAAGTGGTCTTAGACTTTGAGGAACGGGCGAACGCGCAATTGAACATATCGATTGGGAATCAAATGACCTTTTGAGGATTTGTAGAGTGACTTGACCCCGAGTGGTGTATGTGATAGCTTCAAGGAAGAATAAGAATGAGTGTCGATGACTAGTCGAGTGGCTCGAACCCTGAGTGGTGTATGGACGTTATAGAAATTGTTCGAGCGAGACTAAAGGATTTACGGATATAACGAGTATGTCGGCAAGCGATGATATCGCGCAAAGCCTTAGAACGAGTAACGCTTAGTTGGCTTTGACTTCGATAGTCTCAAACGAGATATCGTTCGGACGAATTAAGAATGCGTAGTGCGAATTACGAAACGAATGGAGGTCTTGGTCGAGGAAACATAGAAGATCGTGCATACGATTTTGAATTTAGTCGAAGGAATTGAAAATTGAGTTAAGGTGAAATACCCATGGACGAGATCGAAGATAGCACGATCGGAAGATAGCGTGCATAGGAAACGTTGATTTGGAGATACGAGAATGACTAAGGATTTGGAATGGATGTTGCTCAAAGACTTGAGCTAGCATGAGACAATGCGAATTGAGGAATTAAGTTGCACGACTCGGAATTCGTTGCAAAAGGAAGATCGTCAGGTTATGTACATCATCGATGGTATTGAGGCGTATCAAAGATCGATGTATAATAACTCGGGGGTACTCTGATTCGATGAATGTTGATCGTGTTAGAAGTTATTATTTCAAAGGATGCTATGTTGGAGACTTTGATAGGAATGAACGTTGGGATGAAGAAGGGAAGTGACTTGATTGTTCGGTGATAACCACAACGACAACGATCTTGTCTTGTGCGAGCGCAACTCCAGCCTCGCACATGCGTCACGTCGGATTTGGGACGATCATTCCGCGTGAGCGTTGGCATGGTGATTCATGTCCAGCGGGAATGATCAAACTCGAAATACCTTGACATGGCAATTTTGATTGCTTCGACTTGTAGTTTGAAGCGAAGGCGAATTGGAGGATTGATCGGACTTATGATGGACGACGAAGTAAAGTTGAGGATTGAGTAGGCCCAATCCGCGTATCAAAAATGAGTAAGTCTAGACGCAACGCAAGAGTTACGTCCCGATGAGGACGATTATTCTGCGGGAATGTTGACATGGTGATTCATGTCCGCCGTGGATAATCAGACTTGCGTAAGATCGGGGCGCGACATATTGCAAGGATAGACGACCTCGTGATCGACTACGTGAATTGGATAGGATGGATTGGTGAATTATATCAAAACACACTTGAAGAGATAGACTACAATAATTGCTAGTACGGACACACGATAATAACATGTCGAGGATTTGGTTGAGGACAACCTATCGTAGGATGACTTTCCTAAACGAACTCGGACTTGGAACGGAGAATGTGTTGATGCGAATAGGGTGAACGCTGCTTGATGTTTAGAAATTTGAGTGAAGCGAACTTGGGTAGAAACTCCCGTACGAACGCACAAAATGGTTTGACCATAGGATTTGAGGTGAGCGTCGTGCAACGACCTTGCACGATGGGCCACGGACTTGACTTGTAACTATGACCTGGTGAGATGACCTAGCGGATAGGCAGACGACCCTATGCCGAGTGATTGAACCTGTGTGGTTTACGGTATCGTCTGGACGGACGATAGACTTGGGGCAACAAGACTTAGAGTAGGACGGGGAACTGGGAGTGTGCGTGAACGACAACGAGATTGGCCCCAAACGAAGTGAATGATAGGGATGGATGATACGCAAGTAAAGTTGGGATAACGAATTGAATCATTGATAGGAAGATATACTCGAGGATGGTGCAATACTTGGTCTTGAATCGGACGAAAATTACTTAGACTTGGTCGACCCCGCTAAGAAGAAATCATACTGATTTCGTGGACAAAAGCGCTTGAGAAGCGAATCGGGTCATCTCGATGACCGAGATAAACGATAGTGAGATGCACACGAGTTCGGTTTTAAATCGGAGTTTGCAAAACGATCGGCAAATCAAAACTATTATGAGTAGCTTGTCCGACTTCGCTAATCGCTAAGCTTGGTTGAAATGTACGTATTCGGGGGACGCCTTGAATACGTGCACGATCCAAACTCAGCGATATGATGAACTCGAATGCAGCTGCAAGTGGGTGTTGAGATGCGCATGAACGAATGAGTGAGTTTGCCTCAGCTTACGACTCTCGAGTTTGATAAATTACAACGTACCTCGTGCGACCGTTTCAGTCCCATGACACATCGAAATAGCAACCAAGTCAAAGAAACACGACAATTGAATAAGTACCATCAATTCTAAAATGAGTGAAAAGTCATTCAATAAAATTGACCAAACGCATGCAACATAAAACTTGGAAGGATAATCGAGTGTAGTTCGGTGCCATCGAACGGTAAAGCCATTCGATAGGAATTGTCTAAGGTATGCACACGTCAATGAATTAAGGAACGATATGACGACTGCACTCAGGAAGTCTCGAGGACGAGACTTGTTTTGAGTGGGGTATTATGTAACGACCCGCTCCGCCCTAGCGGAACGCCGATTCAAACGGCAAGTGCAACGACTCGAACGAGCCGTCGACCCGAAGAGTTGGCATCGACCTGATGAAGAATCGATGCAAGGCTTACATTGGCCCGTCAAGAGGAATCCAGACTTACTTTCAAAGGCGCGCTCGGAGTATCGCTCGGCCGATGCGAACATCGCTAAGGTGGGTGGCTCCGATGAACCCGTCTTTGCTTAGCCTAGACACATAATAATACAGACACTATTGCTAGAATCGCTAGGTGATAACACCGCACATGCTAATAAATGACTCAACACACCTAGCTAAGGGAATAATCCCATCTTGTATGCTTGTATAGAATATAGAAAAGAACATGGAAATTGTGGGAACTCTCGCACCGCGCTCCACGCTCGTGCTAAGGCACGGGCTTACATTTCGAGTCCCTTATGCGTTCAACAATGAAACAATGAATGGTTTACAACAATGAAACGGAAGACTATCGACATAGTCGTTCAGAATGAATGAATGTGTGAATGAATCAATGAATGAACGAACAAGTGAAAGAAAGAAAAGAAAGAATGAATAAAGGATAAGAAAGAATGAATAAAGGATAAGAAAGAAAGAAATGGTTAGCGACAGGTATGACGGGGACGTGCAACGGGGCTCGCTACCCGCGCTGCACGGATGCCGCCGCCAACCTGGTCGATAACGCATTATGGCTAAGGGTTAGCCAATGGCTCAGAGACAGCCGTTAAGTTAAAATGACAAGTCAATATGAAATGGTCGTGGACAATCCCAACGTATACGGGAGGTAGGAAGGATAAGGGATTCTGCGGCACGATCAAAGGGAGGATCGTGGCCGGCCTATGCGGAATCATGGCTTACGGGCTGTTTAGGTGGGGGCTCGGACACTCAAGAAGACGTAAGGCCGGGTATTTCAAAAGACTATCAAGGTGTACCAGCCATCACGCTATGATAGGTGAGAATCCCAAAAAGGGGTATTTCAAAAGACTATCAAGGTGCACCAGCACGCTATGATAGGTAAGAATACCAGGTACTTCAAAAGACTATCAAGGTGCACCCGCACGCTATGATAGGTGAGAATATCAAAGGAGAGTATGTCCAAAATGACTTGTGGTGCCAGTGACCGGTGCATATAGATTAAGTGGGCTTTGCTGGTGGCAATCCACGTGCAAGTCCTTGCATTGAAACAAAGTAGTCTAAGTTAACTAAATGAAGTGCCTTCTGAACAGGCTTGAAATGTAACACACCAAATGATAAAGAGTACTTCGTGAAATCGAGTTAGAAAACACGTCTACGTCGCGCTAGGACCTGAGGCAGGGACACGCCCTTGGCATTGAAAGTTTATATGAATTGCTGACTAACTTGGTTTACTTTGGACAGGGAAGGCCGGACGGTAAGTATGGGTAAGTCGTGCATGTATTTCCATGCAAACACTTGAATTCGGCAATACGAGATAGGTTATGAAATATGCCATAAAACTGATCCTAAGGCAAGATTAGAAAGACAATGAATGATAGACGGTGCACAAAAGTAAATAGAACGTGTTTGGTAATGATAGCATTGTGGGCGAGCTAGCATCCCCACCAGTGCATAACAATGTACTGATAACCCCACAGATTGCTTGCAGGAAGCAGGAGACGTCAGCGGGTGCGGAGCTTTCTTCGAACGTGCTAAGGCGCGGAGCTAACTCTGGAGCCTTGGAGCGTTGCAAGGAGCTGAAACACCATATATATAACATAATGTATCGGAACATCGCTATAAATCATTCCATCTTGTAAGCCACTTGGCACGCCTTTTATGTTTCAGAGAGAGAGAGCTTGAACGATTTGTAATCTCGGCCTAGCGCCGCTTGTAAACTTCTTGTATGTCAATAAAGAGTTTGAATTCGCTTAAATTTGTGTTCATTTACTTTCTGCTACAAATGGGGACACTCTGTGCGACTCCATGGCCTAGCTCAAATCGGCCTTTTCTGGGATTAGCCTTGCACGGACGCAACCTACGCCCGTGCGGCATCACGTCTTAGCGAGGACGATCGCTCCTGCGGGAACGGGGCGTGAAAGAATGTCCCTTGTAGAACAATATTGATTTTATTATGCAAGATAGTGACATGTGATAACCTATCCTAGAACCTTACGGGCGACAATCGCGAATATAGGTACTAGAGTATTCGTATGTCGCGTAGCCAGGGGATGATGTTATGTACTTGGCTCGCCGTATTCTGGGAGCGGGACGTGACACGCCTTTTTGGTGGTGGCCCATGCAGGTCTCAAAAAAAACCCTGGGATAGAATGCGGGTCAAGATTTTACGGAAGCCTATATAGAGGCTAACCTATAGACCTTACGATATATTCTTAGGAAAAGACTACAAGGAACCTTAGGATAGAGAATGCCCTACAAGTTTTACCCATTGACTATGTTCCATTTTGCATACCTTATAGATCCTTCCTAATGAATATCCTATCGTGAATCTATATATAGGTAAGAATCCTAACCTACGATTGTCATTAAGGATGTAGATGATATTGGAAAGCCATGGGTAGTACAAGGATACATGACCTAATATATAGGTCAAGTAATTCAGAGAAAATTAGACAAGTATTCCTAATAGCATAGCCCAGTGAAGGATTGCAGAAAGTTCCTCAAGGATCTTGAACATTGTACCCTTAGTAAACCTGGGATTTAGATTATCTAGATATTATATAAATTGGATTGGTAAGGGAATGATGATCACATAGCCAACCGGCCATATATGATCTAAGGCCTTATTTAGATTGTATGTAGTATGTTTTGTGGGATGAGCATAGATATAAGGATAACTTGGAAGAACTATTGGGTAAGTTAGTACTAGCAGTATTTTGCTTAAGGTATAGACATAATTGTATATGTACACATAGTATTGTATATAGCTTATTAAGTGTAATATGGTTACTCGGTATCTTGATCTCATCAATTCTTAAATCAACTCATCCCCCTTGCTTATCAAATTTCATATATCCATTTTCACAAATCCCCAACTTCCTCGAAATTTTTCAATCTCCTTGTTTCATCCAAGGTTTATCGATTTGAATCTAGAATTGTATCCTCTCCTTTTAATATAATTTCTTTCTAGTAGTATTCCTGATTTTTGGGACTCGTCCTCCATCTAAATACTCATGTATGCATTACTCATTGATTGTTTATTGGATTTTTTCGTGAAGCATTATTTGATTGGACATTCTGTAATTGAATTTTTGTGTTTATTTATTTATTTGTGTCAAGAATCTGAAAATCCTTCAATTGAATCGTGAAATGAGAAGTTGTTGCAGCCATCCGGACTGGCGAGGCACTACATTCTCAAAAAATGGTTCTCAGTAGGACTCCGAGAATCTAGACAATATTTTTGTAATTGGTTTTTATGCTTGATATTCATAAATCAATTTCGTTTTATCTCAGTTTGGATTTGAAAATCATTGACTTGAATAATTTAAAATGATATTCAGTATTTTTGATAAATAGATATATGAGATTTTCTTACTAATTTGGTCGAAAGATTTTATATTACGACATTATATATTACTTTGATATTTAGATAAAGAAGGGGAAAAAAAATTTAAGTACCGATTCTCGAGTATCTTTTGAATTTCCAAGTATACCCTAACGTGTAAGATTACTTCAAAAATCATAATTCCTACTCATTCAAGGTAGAGGTAGCAAATCCTAATAGTGAAATGGAATCTTGATTGCAGCCATATGCGCAATGGCGAGGCACAAGATTACTTATGATATCAATAAAATGAGAAATGAGGAATATGATTTTGATTCTGTAGAAAACACACGGTTATGATATCTGACAATTTTATCGACTATATGGAATTTCAAGAATCTTGATAATTTCAAATACCTTTAAACTGTCCTTATTTGCGTAAAGATTTTGCTAAATATGTTTCAAAATATTTCATTTAATAATGTAATGGATTATTACTCCATTTCTGTAAGGTGGGTAGAACATTTTGCTTCTCTTTATATTTCTTTTGAAAATCTTATCTTTAAAATTTAAATTTCGAGGACGAAATTTTTGTAAGGTTAGAGTGTAATAGCCGTAACCAATAATACTGTATTATTCAATTTATTTTAATTATTTATGCATCTAAAAAAAATCTAATTAATTATTAATGTTCTATTTTAAAGAAAAGGTTGATTTTCTTTTCATAAATATAAATAATTACATATAAACCCCTTTTGAGAAGTTTGTAATTTCAAATTTGCATGGACACCTAGTCATGCTATGTGTCTTCATGCATGTAGAGAAGGGAAATGTGCCGCACTATGTTTTGACCAAGTGGATTATTGCATGAAGAGTATTCTTTCCCTCTCATTTTAATGCCATATTTCATTTCCCCTCTCCATTCTTCTTCATTCCTTCGTCATTTCCCCTCCCGCACCGCCCGCCACCTCCGGCCGCCCCCAAGCCATCCGGCCGACCAACTCCATCACCACCTCCAACACTACCATCACCATCTCCATCATCAAAACTCAAACCCAAGGTTGTAAAAATCGCTAGTCGGTAGTGGGGACTAGGGATTAATCGGATTAGTCGGGGACTAGTCGGATTAGTCGGTTTGCGTTATATATATATATATATATATATATATATATATATATATATATATATATATATATATAAATATATATATATATATATGCAATAAAAAATTGTTGTAGTCAGCAACAACAAGCAAGTCAAAAAAGCAGCAGCAGCAACATCAAAAGCAAAAGGAGGCAGCAGCAGCAAAAACAGGTATAAAAAAAAAAAGCAAAAGCAGCAGCAGCCGCCCCGGTGGACAGCAGCATATCAAAAAAAAAAAAGACAAAGAAAGTAGCAGGAGCAGTCACATGGACTCCACTACAAAAAGACAGAAATAAAGCAGCAACAGCATCCATTATCTAAAAGAAAGAGGGAAACAGCAGCAGTAGCAAAACCAACATTTGAGGAAGAGAGAGGAAAATAAAAGGAAGAAGAAGACATAAGCAAAAAAGCAAGAAAAATATGCAAAAAAATTACCTGTCGAAGTCGGCGGGTTACGGCGGCTATGGAAGTCGGCGGCTGTGGAAGTCGGTGGAGGTAGGTAGAGGTCTGCGGGAACAGGAGGAGCCACGGACGGCGGAGGTGAGTTGATTTTTTTTTCTTCTTCTTTCTTCTTGACCTACCCAATTTTTTTTAAAGAGCAGCCCAGTCGGCCGACTAGGTGCCGCCTGGCCGACTAGGGCCGCCTAGTCGGTCGACTAGCACCGGCTAGGGGTTCCGCCGATTTCCCATCCGACTTCCAGAAAATCGAGTCGCCGTCGGCCGACTAGCGACTAGGCGGCCGACTAGTCGACCGATTAGCCGATTTTTGCAACACTGCTCAAATCCCCTCATTCAAAAAAAAAAGAGGAGAGAAGGAATATGAAGAAGAAGAAGAAGAAGAAGAATTTGAAGGAAGAGGAAGAAGAAGAAATTGGGAGAGCAAGATCCAAGTCCTAATCCCCAAATCAATTTTCCAAGGCAAGCCCTCTTCCCTCTTTCCCCTTGATAATTATTTTAATTTGGTTCTCTTAAATTTCATGAATTAATTAGTTCAAATTTCAATTCTGAAATTTATGGATTTATTGATAAATCCAATCTTATAGTATTGTAATGTGCATATATGAGCCTAAAATTTGGTAGGAATCCATTATGGACACTTTGCATCTAAATTTGTGTTGTGATTATATATATATATATATATATATATATATATATATATATATATATATATATAGGTCTCATGCATATAAAGACGAATGTGTGGATAAATATATATGCATGAGACCTATATATATATATATATATATATATATATATATATATATATACACACACATCTTGACAATATATATATATATATATATATATATATATAGGTCTCATGCATATATATTTATCCACACATTCGTCTTTATATGCATGAGACCTATATATATATATATATATATATATATATATATATATATATATATATATATATCTGGAAATTGCTGAGAAATCCAATTTCGGGGTGGGCTTTTGTGAAATGCCCACCCGCTGGATAAGTTTTATGAAATACCCAGAATTAAGTATTTTCACGTTAAATATTCCAAGATTCCCTTTTAGATGCCACCCGCTAAAAACTGCTATTTTTATAATACCGAAACTACCCCTCCGCGCGAATTGGTCATCTATATGTATTTGAATTCAAAAAACTCAGATCTCGATTGCGATTTTCGTCTTCTTCTTCTTCACGGGAAATCTGAATTCCATTGCTCTCATATTCAGCAGAGATCGCAAAGATCGTTCGTAGTTCGGTGTGTTTTTCTTCAGTCGAACTCAGATCATTGCTCGTCATCATCATCACCATCATCATCATCTTCATCGTGGAGACATTTGAACTCAGATCTTCAATTGTGGAGAGAAAATCTTTCTTCTTCTTTTCCATAAGAATTATCATCGCTTTGAAAGAAGAACGAAACTCTTTATTCCTGAAAAAACTAAATTACACGTTTTAACACTGGAAATGACCATTCTCCGTCCTAATTAGGACGGAGAATGCCATTCTCCGTTTTATTTAAGACGGAGAATGCCATTCTCCGTCCTAATTAACACGGAGAATAACATTCTCCGTTTCCGTCTTAATTAGGACCGAGAATGGCATTCTCCGTCTTAATTAGGACAGAGAATGCCATTCTCCGTTTTATTTAAGACGGAGAATGCCATTCTCCGTCCTAATTAACACGGAGAATGACATTCTCCGTTTCCGTCTTAATTAGGACCGAGAATGTCATTCTCCGTCTTAATTAGGACGGAGAATGGCATTCTCCGTTTTATTTAAGACGGAGAATGGCATTCTCCGTCCTAATTAACACGGAGAATGGCATTCTCCGTGTTTCTAACATGGAGAATGGTCATTCTCCTGCGTTTTAACACTAGAATGACCATTCTCCGTGATAAATTATACGGAGAATGGCATTCTCCGTCCTAATTAAGACGGAGAATGGTCATTCTCCGTTTAATTTAGCACGGAGAATGGCCATTCTCCGTCTTAATTAGGACGGAGAATGACATTCTCCGTTTTATTTAACACGGAGAATGGCATTCTCCGTGTTTCTAACACGGAGATGGTCATTCTCCTGCGTTTTAACACTGGAATGACCATTCTCCGTGTAAATTAAGACGGAGAATGTCATTCTCCGTGTAAATTAAGACGGAGAATGCCATTCTCCTGCATTTTATGGTTAGCTAAAACTTTGGAGGGCCATAACTTTTGACTGGGAGGTCGAAACGAGGTCCCGTTTGTCGCAAAATGAACGTATCGTCGAGGAGACTGAAAGTAACAGCTTCACCGTTAGATGGCCTTCCGAAATTTTAGATTCGCAAAAAAAATGATGTTTGGACCTCCGTTTTAGCACTTTTGTCGTTCGTCCCGGTCTTTCCGAAATTTTTCGACGAGTTTTTGAAGATTTTTGAGGAGAAAACCTAGATTCGAAAGTGAGCAGCGTATGGAAGAAGATGGAGTATTGAAACGTTTTTTTAAGAGCAGTTTTGTGGGTGTTTCCAATAAATTAAAAGGAAGGGCAAAAGGGTCATTTGGAACCCGCTTTGGATAAGTTTCTCTAATTCTGGGCACGCGATGAAAGTTTTTTTAGCGGTGGGTTTTACATAAAACTTTTTTAGTTTTTGGACATTTCATAAATCTTCCCTATATATATATATATATATATATATATATATATATATACACACACATCTTGACAATATACACACATCTTGACAATATATATATATACACATGTACATCTTGACACAACATGGACACAAACATATATGTGAATGTATATGTATGTAAAAATACATACACAAATATCTAAGTTTTGTATAAATATACATACACAACACATCTTCGACATATCTTTCTATGTATGCAAACATATATACTCAAACGTCTTGACACAACGTGTAGGACACAATATGAATAGACACTCCAAATCTGAATTTTATTGTGATATATATGTATATATATATATATACACACTTTGACACAATATGGAGATACAAATTCTTGTGTATATATTTCATGGACAATTGTAAGCCTTGGCATAAAATAGAGACTTAACCTATACACTTAAACGGAATATATATATAAATTCTATATTTCCTTGCTTGAATATGTATATATATGAGTTAGTTTTCAATTTTAACACATTATATCAATTCTGTCCACTTTTAAAAATATACCAAATTGACATGTTTTGGCATGATTAATTAGTTAAATTAAGTATTATAGGTTCCTATATATCAAGGTAACCCTACACCTATTTAATTTCAATTTTTTTTAAACTTCTTTTGCACTCAAGAAGCTGAAATGTGAGTATACGTAGCAAGTATGGATTAAGTTGAAAATTTAGATTTAATTTTGTATATAATTATCATCAAGCCAATATTGCAAAGGTTATAAAATTATTTTGTATGTCATGACATTTGGAAGTAAGACTTTAATATCATTGTGCTACAAACAATTTTGTTTTGAACTTGGATAGTATTTAACAAATTGCATACCCAAGAAAATAATTCTTGCATGCTACAGAAAAAGGTATATTTGCTTGCTTGCTAAAATAAAAGGTATATTTTGCTTCTTTGCTTGCTTGCTAAGGTACCAGGGACATTAAATTGAATATATATATATATATATATATATATATAAAAAAAATATATATATATATATATATATATATATATATATTTGCGTGGTTCCGGCGTTGAGAGTTGCTCCACCGAAGGGGTCGGCGTACTCGGGATTTATATTGCGTGGTTCCGGTGTTGAGGGTTGCTCCACCGAAGAGGTCGGCGTACCCATATTTATATTCTTTGTGTTTGCTTGTATCAGAATTATTATGGATCAGTAAATACAAAGGAGACTGCCGAAATTTTTGAAAATTTTCAGAGTTAGTCATTTTTTGGGAATCCGACTTTTTAGAAATTATGAATTTGTCCTAGATCCTCATTTACTTTGAATCTCCTTTGGTTTTAAATATCTTTCCTGGACTTTTCAAGTTTCAGGAAGGACGAAACTATTTAGTGATTCAACTTGACTTGTTTAAGACTCCCGTTCAAAGAATAATTTCTATTAGAATCCGAATGTCATAAGCTTCACTAGAATAGGTTGCATTGGGTTGGGAGAGAAACCATTGGATCACACCCGGCTGAATCTTTGCAATATGAATTTTGATCTTTCGTACTGATCAATCCCTGAATCGGTGTTCGTGCGGCTGCGCGAATATTCGAGGTGAGGCTTAGCTCATCTTCCTGATGCAAATGGACATCCAGGCCCTGAGTTCAGCTCATCTATCCATTGTGTATGTTTCATGCCCTGAGTTTCAGCTCAGAATATATGTTATTTCATTAGACATCCAGGCCCTGAGTTCAGCTCAGCTATCTAATGAATGGATTCGATATTCTTGGAAAAGTTCAAGTCATACGAATTCATTTTATAGCTCATGATTCGATAAACGACCCAGATGATTCGGAAACCAACTCATGATGCTATCTTGCTTGTAATTACATCAATATGTGATAGTACAGACGGATGGATAATCTAAGCACCACCCGTTTTGTACGAGCCTGATCCCGGGTAAATGGGGTTATTGTCGAGATGCTAGGCGTGTGTGTGTGATCCAGAAGAGTTTCTCTAACTTGCATTTAGGTATAGAAAAGCCATATATGTTCCTTGTGACATTATTTTGGAAAGCTATGTACTCTTGTCTGATATCCTACGGTATAAGTTTAATTGTTCAAGTATGCTCCTTCTTGCATTCATTTATCTTATCATCATGTATTCTTAACTCTCTCCTTTGACTGAGGGCTTGCTCGTCGTATTGACGACCTAATATTGTTCACTAGATTTGTAGACATACTTCCAAGGAACTGCTACGACAAGTCGAAAGGAAGCTGGAGAACAAGAACGGGATTTTACTTTTGAAGGCATTTATGTTGGAATCGGAATACTCTCTATATCATTAGTTCATGTATACTTTTAAATTATATATTGGGTTAATTGTTACACAGGGTAGAGTAGTTTATTTTCCTATTTATAGCTTAGAATATCCCTTGTAGAATAATATTGATTTTATTATGCAAGATAGTGACCTGTGATAACCTATCCTAGAACCTTACGGGCGACAATCGCGAATATGGGTACTGGAGTATTCGTATGTCGCGTAGCCAGGGGATGATGTTACGTACTCGGCTCGCCGTATTCTGGGAGCGGGGCGTGACACGCCTTTTTGGTGGTGGCCCATGCAGGTCTCAAAAAAAAAAACCCTAGGATAGAATGCAGGTCAAGATTTTACGGAAGCCTATATAGAGGCTAACCTATAGACCTTACGATATATTCTTAGGAAAAGCCTACAAGGAACCTTAGGATAGAGAATGCCCTACAAGTTTTACCCATAGACTATGTTCCATTTTGCATACCTTATAGATCCTTCCTAATGAATATCCTATCGTGAATCTATATATAGGTAAGAATCCTAACCTACGATTGTCATTAAGGATGTAGATGATATTGGAAAGTCATGGGTAGTATAAGGATACATGACCTAATCTATAGGTCAAGTAATTCAGAGAAAATTAGACAAGTATTCCTAATAGCATAGCCCAGTGAAGGATTGCAGAAAGTTCCTTAAGGATCTTGAACTTTGTACCCTTAGTAAACCTGGGATTTAGATTATCTAGATATTATATAAATTGGATTGGTAAGAGAATGATGATCACATAGCCAACCGGCCATATATAAATTGGATTGGGATTTAGATTATCTAGATATTATATAAATTGGATTGGTAAGAGAATGATGATCACGTAGCCAACCGGCCATATATGATCTAAGGCCTTATTTAGATTGTATGTAGTATGTTTTGTGGGATGAGCATAGATATAAGGATAACTTGGAAGAACTATTGGGTAAGTTAGTACTAGAAGTATTTTGCTTAAGGTATAGACATAATTGTATATGTACACATAGTATTGTATATAGCTTATTGAGTGTAATATGATTACTCAGTATCTTGATCTCATCAATTCTTAAATCAACTCATCCCCCTTGCTTATCAAATTTCATATATCCATTTTCACAAATCCCCAACTTCCTCGAAATTTTTCAATCTCCTTGTTTCATCCAAGGTTTATCGATTTGAATCTAGAATTGTATCCTCTCCTTTTAATCTAATTTCTTTCTAGTAGTATCCCTGGTTTTTGGAACTCATCCTCCATCTAAATACTCATGTATGCATTACTTATTGATTGTTTATTGGATTTTTCCGTGAAACATTATTGATTGGACATTCTGTAATTGAATTTTTGTGAATAAATGTTTATTTATTTATTTGTGTCAAGAATCTGAAAATCCTTCAATTGAATCGTGAAATGAGTTGTTGCAGCCATCCAGACTGGCGAGGCACTACATTCTCAAAACATGGTTCTCAGTAAGATTCTGAGAATCTAGACAATATTTTTGTAATTGGTTTTCATGCTTGATATTCAAAAATCAATTTCATTGTCTCAGTTTGGATTTGAAAATCATTGACTTGAATAATTTAAAATGATATTCAGTATTTTTGATAAATAGATATATGAGATTTTCTTACTAATTTGGTCGAAAGATTTTATATTACGATATTATATATTACTTTGATATTTAGATAAAGAAGGGGAAAAAAAAATTTTAAGTACCGATTCTCGAGTATCTTTTGAATTTCCAAGTATACCCTAACGTGTAAGATTACTTCAAAAATCATAATTCCTACTCATTCTATGGCTTCAAGGTAGTGGTAGCAAAAATCCTAATAGTGAAATGGAATCTTGATTGCAGCCATATGCGCAATGGCGAAGCACAAGATGACTTATCATGTCAATAAAATGAGAAATGAGGAATATGATTTTGATTCTGTAGAACACACACGGTAATGGTATCTGACAATTTTATTGACTATATAGAATTTCAAGAATCTTGATAATTTCAAATACCTTTGAATTGTCCTTATTTTCGTAAAGATTTTGCTAAATATGTTTCAAAATATTTCATTTAATAATGTAATGGATTATTACTCCATTTCTGTAAGGTGGGTAGAACATTTTGCTTCTCTTTATATTTGTTTTGAAAATCTTATCTTTAAAATTTAAATTTCGAGAACAAAATTTTTGTAAGGTGGGTAGAATGTAATAGTCGTAACTAATAATACGGTATTATTCAATTTATTTTAATTATTTATGCATCTCAAAAAAAAATCTAATTAATTATTAATGTTCTATTTTAAAGAAAATGTTGATTTTCTTTCCATAAATATAAATAATTATATATAAACCCCTTTTGAGAAGTTTGTAATTTCAAATTTGCATGGACACCTAGTCATGCTATGTATCTTCATGCATGTAAAGAAGGGACATGTGGCACTATGTTTTAACCAAGTGGATTATTGTATGAAGAATATTCTTTCCCTCTCATTTTAATGCCATATTTCATTTCCCCTCTCCATTCTTCCTCATTCCTCCTCCACCTATTCTCCTCTTCCACCTCCCTCTCCCGCACCGTCGACGCCGCCCGCCACCTCCGGCCGCCCCCAAGCCCTCTGGCCGACCAACTCCATCACCACCTCCAACACTACCATCATCATCTCCCTCTCCATCTCAATTCCCATCCAGTGTTCTAAAAACCGGTTTTAGGCGGCGCCTAGACGCCGCCTAGGCGTTAGGCGGCCACCCACCGCCCAATATTTTGCCGGAGGCGACTTGTAGGCGTTTGGGAGAAAAAGGCGGTTCCAGGCGGCCGCCTAGGCGGATCGAGGCGGCCAGGCGGCCGACTACGAGCAGGCGCTCGGAGAAGAAGGCGGCCGCCTGGGGGGATTTTTGGAAAAAAAAATAATAAGTCACAAAACCCATACCCGTTAACCCGACCCGTATGTTTACATACCTAAAGCAGCAGCAGCATCATCATTCAGCAGCAGCAGCAGCATTATTCAGCAGCAGCACCAACGAGAGGAAAAGAAGGAAGTAGCGGCAGGCGGCAGCACCACCAACGAGAACCAGGTAACCTCCTCCAGTCCTCCTTCTTCTTCTTCTTCTTCTTCTTCTTCTTCTTCTTCTTCAGCCGATTCTTCTTCCCTCTTTTTTTTCCTGCCATATGCTGCTGTTGCTTCCTTCTTCTTTTTTTCCTCTTCAGCTGCTTCTGCTGCCAGCTTGAGAAATATATAGTGATTAGTAAGGGTTGACCGGAAAAAAAAAAAAACACATGGCACTTAGTTTAATCAGACACTTAGTTTAATATGTGAGACTTGGTTTAATATGTTTAAAAAAAACATTGCTGCCAGACTTAGTTTAATATGTGAGACTTAGTTTAAAAAACACATGACACAGACACTTAGTTTAATATGTTTTAACTTGTTTAATATGTGAGACACAGATACTTAATTTAATAAGACATTGTTGCACTTAATTTTTTTAACTTGTGAGACACAGACACTTAATTTAATATGTGAGTTAGTGTTACGTGAAACAAGAAAATGTCTGGAAGTGGAACTAATACGGCAACCCATGACAACGTCAACGTTTCAAGTTCATCGGTGCTTCGGCGTTCCTCTACTGATATTGGATGGGAGTACGGTGCATTGGTTGATCCTGCAAATCTAGACAAATTAAAATGCAAATTATGTGGCAAATTTTGTTTTGGAGGGATTTATAGGATCAAACAACATATAGGTCATATTAAGGAAAATATGGCTTCATGTCTGAGATCTACGAAAGAAGATCAAGATAAATGCAAGGCGGCTATTGATACTAGCAAAGTCAAGAAGAAGGAGAAGAAAAGATGAGAGGAAAGCATAAGAGAAGAGGTACGAATTGAAGATCAAGATGAAGAAGAAAAAATGAAAATTGTGGGATAAAAAAAAAGACCACATTTTCTTGGAGCTATGGACAAATGGGCTACATCCATCAATCCCGATAGTGGGACAAATCCGACAAAGAGGCTAAGACAACAAAATATAAATGAGGCATTATTCAAAGAAAAGACGGAAGCTGTGCATCAATATTTGGCTAAGTGGGTGTATAAGGCCGGCATACCTTTCCATGCTATTACCCTTGATAGCTTTGACCGGTTTATGGAGGCCGTTGGTCAATTCGGTCCAGGTTATCGGAAGCCAAGCCAATATATGTTGAGGGAACCACTTTTGAAGAAAGAGATGAAGAAAACTAAAGAGTCACTCAAGAAGCATGAAGAAGAATGGGCTAAAAGTGGTTGTTCAGTTATGACCGACGCTTGGACCGACTGTAAGAGGAGGAGTATCATGAATATGTGCATCAATTGTATTGAAGGTATGATATTTTTTGCTTAATGGTAAAATTCATATATTTTTTGCTTAATGGTAAAATTCATATATATTTTTGCTTAATGCTTAAGGTACAAGTTTTCATTCGTCACATGAAGCTTCAACAGATACACACACTGGAGAATATATATTCTATTATGTTGACAAGTGCATTGAAGAAATTGGACCCAAAAGTGTAGTTCAAGTTGTGACGGATAATGCGTCGAACAACATGGCGGCCGCCAAGTTATTGAAGGAGAAGAGACATACTATTTTCTGGACCTCGTGTGCCACTCACACAATAGATCTTATGCTTGAAGGGATTACTAAAATTCCTAAGTTCAGAGATGTGATCGACAAAGCAAAAGCATTCACAGTGTTCATTTATTCTCATCATAGGACATTAGCTATGATGAGAAAATATACAAAAAGACGTGACATAGTGAGACCGGGTGTGACTCGATTTGCAACGGCATTCTTGACTTTGCAAAGTATGTTTGAGAAGAAGCATCAATTTCATGCAATGGTGAGTTCTTCTTATTGGAAATCAAGCAAATTGTGACATGGTACCGCAAAAGGAAAGAAAGCCTATGCCATTGTGGTAAGTGCAAGCTTTTGGTCTGGTGTAGCACTATGTTTGTGATTGTTTGCTCCATTAGTCAAGTTACTTAGATTGACCGATGGAGATAAGAAGCCATCAATGGATTTTATTTACGAGGAGCTCAAGCAAGTAAGAGAACAAGTAAAGATTGTGTTTCAAAACAATGAGATGAGCTATAGACCGATCATTGAAATCATTGATTCGAAAGCCGCGGGTCGCCTTGATAGCCCATTGCATTTGGCGGGCTACTTGTTGAATCCTTATTATGCATATAAGGATACTAGTAGCTTTGATGATCCAACACTCAATGATGACCTTATACTATGTATTGATACTTTCTTCCCCGATGATTTGGACATGCAAGATCAAATCATAAATGAGAAGTTGGGCAAATACAAGATGAAGGGGGGTTCATTTGGAAGACCTTTGGCATTGAAAGGATGTATGAACAATGATGACAAGTATAATCCAGGTATAACTATATAATTATTTAATAATGTTGACTTATGTTTCATTGAAATTGAATTTCTATTTGCTAATAGTTGTAATTTCATTCTCTCAATAGTACTTTGGTGGTCAAACTATGGAGGTTCTACCCCCAATTTGTTAAGAATTGCAAAAAAAATTCTAGCTTTAACTACAAGTTCTTCCGGATGTGAGAGAAATTGGAGCATATTTGAGGGGGTAAGTATCTAACATACTAACTTTGTATGATTTTTTTTCAAATTACTACTTCGTTATTAATTTCAATGTCTATACATATCCAACTTTGTATGGTTTTTTTTCATGTAGATACATACAAAGAAAATAAATAGGCTAGATGTGGAAAGGTTGAATAATCTAGTCTACGTGCAATTCAATGCAAAACTCATAAACAAGAAGAGGAAAGAGGTGACTAGTGATGTGATACATTCTAGTGTGCCAACACATGCTCAAGGGTGGGTGGTAGAGGGTGGTGATGATGATGAAGATGATAGTGGACCACACTCAGGACTTTCTTGGGCAATGGTTGCACAAGCATTGGGTGCGGACGACTACTTACAACCTAGAAGAAGTAGTAGAAATGTCGTGCCAGAACAAGAAGTTGAATCGGATGATGGCACCGAAGATGGAGATGAGGATATTGAGTGTGAATCTGATGATCCTTCTACACCTTTTGTTGACTATGAAAATGAAGAAGTAGGGTCTGTGCCGACGGACACTTAGAGGAAAGAGATGGGATATTGTTATTTTGTATTGTTATTGCTATCTTTTGTTAGTGTTAACTATTTGAATTATGTTTGAAACTTTGAACTTCTAGTCTTGTACTATGAATTTGATTATGTTTAGTTATTATGAGAGGCTTTGAATTTGGAGTATAATTTTTTATTTAAGCATATTTTTAATTCATATTTTTTTTTAATCATGCGCCGACCGCCTAATATTAGAAGGCCGCCTAGGCGCTACGCGGTGGGTGGCCGCCCGCCTAGCGCCTTTTACAACCTTGTCTCCATCATCAAAACCCAAACCCCCTCTTTCAAAAAAAAAAGAGAAGAGAAAGAAGGAAAATGAAGAAGAAGAAGAAGAAGAAGAAGAAGGAAGAGGAAGAAGAAGAAATTGGGAGAGCAAAATCCAAGCCCTAATCCCCAAATCAATTTTCCAAGGCAAGCCCTCTTCCCTCTTTCCTCTTTATAATTATTTTAATTTGGTTATCTTAATTTTCATGAATTAATTAGTTCAAATTTCAATTCTGAAATTTATGGATTTATTGATAAATCCAATCTTATAGTATTGTAATGTGCATATATGAGCCTAGAATTTGGTAGGAATCCATTATGGACACTTTGCATCTAAATTTGTGTTGTGACTATATATATATATATATATATATATATATATATATATATATACATCTTGACAATATGTATATATATACACATATGTACATATTGACACAACATGGACACAAACATATATGTAAATGTATATGTATGTAAAAATACATACACAAATATCTAAGTTTTGTATAAATATACATACACAACACATCTTCGACATATCTTTCTATGTATGCAAACATATATACTCAAACGTCTTAACACAACGTGTAGGAAACAATATGAATAGACACACCAAATTTGAATTTTATTGTGATATATATGTATATATATATCTATACACACTTTGACACAATATGGAGATACAAATTCTTGTGTATATATTTCATGGACAATTGTAAGCCTTGGCAAAAAATAGAGATTTAACCTATACACTTAAACGGAATATATATATAAATTCTATATTTCCTTGCTTGAATATGTATATATATGAGTTAGTTTTCAATTTTAACACATTATATCAATTCTGTCCACTTTAAAATATACCAAATTGACATGTTTTGGCATGATTAATTAGAAAGTATTATAGGTTCCTATATATCAAGGTAACCCTACACCTATTTAATTTCAATTTTTTTTAAACTTCTTTTGCATACTCAAGAAGCTGAAATGTGAGTATATGTAGCAAGTATGGATTAAGTTGAAAATTTAGATTTAATTTTGTATATAATTATCATCAAGCCAATATTGCAAAGGTTATAAAATTATTTTGCATGTCATGACATTTGGAAGTAAAACTTTAATATCATTGTGCTACAAATAATTTTGTTTTGAACTTGGATAGTATTTAACAAATTGCATACCCAAGAAAATAATTCTTGCTTGCTAAAGAAAAAGGTATATTTGCTTGCTTGCTAAAATAAAAGGTATATTTTGCTTGTTTGCTTGCTTGCTAAGGTAAAAGGGTTATTAAATTGAATATATATATATATATATATATATATATATATATATATATATATATATATTTGCGTGGTTCCGGTGTTGAGAGTTGCTCCACCGAAGGGGTCGGCGTACCCGAGATTTATATTGTGTGGTTCCAGTGTCGAGGGTTGCTCCACCGAAGGGGTCGGCGTACCCATATTTATATTCTTTGTGTTTGCTTGTATCGGAATTATTACGGATCAGTAAATACAAAGGAGACTGCCGAAATTTTTGAGAATTTCCAGAGTTAGTCATTTTTCGGGAATCCGGACCTTTTAGAAATTATGAATTTGTCCTAGATCCTGGAACCATTCATTTACTTTGGATCTCCTTTGGTTTTAAATATCTTTCCTGGACTTTTCAAGTTTCAGGAAGGACGAAACTATCTAGTGATTCAACTTGACTTGTTTAAGACTCCCGTTCAAAGAATAATTTTTATTAGAATCCGAATGTCATAAGCTTCACTAGAATAGGTTGCATTGGGTTGGTTGGGAGAGAAACCATTGGATTACACCCAACTGAATCTTTGCAATATGAATTTTGATCTTTCGTACTGATCAGTCCCTGAATCGGTGTTCGTGCGGCCGCGCGAATATCCGAGGTGAGGCTTAGCTCATCTTCCTGATACAAATGGACATCAGGCCCTGAGTTCAGCTCAGCTATCCATTGTGTATGTTTCATGCCCTGAGTTTCAGCTCAGAATATGTTATTTCATTAGACATCCAGGTCCTGAGTTCGGCTCAGCTATCTAATGAATGGATTCGATATTCTTGAAAAAGTTTAAGTCATACGAATTCTTTTTATAGCTCATGATTCGATAATCGACCCAGATGATTCGGAAACCAACTCATGATGCTATCTTGTTTGTAATCACATCAATATGTGATAGTACAGATAGATGAATAATCTAAGCACCACCTGTTTTGTACGAGCCTAATCCCGGGTAAATAGGGTTATTGTCGAGATGCTAGGCGTGTGTGTGTGATCCAGAAGAGTTTCTCTAACTTGCATTTAGGTATAGAAAAGCCATATATGTTTCTTGTGACATTATTTTGGAGAGCTATGTACTCTTGTCTGATATCATACGGTATAAGTTTAATTGTTCAAGTATGCTCCTCCTTGCATTCATTTATCTTATCATCATGTATTCTTAACTCTCTCCTTTGACTGAGGACTTGCTCGTCGTATTGACGACCTAGCATTGTTCACTAGATTTGTAGACATACTTCCAAGAAACTGCTACGACAAGTCGAAAGGAAGCTGGAGAACAAGAACGAGATTTTACTTTTGAAGGCATTTATGTTGGAATCAGAATACTCTCTATATCATTAATTCAGGTATACTTTTATATTATATATTAGGTTAATTGTTACACTGGGTAGAGTAGTTTATTTCCCTATTTATAGCTTAGAATGTCCCTTGTAGAACAATATTGATTTTATTATGCAAGATAGTGACCTGTGATAACCTATCCTAGAACCTTACGGACGACAATCACGAATATGGGTACTGGAGTATTCGTATGTCACGTAGCCTGGGGATGATGTTACGTACTCGGCTCGCCGTATTCTGGGAGCGGGACGTGACAGCTACAATGTGGCCTTCCAATCAGGAGCATAGCCAGCTGGTCCCGAGGGGCCGCGACTGCGTCCCTTGGAATTTTTTCTGTTTTATATATATATATATATAAGGACCAAAAGTAAGCATCATACTTAATCTGAACCTGATACAACATTCATGTATGCCATTCAACTAAAAAATAAAGACCACTACTACTGTCACTTTTGCTACTCTCCATCATTTGATTAGTCATCCCGAGGCTCGAAATGAGCTACTTGAATATTTATGTTTTGATTAAAAATCGTGGGTTGGGTATCATCTTGTTAATTCTGGCGATCATGACACGAACCTATCGCACCGGAAGGCGTGTACGGTCATAGCCTACATGCGAAAATTGACATCTGAATTCGTCGACTGTGCCCGACGAATTTGGCCTATATCCGTCAAATTTTAATGTATCGATGTTTTTAGAAAATTTGTAGACTAGCATCATTTTATTCACAACGGCGAACTTGCCCTGCGACGTAAGTTTCGACCAATTCTGAGACCGCCAAAGGGATCGCTATTATTCTCCGTGTTTATTATATATTTTTCTTATTAGGAAGCCTTGTGCACCCTAGATAAAAATCCACTGCTTCCAACAGAATGGCCTATTGGTGGCACTACAAATCAATCAAAGTTGGACATGGATTACAAGGACCTGTAGCGTCCTTTATTTTCCTTGGAAGCCCCCTTGAAGTAGTGGTCAATCATCTAAGGAAACGCCCTTTTTGCTATTGGTGCTAACCTGACTTGAACTCAAAAGTCAAAACTCCTACTTAGGGAAATAAAGAGCTGCTGTAATAACGGAAATCAAGAACAGCAGACTAGTAGCAGATATTTGTAGTACCTTGTCCTACTGTATACCTTGCTTGTCTGGCTTTATCAACTCCCCATCTAGATGCATTCAAGTTATTCCTAATCGATTGCTTGTGTCAATGTGGTTTAACTAATAAATTTTAGAAATATGTAAATCCTTATGCACAAGACAATCATGTAGTTGTTATTCTTTCGCCTGTACATAACATACAATAGATAACACAAAAATAGATTAATGCATACACATATACGTTGGAATCCTCCTAATCTTAAATTAAAATAAAGCTAACTCAGCAAAAAAAAAAAGCAAAAAAAAACTAAGGGAGCTATTATGTGCAGGTCATATATCATTACTGCATTAAGCAAAAAGGAAAAATATCTTTTCTATGAAAACTTCCGCAAGTGTTTCAATGTGGCAGGAGATATAGCTGCAAGTAAAATAACGGGGGGCTGAAACTGTTCAACTTACCTGGAACACCGACCATTGGGACCGGCAAAACAGGCGGTCTCATTCCTGGAAGTAGTGAAGGGATAGGTCCCTGAGGAGATGCACCCATAGGAAAAATAGGAGGAGCAAGGATTGGTAGACGAGGTCTCTGAGGGTTTCCTTGGAGAGACATGAGGTGTTGGTTGAAAGTTGCACCCACTTGATGGAATGCTGCAGCCTGCCCAAGATGTTCCTTGATTCTTTGATCAATCAAACTTTGAGTTTGTTGCTCCTCAAATTGCTGATAGTAGGAGCGTACATTTGCCTAAGGTGATATATACAATCAGCAAACTAATAAGGAGAAAAGACAGACATAAACAAAAGCGCATATTCATAATGAGCATACCTTGTGTTTATAGCCTGCATTGTGTTGTTTCCGGACAGAAGGCTGCAAAAGTATAATAAAATAGTTAGCAATGTGAACAGACACTTCCTTACTAGACGCAACATCAACACTATCTCGGAAAAGCAGTCAGAAGAGTGAGGATGCTACATCAACTGACTCCTTTAGTCTTTGGAAGTACTCTGCGGAATCAACTAAACTGGCTAGCTTGCAGTTTGCTTTTGTATGCTTGGAAGCATATCCCTTGCACTTGGCTGAATTGGCTGAATACGTTATATGGTAAAGCTCCAAAAAACAAATATCTAACTTTATATGGGCAACAAGCTTGCGCTTTGACCACCGCACCAAGGACAACACTTGACCTTAAAACCCTCTCTAGAAGTATTCTAAGGGTCTCCAACTATAGTCACTGATAATTGTGATCTCTAAATAGTGGTGGCATAATAGCTTCTCTCTCTAATTTCCCTTTAGTGTATAATAAGACAA
Source organism: Iris pallida (assembly GCA_029216955.1). Classification (NCBI taxonomy): domain Eukaryota; kingdom Viridiplantae; phylum Streptophyta; class Magnoliopsida; order Asparagales; family Iridaceae; genus Iris; species Iris pallida. Next base: position 17,061 of record JANAVB010000197.1, on the reverse strand, counting down.
CACTTATTCATTACTTAAGCGAGGACTACTAGAGAATCCTAATGTCTAGACAATTACTTACAATTCTTTCCTGAAACTTCTCTCCTTCGCTTAACTGGATTAGGCATCGTCAAATTCAAAACGCACCTAAGGTAAATCTTAATCTACTAAATTTTAGCCTTTTCATCCTTCATTTCTGCCACACTTGAACTCCTAGTATGTTTCTAGAACGTGTGATTTTTGTGATGACAACCACAGGCTTTCCATGTTCTCTTTCTCCCTCTAATATCTATCTACCATTGCATCCCCTTCACCTTCATTTTTGTAATTTGCAACAGATAAGTGGATTGCTTACATGATAACTAGGGGAGAATTCGGAGCTGGATTATCCGTTCGTATTCCGACCAGAATCTGGATCACATCCGGATATGGACCCATTATTTCGAATCCAGGTGGATCCGAATCCTGGCTTACTTTTTTAATGCATCCAGAAAGGAATATGGTTACAGTTTCCAGATCTGGGTACCTTAATACTATAAATTACATTAATAATTCTATGGTTTTAATTGGTCTTAAACCTATAATATCAAAGTTTATATATGAGTAATTAAACATAAATGAATTAATAGATGACTAAATCTATATGTAATCACCTATGTTTTCATTTATATTCATGTTCGATCAGCATTCATATTCGCTCCACCCATATCTGTTACTTCCCATATCCAATCCAGATCCGAATTTCTCTTTTCCGAATATGGTTATTGATTTTTCCCCAATCAATATCAGTATTCATTACTAGAACACATACAGATATGGTAGTACCCATATCCAAACCGTATCTGCTCCAAATGCAGCCTTAACCATCACGTTGGCAACTTGGACTTTGGAAGAATAAGACTTTTATTTAATAAATACTAGTTGTTATGTTATTCATTATTTATATGGTATAGTGCATTTTATATTTTCAAATTTTCAAATGTAGAAGAATGATAAATCATGAAGCTTATATTGCTTTGAAGCTTATGCATCAGTTGCTCGAGGTCCAGCTCTTCAAAACATTGTTTCCATGAAACCCAACTACAAAAGAGGCTTGCCCCTACCCTAACTGTATGTTCTTGACTCGGCTTTCAGATAAGAGTTGGATATCTATGTCTAACATAAATCTAAAACGGCACTTAGTCACACTGCCAGTCGCACCCCCAGGAGGGGCAGCGTGCACAGACGGCTTATCCTCGAGGAAAATGGCACCTCTATCTGACGATGGAAATATCTTACCAACATAAAATCTCCTTAGTATTCTTGCACGCCAATTCCTAAAACTACATGACCCTTTTTAATTTACCCATCCATATATCTTTGAATCGAAGAGAAAATGATACCGTGAATCTCCGAGTTTGTAACCGCATGTGCAACTCTGTTGTAACTGGTCCATACGACACTAAAAATAAGGAAAATTGTTTCAGGTAATTCCAAACAATTAGCTCTCCTTTTTATCCCATGTGGACCAACAACAATGGAGTTGCACACAAAGTTGCAAACTTGGAGATAGCACTCTATCATTTCTCATCCTTAAAATTTTAGTAGCTAAATAAGCAGCCTTACTACTAGATATCTATTTTTGAACTTCTGATTAAAGCAAGTGACGTTGGAGCAATGAAAAACCACAATTCTAATATTTTCTGGTATTACACATTCATATCTATGCATGACCTGCCAATTAAATTTGCAAAATCCAACTCCATTTAAGAATATAGACCCTTTGAAATTTCTATTCTAGTTGTACTAATCCTTAGGTGCCTACAAGCAGAAATTTAAAACTAAAAAGACACCATTAAACGTAGTCCAATGCACATTCACTCGTCTCCCAGAACAACACATTCCCTGCTTGGAGGGTGCCTTGTTCACAGAGGCGCTGTGCGAAGAGCAATGAATTGATACCATAATATGCTTTTATCATGATACATACTATATACACAATAAGTTCTTCATCCAACCTACCTTTTAGTGTTAAGGACATCAATTCCCATCTTCTAGGAAGCATGAATAGCTCCTTATTCCAACAGACTATTATTTCTAGAGAGACTAGCCCGACGGGCCTTGATCCTAAGGTCCAAACCTGACTGTGGGATTGAGCTTGAGCCATAGCCTACCCAAGTGGTTCAGACTCGGACCCACTTCCCACTCCAAGGTCCATTAAATATACAATAAAATAAGATGGTATCATAAGCTTCCAAAAGAAAAAGAAAAAAGAATCCAATAAACTAGTATGGTCACTGAAAGTTTGAAGCGAGCTATCAAGTAACTTTGTATGCAAATTTCTCGTAATGAACAGATGCATAGATTATGCACAAGTCGGGTATAATGGATGGCATAATAGATTCTTATCAATAATGAATCAGCAGTTGAGCAAAAATTCACGACTAACTATAAAACCTATGTAGTTATAAACTCCGCAAGAATATATATATAGAAAGCACAGTGGGTTTTTGGTCCGACCCATGTGCTTTGGTTCAACGATGTGGAAAGGACTAAATTGCCCCTCTCTACAAGAGAGGAGGAGGTCCCATGTTGGGTGCGGAACAACCGGTTGTTCCAACGGCACCCCCGCCTCCAGCTCCTCTTACACCGCCCCTCCCTCCGCCGCCTCCGCTCCATCCTCGCCCACGCTGTCGTCGCCGGCCTCTTCCGCAACCCCTTGGTCGCAAGCAGCCTCCTCCACGGCGCCGCCGACGCCAACCTTCCTTCGCCGCCTCCCTCTTCTCCGCCATGACCAACCCCAACCCCTTCTCCTTCAACACCGCCATCGCCATCTCCGCCGACCCACTCTCCATCTACTCCCAAATGCTCCGCCGCCGCATCCCTCCCGACTCCCACACCTTCTCTTCCTTGCTCAACACCACTACCGCCGCCGCCACCAGGTCGCTCCACTCACACGCCCTCCTCCTCAGATTCCGGCCCAACCCCTTCGTGCAGACCGTCCTGCTCACCGCCTACTCCCGACGCGGCTCCGTCGACTACGCCCTGCGGGTGTTCGACGAAATGCCGCACAGGGACGTCGTCTCCTGGACCGCCGCCGTCTCGGGCCTCGCCGCCCTCGGACGTCCTGCGACGGCCCTGCGCGTCTTTGCCTCTATGAGGCCCCATGCCGCCTCGAACGCCGCCACCGTTGTAGTGCCCCGTTCAGTCAATCGGAGGAATCGAAACGCCGACGGCATTCAGACTTAACCTTGCAACGGCTACTTGGAGACATCGCTCAGTCGAGGCGACCGCTCGCTCAGGTGGGGTAGTTTCGGTGAACTTGCCTCATCTTAGCATTCACATAATAAATCGCGTGTTTTCAACTTGCACAAGTAAGCTTGATAATAAAAGAGATGAATCCACATAGATAAAGGAATAATTCCGACGGGTCGAAATGAGTTAGAATATGAAAAGGTCCAACGGTCGGCTTAGATTTGGTGCACGGCGTGCTTTGAAAATGACGCTCGGTCCTTCGTCCCGTGGCTTGGGAGAAGGAAAGTTGGTATTCGACACAAAGCTCAGAGTTAGCCTAAGTCATAGGCGTCGCCCGCATAAATGCTTCATAAAACATGAACGGTCCCATCGTCCAAAGGCTTAGCATAGCCCTGACCGCCCCATGAGTTTAGTTGCGTCGCACGGCTGTTGGCGTAAGTCTAGGCACCCAACGATATGGTCGTTTAAAGTTAAACGCATGCGCGGCACGTTTCCGCAATACGAGGCTTGACGCAGCCATTGCTCGTCGATTCGTTGTGCGTTGAGTTAGGCCAGTTATGCAAAAAGGCTATCGGAGTGGTAGCAAGCACGGTCCTACGAGTTCTACGGTTGGGTATAACCACATAGTCTTACGGTCTCAAGGCCCGTCATATAAAGTATGACTTGGGCGATAGCGTCGCGTAGAACGTAAGTCGATTTGAGGCACGATGCACGGACTTAGCGTTAAAGGCATGAACCACGGTTGATTTAATGAGTTTTGGAGAAAGGACTATCGAATAGACATTCATGAGTTGAATGAAATGATATGGTAACATGGAAAGAATGCTCGCGACCGTGGGTCGTCGAGGGGTCTCAATGATAGAAGTCTTGAATGTGGAACTCAAAAGATAGTAAAACAATGAAAGTAAAGACAATCAAACGGTCCTGAAATGAGGAAGTGGGTTGAGTCTGCATGGTCATTGGACAACTTGTGTACCGGTGCACAAGGATTTGATTTTGTTCCTCAAACGGTACCCGTGGCCACAGGGGACTGGTCTGGCCTAGGAGGAACACGTGCCTACGGGACCCTTGGATGGTGTGCGACCTGACCCAAGGGGTGCGCCGTAGAGCAGGTATTAGGAGAAATTCGGCGAGATCGCGCCTCGTTTGACGAACGTACCCTCATATCCAAGGAAGGTCCAAGATAGCTTGTCGTGCTAGTGACCAAGTTCATATAGATGAGTCGGCACGGGCGGCAATCCGCGAGTCTGCCTTTGGATTGAGTCGAGTCTTGAGTGCACTATATCAAGGAGTCAAGTTGAAGGTGTGTGTACAAGTTAGAACGCAAGGAATGTTTGGACCTAAGATTTGGCATCAACATAGGCGTCGTGCTTCGACAAGAGTCGTGGCGTCGAGTCTTAAGATATTGGCATAGAGTTGCACAAGTTGGATTAAGTCGTCTCGGGTTTAAGTCAGGAATCGCCGCAAGGCAAGTTGGTTAAGTGACACTAAGTTCACAAGTCTCGATTGGATCAGTTGATGATCAAAAGTAGCAAGGACCGCGAGGCGGCGACATGGTTAAGTCTTACTGAGTTGCGAGGCACGGCCTCAATAAGGGTTTGTAGCACGGTCATACGGAAATGGAGCCTCATCGCGTAGTTGCGTCTCTGATTTTAAGCCGTAAAGGCAAACACGACTTGATAGGTTAACGTTGTCGGTACGAGAAGAGTCTAAAGGCAAGGTATATGTTAACGTTGCGTTGCAAGCACGGGATGGTCTAGAGACACAGAATAGGCCAAGACGTCGGTCCTAAAATTGATCCTAAGGCAAGAGTAGAAAGACAATCATAAAAGGGACTATGTTACACACGCAAAGTAAATTAACGTGTTGGTTTTGTATGGGTGAGCGAGGAGCTCATTCCACCAGTACAGTTGAGTACTGACACCTACATAGTTTTCATGTGCAGGCACAGGTAGAAGCTCGTGGCGCGAAGCTCGCTTGGGATGCGTCGAGGCATGGAGTTCCTTGGCGATTCGAAGCGTGCGGCCGCATGGAGTCAAGACTTATACGGGACATAATGTATGGACATCGCCTTCCGAAGCATCCGCTGGCTCGAGATGTGCATCGAGAGATGAGAGAGAGAGCTGATTGATTGTAATGTGAGACGAGTGGATCTGAGTGATTGTAATCTTGGCCTTGTGCCCCCATTGTAACCGTGGTTTCAATATCAATAAAGAGCTTCTTTGAATAACTTGTGTTTGTTCTAAATTTCCGTTGCGTATTCAATGTCTCTGCTTGGGACTTCTGTGCGACGACCCCGTCGCAGCCGCTGGAATCGGCTGTTATGGAACCCGCCTTGCACGAGCTCAATCTAGGCTCGTGCGGCATCACGCCTTAGCGAGGACGATCGCTCCTACGGGAACGGGACGTGACATAATGGTATTAGAGCACGGCTTTACGTCCTTGGACTATCGATTGAATTCTTTAACTTCGTTGTTTCCGCAAACTCTGAATTATTGCTTCCGTAAAGTTGAAATCGTTGGTGCGCTCTCTCAAATGTCCCACGGATGTCCATACAATAAGTCTATCTATTTTGCAAAACGTAGGAGAACAGTTTTTGATAAAACAAAAAGATGGTTTGCGTAAGCACGGTTGGCTGAGTCAGGCTGGGCACATGCACCAAAGTTACGTCGACCTTAGAAAATGTCGAGTGCGAGATTCAAATTGTGTCGGACGAGAACGAGTTAGACTCGATTGAGTACGTGGGATGACTATCGATAGGGGTACTATCGAATGGTGATATCGTCGATGCGATATAGATGAGCGTGTTTGAAATTCGAGGAATGGTTCGAACGGGATTCGAAAAGTCGATTTTGATTCGAATGATAAGTTGAGGATTTGTCAAATGACTTCATCCCTGAGTGGTGTATGCGATAGCCTCAGGAATGTCAATCGATCGATTGAGGATTCGGGGTGTCGATGAGTCTAGTAGCAAGCGTCGCACATATGCAAAGCCTTAGATCGTGTACGATGGAGTGAGTTATTGTCTTGAAGTTTGATAAGTCGATTCGAACGACCTAGAAATTGACGTGCACAGAACGTGCACGGGATTGAGGATGGTGCGAATATGAAACGCGAAGATGATTGAGTAGATAAATCAAATCGAGGAAAAGCTAAGGTGTAGCGAACGGATGACTTGATCGAGGAAATTGATACAGATTGTATACGAAAAGTTAGCACGACAGGTAGATAGTGTGCATGAAAAGTTGAATTTTGAAGTTATGCAATGACTCTAAGGATTGGAATGGGTATTGCTTGATGATTTGAGTTAGCAAGGAAGGATGTGATTTGAGAAAAAACGTTGCTCGATGACTTGAGATAGACGGATGAAATTGATGTTGTGAATTGATTCGAGGAGATTATCCAGTCGGACGATAGCATCATTCACACGACTCAGAATTCGTTGCAAACGAAGATCGTCAGGTTACGTATATCGTCGATGGTATTGAGGCGTATCAAAGATGATATGCGATAACTCGGGGGTACTCTGACTTGGTGAATGATGATCGTGCAAGTGTTATTGTTCGGATGGATACAATACTTAGGATTTTGATTGAGAAGAATGTTGGATGAAAGTGATCGTGTCTTGATGGTTACGCGGATAACCACAGCGTCGACGATCTTGCCTTGCGCGAGCGCGACTCTAGCCTCGCACATGCGTTGCGTCGGATTTGGGACGATTGTTCCGCGTGAGCGCTGACATGGTGATTCATGTCGCGGGAATGATCGAACTCGGAAAATCAGGACGCGGCAACTTTGATTGTCTCGACTTGTTGGCTTGATGCGAAGGTGAACTCGAGCAATTGTAGGATTTATGATTGACGAATGAATGAAACTTGAGGATTGAGTAGGTCCAATCCGTACATCGAGAATGAATTAGTCTAGACAAAAAACAAGAGTTACGTCCCGATGAGAATGATTATCTCGCGGGAGCGTGCATGGTGATTCGTCCCCACCGTGGATAATCTGACTCGCGTGAGATCGGGGCGCAACATATTGTTAAGTCGGACGACCTTGTGATCGATTACGTGAATTGGGATGAATGACTTCGGAAGTATGGAATGTGAAATATTGGTTTAGCATTGAATTGTGTCGTAGCGTGCTTGACTTGGAGATTGATAGGCGGATTACGTCGAACGTGTTCAAAGAGATAGACTATACGAAATGGCTTGATGAACGAGCGATATATTCTTGTTGAGGATTGGTTGAACGTGAATTATCGTAGTATGGCTTTGCTGAATGACTCGGACCCCGTGTGACGATTATTGGGATGTGAATAGGAAATCGGTGCTCGATGTTTAGAAATCGGAGTGATGCGAGCTTGGGTAGAAAGCCCCCGTACTATCAATTTGGTTTGACCTTAGGATGGGGTCAGTGTTGATATCGTTGTTTGGGAACTATGATTCCAGTACTGACGGAAAGAAATAGCCTAGCGGTTAGGCAGACGTCCGAGTGCAGAGCGATAGGAAATTGTGGAGGCACCACTCATGAGGCTCGGTTGACATGCACGTATATCAGGGACACCCGAATATGTGCACGATCCGACTCGAGTGGTGATGGCGGATTCTCTATCACGAGACTTGGCTGAAATGCATGTATTTTGGGGACGCCTGGAATATGTGCACGATCCAACTAACTGATACGTTGAATCAAATGAGACTTGAGGAACGGAAAAGTGTCGAGGATTTTGAGATCGTGAGTTTCGAAGAAATGTTGATGATCATTGAATTGAGACGAGTTTGAATGTTGGTTGATCGGTTAGTGTGCCCTACGACTAAGTTAGCGATAAGCATGAGCGTGGCTCGGATTGAGGGAACGCATAGGTGTAGTATGTGCAAGAGTCCTTGAATGTAGAACAAAGTTATAAGTCGATAAGTGTACTCAGTAAGTTTCGAGGACGAAACTTTTTCTGAGTGGTGTATGATGTAGTGCCCCGTTCAGTCAATCGGAGGAATCGAAACGCCGACGGCATTCAAACTTAGCCTTGCAACGGCTACTTGGAGACATCGCTCGGTCGAGACGACCGCTCGCTCAGGTGGGGTAGTTTCGGTGAACTTGCCTCATCTTAGCCTTCACATAATAAATCGCATGTTTTCAACTTGCACAAGTAGGCTTGATAATAAAAGAGATGAATCCACATAGATAAGGAAATAATTCCGACGGGTCGAAATGAGTTAGAAATATGGAAAGGTCCAACGGTCGGCTTAGAGTTGGTGCACGACGTGCTTTGAAAATGACGCTCGATCCTTCGTCCCGTGGCTTGGGAGAAGGAAAGTTGGTATTCGACACAAAGCTCAGAGTTAGCCTAAGTCATAGGAGTCGCCCGCATAAATGCTTCATAAAGCATGAACGGTCCCATCGTCCAAAGGCTTAGCATAGCCCTGACCGCCCCATGAGTTTAGTTGCGTCGCACGGCTGTTGGCGTAAGTCTAGGCACCCAACGATATGGTCGTTCAAAGTTAAACGCATGTGCGGCACGTTTCCGCAATGCAAGGCTTGACGCAGCCATTGCTCGTCGATTCGTTGTGCGTTGAGTTAGGCCAGTTATGTAAAAAGGCTATCGGAGTGGTAGCAAGCACGGTCCTACGAGTTCTACGATTGGGTATAACCACATAGTCTTACGGTCTCAAGGCCCGTCATATAAAGTATGACTTGGGCGATAGCGTCGCGTAGAACGTAAGTCGGTTTAGGGCACGATGCACGGACTTAGCATTAGAGGCATGAACCACGGTTGATTTAATGAGTTTTAGAGAAAGGACTATCGAATAGACATTTATGAGTTGAATGAAATGATATGGTAACATGGAAAGAATGCTCGCGACCGTGGGTCGTCGAGGGGTCTCAATGATAGAAGTCTTGAATGTGGAACTCAAAAGATAGTAAAACAATGAAAGTAAAGACAATTAAACGGTCCTGAAATGAGGAAGTGGGTTGAGTCTGCATGGTCATTGGACAACTTGTGTACCGGTGCACAAGGATTTGATTTTGTTCCTCAGACGATACCCGTGGCCACGGGGGACTGGTCTGGCCTAGGAGGAACACGTGCCTACGGGACCCTTGGATGGTGTGCGACCTGACCCAAGGGGTGCGCCGTAGAGCGGGTATTAGGGAAAATTCGGCGAGATCGTGCCTCGTTTGACGAACGTACCCTCATATCCAAGGAAGGTCCAAGATAGCTTGTCGTGCTAGTGACCAAGTTCATATAGATGAGTCGACACTGGCGACAATCCGCGAGTGTGCCTTTGGATTGAATCGAGTCTTGAGTGCACTATATCAAGGAGTCAAGTTGAAGGTGTGTGTACAAGTTAGAACGCAAGGAATGTTTGGGCCTAAGATTTGGCATCAACATAGGCGTCGTGCTTCGACAAGAGTCGTGGCGTCGAGTCTTAAGATGTTGGCATAGAGTTGCACAAGTTGGATTAAGTCGTCTCAGGTTGAAGTTAGGAATCGCCGCAAGGCAAGTTGGTTAAGTGACACTAAATTCACAAGTCTCGATTGGATCAGTTGATGATCAAAAGTAGCAAGGGCCGTGAGGCGGCGACATGGTTAAGTCTCACTAAGTTGTGAGACACGGCCTCAACAAGGGTTTGTAGCACGGTCATACGGAAATGGAGCCTCATCGCGTAGTTGCGTCTCTGATTTTAAGCCGTAAAGGCAAACACGACTTGATAGGTTAACGTTGTCGGTACGAGAAGAGTCTAAAGGCAAGGTATATGTTAACGTTGCGTTGCAAGCACGGGATGGTCTAGAGACACAGAATAGGCCAAAGCGTCGGTCCTAAAATTGATCCTAAGGCAAGAGTAGAAAGACAATCATAAAAGGGACTATGTTACACACGCAAAGTAAATTAACGTGTTGGTTTTGTATGGGTGGACGAGGAGCTCATTCCACCAGTACAGTTGAGTACTGACACCCACATAGTTTTCATGTGCAGGCACAGGTAAAAGCTCGTGGCGCGGAGCTCGCTTGGGATGCGTCGAGGCATGGAGTTCCTTGGCGATTCGAAGCGTGCGGCCGCATGGAGTCAAGACTTATACGGGACATAATGTATGGACATCGCTTTCCGAAGCATCCGCTGGCTCGAGATGCGCATCGAGAGATGAGAGAGAGCTGATTGATTGTAATGTGAGACGAGCGGATCTGAGTGATTGTAATCTTGGCCTTGTGCCCCTATTTTAACCGTGGTTTCAATATCAATAAAGAGCTTCTTTGAATAACTTGTGTTTGTTCTAAATTTTTGCTGCGTATTCAATGTCTCTGCTTGGGACTTCTGTGCGACGACCCCGTCGCAGCCGCTGGAATCGGCCGTTATGGAATCCGCCTTGCACGAGCTCAATCTAGGCTCGTGCAGTATCACGCCTTAGCGAGGACGATCGCTCCTACGGGAACGGGACGTGACAACCGTGGTCTTTGCCGTGTCCGCCTCCGCCGGGCTCGGGTCCCTGGCCCTGGCCCGGTGCTTGCATGCCTACATCGAGAAGGCCGGGTTCGGAGGCCATATCTTCGTCCGAAACTCCCTGGCGCTGGCCCGGTGCCTGCATGCCTACGTCGAGAAGGCCGGGTTCGTGTCCGTGCCATTATGGCATAGGTTATCCACTAGTATATACATATAAGAAGGTAAATATTATAGATAAAATGATGATTACAACTATAATCCATCCCAGATTACAAAATAGGTCATCTGGGGTCAAGGATACGTATATCATCATCTATATTTCTTTGTACGGCAAAAATACTAAGGGAGAGACCCTCAAAGACACGTCGATTGCGTTCCTCTTATACGTGTCAGACCACTGCCCCAAGAATAATTCTGAGACGATGGTATCCGCTCGCTACTTTGCCCTTTTGTGCTTTTAACTTCGTTCAAAGCAGAGGAAAGAGGTCTACCATGCGCGTTTGGGAAGCCAAACTTAGACCTCTTGGTGCTCCAAACTTCCCAAGCAAAGTCAAGCTAAAAATAGATGACCCCTAGACTCTTCCTCTTTCCCACATAAGCAGCACTTCGTGTCCTATATATATATATATATATATATATATACTTTCCCACATAAGCAGCACTTCGTGTCCTATATATATATATATATATATATATATATATATATATATATATGCTCACTATCATGTTATAGGACACGACTACAATTATGCGCCACGAAAAAACCACCAGTATAGACTAGTTGAGGCAGCAGTGGTCCAGATTATAAACACTAATAATGTCAATAATAAAATTAATTAAGCCCTTACAAGAAACAAACAAATTGCGCAGAAGCCAAGATTAATTGTAGAAAAGTCAGAAACTGTATTATCAGAAAACAGGTGGGGGGGAGGTGAATACTGACAGAGTCGTGGGTCAAGTAGGTGTCGCAGTAATCGCAGTAGTATCTGCACAAATAAAATAAGAAGAAATAATGAGATCGATTGATCGATAGATTGGAATAGCGAAAACCTAAAGAAGAAGAAGAAAGGAGGAAGTGTAGTTTTACCTAGGCATTTTGATCTGGTATAGAGATGGTCGGAGTCCAGCGGCGGAAATCGTCAACGATCGGCAAAACCGGAGAGGAGAAAGAACGAATTAGGGTTTTCGACAATTCTGGAAGAAGGAGAAAGGAGTGACTAGTTTTTGTTTTGATTTACTGTTCAGGTTTAGGTTTGGACTGGGCTCAGAGCCCGGTGACTCTAAATCTGTGTATATTTGCTCTTAAAATTGATGGGCCAGACCATATATATTATAGTACTGTAATTAGATAGGTATAATTGTATATATAGGTACATGTATTTATACTGATTTTTATACTATATATATTAAATA